>JANHMN010000006.1:60243975-60258237 GCA_030674055.1 Rhabdomys pumilio
TGTGTGTGTGTGTGTGTGTGTGTGTGTGTGTGTGTGTGTGTGTGTGTACAAATGCAATGCCATTTCGCTATTTGTTTGTCTGTTGCCACTTATAAATAAATAAGCTGGTGTAACCTTCCCTCCGAGTTTGAGGTTTCCTTTTCGCCTCTGTCCGCAGTCACAGTTTGCGACAGTTCATGACCTTTTGTGACAGTATGAGTGAGTAGGGATGAATGTGATCACAGTATCTTGTATATAAATATAATAATGTCAAAAATCAAATAATCAACTTTTAAAGACTTCAGTGTGTTGACAGTATCATTTCTGTGATGTCTAAGCTCACTTTCGCAAGTTGCCCACCACATTATAATGTAAAAAATCTCTAACAAGCACCTGAAAAAAAGGATTGTAAACTGATTCAAAGATTGCCGCCTGGCTCTGGCCACTTCAGGGAGAAACTCTACATGTGGCATTTTCTTTTCCATTTGAAATTAGCCATCGCTTGAAGAGAGCACACTTTCAATTCAGCATTAAAACAAAGTTAGAATTAGATGCTTTGTACAATGTATGTGTCCCTCGGATGGTGACTTCCCACCATGTTGTCTCAGGATGATGATTTGTCTTCAGAAAATTAAGGAAATGAAAATAGATCATAACTCAAAATCAAGGAAACTAGCAACTTTTCCCAGACCAAGTTGATTTTAACAGAAACCGAGGAAGTGGCGATCGACTCATCTGTCAGTCCTGCCAAGTTCACAGACAGCCTATGGCAGACTCGGAAACTGGATGAAACTCGGTGCTTCCCTAAGTGATTTTTTATCTCGCACTTCCCTAAAGCTTCCCTAAATAATATTCAAAGTCACATCTGTGCTCAGAGGCCAGTACCAGCTCGGGTATCTGCTGACGTCATTATTTCATGGGTTTACTCCACACTTCTATTTGGCAAGTAACTTGGCAAATCTTCATTTGTGGTGCTATGGTGCTGTGGACCTGAAGCATCAAGAGATGCCAGAAAGAAATAGCTTAAGTTTTAAGATGTGGTTCACTTGGAAAATACCAAACCATACCACTGGGTTTACTTGAACTCAAATATGGCTGCCAGGGAGTTCAGGCTAAGCCTCAAATCATCCTGAGTACTCGACCTGAGTACTTTGATGGTTCCATTTATGCTATAAGAGACTAAGATATCAAGGTAATTTCTTGAAAATATTTCTTTTTAAAATTTATTTTGAATTTCAAGATGCAGGTGTTTGTTATGGGGTTTATGCTGAATAATCACATAGTTATTACAACCAGTTAATAGGAAGACCACGTGCCCAGAGTCCCCCGAAAGGGCCGCGCCAATACATCTTGTGCCACGATGCTTCTGAACGTGATGACACTTCCTTGTGCAGTGTAAGAAGACTGACAAGTTAGTTACCTCATATCTGACAAACACAGCTTACAATAAGGAAGGAGTGGATTAGTTTGGCTCACAGTTGCAGAGGGCTCGGTTATAAGGCAGGAAAGGCGCCACGCATTGCTTGAAGCAACCCTTCCTTGAAGCAGCAGGAAAGGGTGAAGATTCAGGGCTAGGCTCTAACCCTGCAGGCCTGTCCCCCATGGCCTAAGTCTTCTAGGTCCCACTCATCCAAAATATTCCACAGCTTCCCAAAACAGCATCACATGCTGGGGACTGATTGTTCAAATGAATGAGCCAGGGTGGGGAACATTTTACATTCATACCATAAATATAGCCAACGTTTGAATCAGGCCTTTATCAGAACAAACTTTTTGAGTTTTGTTTATTCTCTAGACCACATAAAGAAGAAAAAAAAAAAAAAAAGCAACCTCCCCAGAAATGCACTTATACAGATTTTTAACCAGTTCCTGATACAGACAAATGCTTCAATAAATGAAAATAAGACAAGTGATAGGATGAAACGGCACAGCAGAGTTTGCAAAGTTGTCAGGCTCACACATGAAAAGAATGGCCTTGATGTCACTGCCTCAGCAAAAAGGGAAGGTGGGGTGGGTAGAGCAGCCTCATTAACTGGGGTAATGTATTTGCCCAGTAATAAAGCATCAGCTACAATATGATCTGTAAGTCAGTTTCACAACTATATATAATTCTACCTAGTTGATAAAGGCATGTGAATGCTAGATTCCCAGTTCCTAGGGATGGATGGACCATCTGTGAACCCACTCCAACCCTTGCAAAGGAAAAAACCTGTAAGCCCAAGTCCTCGACCTCAGTCTGGCTACGTTTGCAGATGGAGCCTTGAAAGAAATAAAGCTAAATAGTACTGGAAGATTGGAAGCAGGCTCTAACCAGATTGGATCTGTGCCCACACATGTAGAGGGCACTGGAGAAGCCAGGAAAGTTAAACACACAGCTTCCCTCTTCAATGGAATGAGGTGTACAGCTGCTCTTCCTGGAGAGCCAGGAATAATGGGTTTTACAGCCTGGTGGTCCTTGGCTATCTGATGAGACAAGCTCTGCCTGTATCTCCCAGAATTTACTTATCTCAGGCCCTCTCTCTCTAAATCTTTACGATTGCTTTTAGATTATAAAACATATTGCTCATAGGAATAAGTTTTATGGTCTAAAGGTGTCTTCTACATTCGTTATCTTAGGGCCAGGCCCATCCTGACACAGTCAATATGCTTGCATCTAGCTCCCTAGACCCTAAATCTTGGGCACTACCTTTGAGCCAAGGCTACCCAGTTTCTGCAAGAAGGCAGATGTACTTTGTTTTTTTGTTTTTTTTTTTTTAAATCAATGTAAACATGTCTTAAATGTTATACACTTGGGGCTGAGTTAATTGTTATCAGAAAACTTTTTTTTTCCAAAATTGTGCTATGTTTAAATATGGCTAAAGTAAAAATGACCTGGGCCAGACTCTCCAGAATCTGTAACTGGTTCTGTGCCAGTTACAGTAAAATCAGGCTGAGCGGAGTTTCACTCTTACCTCACCTTGATCATTTTCCCTGCCTGCTGTAAAGCTGTAAAGTAAGGAAATCACCATAAAAACAAAAACAAAAACAAACACAAACACAAACACAAACAAACAAAAAAACCAGCAGCAAGAAAGGCCATGTGAGGACATGATGGGAAAGAAAACACTGGCAAGCCAGGAAGACTGCTGTCATCAAAGGCCAGGTCATCTAGTGAAAGGTCTAGTGTTCCCCAAAGGGGACCCCACTAGGGTCTCAGGATAGCGCGAACCCAAAGGACACACGAGAGACCAACTTGCTGCAAGAACACGAGGTAGTTTAATGGCAGAACATTCCGGGCTGACACGTGTCTCAGTGTAGGAGACAAAGGCATCGGCCTCGTGGCTCCAGGATTTAGGATAAATATAAGCTCGGGTGGGGAAAAGGAGAAATTTTCACGCGGGTGCACATGATTGGGAGAAACTTTCTCGCAGGGTGCACAATTGGTTGTTTTTCAATTCTTGAACATCAGTAGGTTGAACCGGTCCATGGGGGTGGGGTGCAGTTCCTGCAGGCAGATGTTTGTCTCTCTTATCCAGCCCATTCTTGAGATGACTCAGCAGCTCTTTGTCCTGTAACTCCACATTCTTTGTTAACTGATTAACTGGGCCTCTGGTTGGCAAAACCTGTAGGCTGCGGCTTCAGCTACTCAGGTTAGGGAGAAGGAATCTACAGGGCCCTATTTCTTATTAGTTTCTCGCGGGACCTATTAGATTTTCTTTTATTTGGACCCTAACCATGGCTTCCTGGGCTTAAGAACTGTGAGAGAAATTAATACTTTCAAGCTAGCCAGCTATGATATATGATATGATATGATATGATATGATATGATATGATATGATATGATATGATATGATATGATATGATGTGGTAGCCTGAGCTAACTGGGATGTTAGTCAACCACTAAAATGTACTTGAAAGAACTAGCTGGCAACCTGGGGACATCGAGAATTAACTGTCTCATTGAATACTTTTAACTCTTATGTATAGGGGTTAAGCACCTGTAAATATATGGCATGCATGACTTGACATCCCTCAACAAGCAATTTTCTATATAATCAGTTATAACTTACATCCCCAATAGAAGACTCACAGTTCTAAGAGTCTGGGAATATTGAAATATAGTCAGTCAGAAGCCACTTCATAATAAGCTAGCACCCTCGGGATTAAATACAGGAAAATGAGACATTATACTAGAGCCACCAAGAAGTAAGGTGTGGTGACAATACACCTTTATCCCAGCGTTCAAGAGGTGTAAGCAGGTGAGTCTCTGCTCAAAGTTCCAAGTTCCGAGTTCAAAGCTACCCTAGTCTACATAACAAGTTCCAAACCAGCCAGGGTTACATAGGAAAGTCTATCAAAAGCAATAGTAATTATGGCTTACTAATTAGTAATCATGAGTTATAAATAAGAAATCTGTGAAGGAACCCTACTACAAACCCATCCTATATTCCTATTTTAAAACTTTCAATTTTAGTGACTTTAATGTTTACAGAGTGAGTTTGCTCTTGTTTTCTTGCCAATGGGAACCATGGCAGACTTGCTGCCTCTCAGTGTAAGTCCCAAAGGCAACAGCTGCAGTGAGCTCAAGAATCAGCTTTAGTGTGGTGGGTGTGGAGGTGACGCTCCCCCTTGCCCCTCGCCCCTCGCCCCTCGCCACCACCTTCAGCAGTCTGGAGAGCTGGTCCCCGGGGTCATGAGAGGGGGTGAGCTGGCCCTGCCTCTCAATGGCTGCAGCACTCAGGAACTGTGCTGGCCCTGGTGGAGGAGGTAAAAGGTGGAGAGGACAGAGGTTTGAAAGGGTGGGGGAGTGTTGAGGAGAGTGAGGATGGGGGACGTGGGGGAGCAGAGGGTGGAAGGACTAGCCTCACCACTCTCCTCCCTCTGAGGTGATATGGGTGCAAGGAGGGGTTGACCATCTCCCTCACTTCTGCAGCCATCTGTGGTAGTTGGGAGAGCTGTCCCCAGGTGCAGACCCTGCACCTCACCTGGGCAACACAGAGCATGAGAGGGAGAGAGCAGACTTTGACCCTGCCTCCTGCTGTTGGAAGCATTGAGTGGCCTAGACTAAGCAGTGCTAGAGTGTCACCCTGCTGACATGGATAAGGGAACAAGCTAAGCAGCTCAGCTATCCCCCAGGCCCAGATCCAGGGCTCTGAGTTGGCCCACCCCAACATCTATACCATGTGAGAATGATTGGGACATGTGATAGGGCCTGCCGATCCAAAGCTGCAGGATCTCCATGACACAGGTCAACAGCAGGAAAACCAGAGGAATCTGAATGGGGATCCAATATTGATGGTGTCATAGAAGCCAGAGATCTCGAACCAGACCAATGACTCGTTGCAATGAACATTGGCAAAAGATGTGTGGAGAAAGAGGTGTATCCTGTGGGACACACTGTGACATACCATAGCTTCCATGATGAGATGTTTTCTATGCTTTGTTGTTGTTGTTGTTGTTGTTGGTGGTGGTGGTGGTGGTGGTGGTGGTGGTGGTGGTGTGTGTGTGTGTGTGTGTGTGTTTTTATTGAGGGGGAGGTTGTAATTTGTAAGGGAGAAAGGCAGAGATGAGGGGATGGAAGATGAGCAGGACTAGGGTACACGATGTGAAACCCACAGAGAATCAACAAGTTAAAAAAAAAAAAGCCTCACAGATCAGAGCCCCCACCTGCCTGCCTGTCAACTCCATCTCAAGGCTGCACTTTGCAGCCACACACGGGCTCTGTCCTTCATGTCCTGCTTAGTCACTGTAGCAGTAACTGCTGAGATTGTCCTTATTTATCACTGAAACCAAGAAGAAATCTTCACTTGGCTTTGGGACTGAAAAGCCCAAAGCCTGAACATTTCAATTTGAGATATAAAACCATAGTTGATTATCTTCTGGACACGATGTCTCCCTTCTTCCTTTGTGCACTGGCTGATGCAGAGAGCAGAGGGTTAGGTACTTTTTCTAACGTTCAGGTGCAGTATAACAGTTAACAGACTTTGCTAAGTGCAAACAAGAAAGCTCCCTCGCAACAGACAGCAGTTACACGTGATCACCGTCTTCCCAAACGCAGCTGGAGATGGCATTCTCTCCAAGTTCCACTCACTATGACTTTATAATGTTTATACTTTTTTTTAAAATGTAGAGTGATTTGATAGAATAGATTCAGCAGGAAGAAAAAGTATGGTAACTCCAGCCACCTTAAATGCACCTCACAGGAGCATCCTTCAGAAAGGACCAAAGGCTAAAAAAACAAAGAAGCATTCTTCCTATAGCAGTTCACTGGGCACTAAGCAGGGGACTACAGTCGCTGGCATCTTCAGCCTGGACTCCAGGGGACTACAGCCGCTGGCATCTTCAGCCTGGACTCCAGGGGACTACAGCCGCTGGCATCTTCAGCCTGGACTCCAGGGGACTACAGTTGCTGGCATCTTCAGCCTGGACTCCCAGCTGCTGCAAAGACAGAGACTAATGTGGCTCAGTAGTTAACACATGACCAAATACCTTCATCAGCTCCACACCACATCCTTGTTGTTGATCTGAGAAGTCTACTAAAAACATTTGGGACAGCACTGAGCCCCCATGGAATAAATAGGGGTGATGTGCCTGCTTCCGGGAGCCTCTGAGCCCTCTAGCACAGGACAGGGTGGTCAGGTACAAACCAGCATTCACTGTAAACACTGTTTACAAGATGGGGTCTCACTGTTGAATCTGAGATCCAGCACTTCATCCCTGTGTGATGAGACACCTAAAACAAACCGAGTGGCACATGCAGATTGTTCAAACTACAACCACACTTGGTTTGCAGAGTGGGTAGGGACTCCAGGGGAGTAACATGAAGCTGTGGCTGGACACTCCTTGGACAAGTTATTGACATGGGTGTTTCTGAAGACCGTCTTCTCAGACTACTCAGTGTGGCCCCCACTGAGTTCAGACTCCTCCTCACTGTGGATTCACGTGAAAGAGAGGTAGAGGAAACTTCTATAGATGCTTTAGGAAAAATTAAGATTAACCCATATGCAGTTCTAAGACCTTCAGTGGATACCTAAACCTGCAGCTGGTATAGAGATCACATTAGTGTAGCTTTCCTGTGAATTCACACCTCTGGTAAAAAATCAACTTATATGTCAGACACCATAAAATATTAATAATAATAACTAAACATAGAATAGTCGTAACAGTGTTCTATGACAAAATTATCACTCATTTGCTTCGAGGTCATTGTTAGTAAAAATGAAGGTTACCTGAGCACAAGCAGGATGATACAGCAACAATCTAACAACCAACGTGGCTGCTCGGGGCTGAATGGGCAGGTGGTGTACAACGGCCCCTGTTCATCCATTGTTCATGGATGTGCTGAACAAAGACTCTACTCAAGCCTTCCCTCAAGAGGGAAGCAGAGGAAAAGCCCTGTTAACATTCAAAAGGAGTAAAAGGTCGGCTGGACATAAAGGTGATGCTTTGAGAGAGATTGAGGGAGGCCAGGGAAGCCAAGCTAAACATAGCTCCACTCAAGTGTCTTCTCACCCCGAGCCTTAAAACGTGGAGTCTCATTCAAATGACAAGCCAGGTGACTTGGGTGAAGAGACTGACAGTCCCATCCAAAGACCAAACCGGTAGCTCACACAAAACTCCAAATCCAGTAGGTTTTGGGGGGACAGTGATTCCTCTAGCAATGGGGTTGACTGTGGTGATGAATTCCATCTTGTCACCAGCTATGACAGTGTGTGAGTGCCTTCTTAAGGGGTTACATGTTGTTTAAAACTGAACTGACCTGAGGACCTACACTACAGAGCAATCCCAAGTAAAGGAGCCCAAATTCAACCTACCACGCCAAGCAGGGAGGAGGTCTGCACATCCCTGGGATGCATTTGGAAAGGCAAAATGGACAAACAGCCAGAGGCTCAGTTCAGGATGTGAAGTATGTAAGGAAAGCACCTCCCCTTGGTGATAGAAGCAGACCTTTTCAACTAGGAAAAATCTAGAGTTTGATAGCTCTGAATCTGTTGAAGCCGCCCATCTGCTATAATGTTCCCTGCAGTACAGGGTAAGCACCGGGAAGCCCCCGTGGGGTACTTTTCCTCCACAGACATATATATTCACCCTCCATTAGAAGGATTATTAATGTTTAGAAGATTTTGAAAATATTAAGACAGGTCTGCCTGTACAGATCCAGTGCCAATGCATTAAGAGATACCCACCTCTACCCCCCAAATTAGAACTGGGATAGGAACTGGACCTGGCTGACCACAAACTGCAAAACTAAATGTGACCAGCAGAGGTCGCTGGTATTCAAAGAACGGGCGCTACTAAAGGGAGCTCAGCTCTCGTGAACAACTGGGGAAACAGAATAGGTAATAAAGGAGAGAGGGAACGCTGTCCGCATGCCTAGCCAAGGGGTGGGGGGAAGGGTGTAAATTAGAACTACTTTGAGATTCTAGCTCATTCCAATCAGAATAATCATCATCAGGGAAAAACAGACAACAAATCCTGGTGTGGGTGTGGGAAATGGAATCCTTTACACTGTTAGGAAAGGTAGCTCCTGTGGAAATCAGGACAGAGTTTAAAAACAACAACAACAAAAAAAAAAAAAAAAAAAAAAAAAAAAAAAAAAAAAAAAAAAAAAAACCTGAAGCCAAAACTGTCATATCATCCAGCTGTATCTCTCAGGAATATATTACCAAAGAACTATAAATCGATATACCGCAGAGACATTTGTGTATTTATTTTATGGCTGCACCTACTCACAATAAGGAATGGAGCAAGCCTAGTTATCCATCTGCTGATGACTGGATAAAGAAGTATGCTATACATACAAAATGAAAGTTTATTTAGCTGTAAATAAAAACAAAATTTGCAGAAAAATAAATGTTAATCACTATGTTAAGCACAATAAGCCAGGCTCAGAAAGACAAACACTGCAGGTTTCCTCTCCTATGAAGATTTAAATGCATATACATGTGGTGTGTGCATATGTGCATGCATGTGCCTGTGTGTACTTACATGTGCATGTGTGTGCTGTATGCATGCATGTTCATGTGTGTCTGTATATGTGGATATGTGTGTGTTTATGTGTGTATGTGAGTGTGTGTGTGAGAGAGACAGAGTGAAACAGAGAAACACTGAGAAAGATAAGTAGAAAAAGAACATGGAAGGAGAAGAGTTCTTAAGAGAGGCAGGCATAAGTGGGAGGAGGGTAGTTGGAATACACATGACATGAAAGTAGAAAGAGGCTGTCTCAGAGGAGGGAGAGGACCAGCAAGAGAGGGCATAAGGGAAGATAGCAGTTTGGGAGGGATGTAAATATAGTATAATCTCTCTCTCTCTCTCTCTCTCTCTCTCACACACACACACACACACATACACACAGACACACACACACAGACACACACATACAGGAAAATGTCATAATGAAACCCATTGCTATCTACATTAACTTTAAATTTTACTTTAAGATGGAAAAATAAAAGTTGTATACAACAGACATAGATAACATTGTCTGACACGGGAAGAACCGAAAGTGTTTCCTTTAAAACCAGGAAGCAATGAAGATGCTTTATTTTCTTGTTTTGATTTTTTTGTTTGGAGGTGATGTTTTTTGTTTCTGGTTTTATTCAATGTAGTCCTAAAAGTCTTAGCTAAAGCAACAAGACAAGAGAAATAAAAAGGACACACACAAAAAAAAAAAGAACTGAAATTATCATTATTTCTAAATGGCCTGATCCTATTCATTAAACAGCCACTAGACATGTCTTAAATATGATAGGATGTCAGCAAAGTAGCATGATGTAGAATAACCCCATTGTATATACCAATAGCGAACTTGCTAAGAAATAAATGGGGGTCCCATTTACAATAATTTCAAAATTGTATACCTAGGAGTAAACCTAGCCAAAGAGCTAAAAGACTTCTACAGTGCTGAGGAAGAAAACTGAAAAAGACACTACAAGATGGGAAGGTCTGCCCCTATGCCTATGGATTGGAAATTTTGTTTTTAAAATGAGTATATTACTGAAAGTTATCTACAGCCCCAACAGGATTCATGTTAAATTTCAATGACATTCTTCACAGAACTATTTAAAACAAAATTAACATGGAAGAAAAAAATAAATAAATAAAGTAAAAAGACCTCAAGAAGCTAAAGCAATCCTGAGCAAAAAGGACAATGCTGAAGGTAACCCAACACCTAACCTCAAACTACACCACAGAGCCATAGAAACAGAGGTAGAACAACACTGTCACAGAAGCAGCTTGTAGACCAGTGAAAGACAACAGAAACCAGAAATAAGCCACACAGGTGCAGCCACCAAAACTTTGACAAAGATGTCAAAAACATAGCATTGAAAAAATTCCTCATGAGGAAAGAATGCTGAGAAAACAGGATGAATACATAGAAAAATAAGCTAGATCTTTATCTCTCTTGCACACACACACACACACACACACACACACACACACACAAATAAAGTCAATTAAAAATGGTTAAATGCCTTAAATTCAGACCTGAAGACACTGGTCAAAACCTTTATCAGCTTTGTCACTACCCATACAAATGAACTTGTCCCACATGCTTGCAAAGTTCTACCCTGAATCATGTCCTTCCCTCTCAGCTGATGCTATTAGTGGGGCTGGGGGATGGTAAAAGGCAGAGGCCCTGCTCTTGGCCTTGAAGTAACAGGAAAGCAGAGGTGCATCCCACAACAGGAAGTACTCTGAGACTGTCTGAGACTGTCTCTTGTTATTCCATGTCTGTTGCTGGAAAATGGACTCTGACCCACAGAGAAGCCAGTACCATTTTGATATGTATCTACCATTTACTGAGGGGCAGTTTTTGCACATCCAAAAACTCATTTCATCTTTACCATTTTCCTTTGAGTGGGGTCAGTCATCTGCATTAATTAAAAAAATCCTCTAGACAATCAGACAACTCAACTCAGGTTTTTTGGCTTTCGTGTGGCGGTCATCTTTTCTATCTTCTTTGTCTTTGTCCATTCAGTTTCACTTTTGTCATGTATGCCTCCACAATCATATCAAAGCAGATGGGACTGTGTGATGGAGAGGTGTAAAATTCACCGGGGAACACCCAATATCATCATCTAACCTCACACTTGGTATGCAGAGGTTTACCTCACATGATGCTTCTAATATTACTCCCTGTGTTAACAGGGATCCCATTAGAATCTGATATGACCCCATTATAAACAATTGGGATTCATGTGAGCCTTCTAAGTGTCTTGATTTATGCCCCCTTGCTCTCCTAAAGGGTGACTGTCTCTTTAATGGGACAATATTAAGAGGCTGTTTGAACCCTTGTGGATAGCCACTTATACTATGATGGAAGGAATTGTCATACTAATAATTATTTTGTTTAAGTGTCTCACACAGCGTATTTCCTCGAAATCCTCTCTCAAAAATCCTGATTTTGGACCCCCTAAGGAAGTGATCAAAGCATGAATGGCAGAGATCCATGAGATCACCACGTAGGCTGTTTCTCATCTCCCCCTTGTGTGACATGCTTCCAGAGTGATAGCTCTTTGAGGACTGGTAGTCAATGATGGGTAAGATCCTGGAAGACAACCTAAGACAGGCACAGTTCAGTATACTGGGAATCCTCCAAGGTGGTGTCAACAATTTTGAGGCAATAGAACCCCGGCTCCCCACTAAGCCACCAAAATCTAAAAACAAAAGGGTGAATATGTAGCAGGAACAGTAGGGCTGCCTCTATGTAAACACTGGGGGCCATGCAGCTACAAAAGCACCTCCTGCAGGAGGACCTAATTGAGGACTGCCTGAGAGAGCAAGGATTGCTGGTACAAATAATGCCAGTTAATCGGGAATTGCTGTTTAGAATAGATACTTTCTTGGGACCAATGGGGGCATGTGTGGAGGGTATTAAAAGAGCTTTCAGCAGTGCTCAGATGAGCTTGCTGCAGCATTCTCACCTGCTCCCAGAGTCTGTGTCATTGACTCAGTGCCAACTCACTCCCAACCCCCAAGAGCAGGTAGGGTCGGCTGAGAGCTGTTCAGGGCACAGGCAACATATAGCTATTGAATATTTGTAGTTTTTCTTTTTAGAGTAGTAAAAGGCCATTTTTTAATAACACAACTTATTTCAGAAACTGTAGCATTAAGGATATGCTAAATATCCCAAATATTCTACCTGTGCACCAAAATAAAGCTTTGGACTTTCACTAATTTGAGAATATAAAAACCTTGGATTATTTAAAGCTTTAGAAATTCAAATTTTAAAAGTTTATTCTTAAAATTAAAAAATCATAAGCTTGATATAAAAACTTTAGTGTGTGTGTGTGTGTGTGTGTGTGTGTGTGTGTGTGTGTGTGTGTTCATCTAGGATCTTCTCCAAGGAGTCACAAAACAATGGTTTAGTCTGCTATCTCAACACTAGGAAGACTGAAACAGGATCTTGTCACACTGAGACCAACCTGGGCCTCACAAAATAGGTTCGATGACAAAGACTCAGAACCATGCACATATAAGTAAGTCAGTATAATAAGATAGCTAATAATAAACTCCATTCATCTACAAGTAAGCCCATCTAGAAAGATAGCTAATAATAAACAAACTCTCAAAAAATTATAGATATTGTGAATGAGACTCAGATTAAACAAATAATTATGATTAATATGTTTTTTAAATCTGATAAAAATGGACACTACAGAAAACCAAAAAGTTTCAATAGTCTAATAGGAATTCTAGAATAGAAATTATGGAGTAAACCAATCATGCTTAGCAGATTACACAGCTCAACATAACGAAGTGAGACCATAATAAAAGACCAAAGCACAAGGAGGAAAGATGATTAAAATTATTTGTTTTTAAAAAACCTGAGATATCGTTAGCACACAGTAAAACACATTGTGCATATACACAATTAGGAGCTCAGAAGAAAACTGGAGCAAACACCTTTTTTAATGAGATAAAAGCTGAGAATTTTACAAAATTGACACACACACACAAAAAGCAGAAAGCCAAACTGCACACTCAGGTTTCACGGTTTCTTACTGAGCAGAGCAGTTCACCCCACGTTGGCTCTTATTTTCAGGCCCACTAAACCTGAGGGTCTCTGTGATCTGCTCTCTCATCTCCTGCCTCAGTAATTATCAGGCCCAGTGGTCCTCACCCTCAGAGGGTTTGCACTCCCTGAGAATTATGTAGAGAGATTTTTACAAATCCTGAAGTCCTCCTCAGCCCCCTAACCTAGTCTAGCTGAGCTGGACACTGGGGGGTGGGGGGAGGGCGGGGAGGCGGGGCGTCTGCTAGACAGGGGGGGGCAGGGGGCGGAGCGTCTGCTAGACAGGGGGGACAGGGGGCGGAGCGTCTGCTAGCTTTGGAAAGCTCCTGTGAAGGCTGTAATGTACAACAGTGGGAACCACGCGCAGCAGCACCATTTACACCAACTAGAAACCCAGCATTGCTTCCAAATTCTACACTTCAGGCTTACCAGCCAGAGCTGCTATTTGTGTTGCTGCTGTTGTTAGTCGGCATCCATTATCTGGAGTATAGTCCCAGAAGGAACGAGAACTGGGTCGTTTATTAGCCCCGGAAACCCCAGAAATCTGTTGACCATAGACCTAGCCAATGATTCCTTTCCTTTGATATCAAAAGCAAGTGCAGTCTGACATTTTGGACCTTCATCTAGGCCTGCATTTTCTTTAAAAGATTTTAATTATTGAATGTCTAAATGTCACAACTGTGCAAAAATCAGAATGTCAATCTTGTCAATTAAAATCCAAGCACATCCTCGTGTTGGTCTGCGTGAGCATTGAGTTTCTCTCCACTGAGTTTTACTTGCTTTTCCCAAGATGAAAATCGACTATAAAATTAGTAGCTCTAACTGGCTGTAACCTAGGAAAGACTTCAGATTGACTCAGTTGAGATAGATCTACGAAGATGTGGGCTACCATTAAGCAAAGCCTACCACAAACACCACTTGGGCACCACAAAGAAGACCTCAGAATGCAGACAAAGGAGCTAAACAATAGCAGAAAGGCATGGACAGAATGAGTGACAGCTATGGTGGCCCCTTGGCAAAAAGACAGCTGCATTCATTTGGCCCAGGTGTCAGTAGAAAGACAAGAGTGAAAGTTATAAAGTGGATAAGGATGATGGAAAGAGATTATCTCAGGAAATAAAATGTCAAGTGGACAAGAAGAGTAACTAAAGATATCTATCGTATAGCATGGAGACTGTAATGGGTAATAATATACAGTAAACTTGAAAATCTCCTAGGAGATATTTTAAGTCTTCTATCACACACACACACACACACACACACACACACACACACACACACACACA
>JANHMN010000006.1:60258247-60381321 GCA_030674055.1 Rhabdomys pumilio
CACACACACACACACACACACACACACACACACACACACACACACACGACTATTTGAGTCCATGTGTATATTTCATTTTCTAGCCTAACTTAGCAATTCTGTAATGTTGCAAGCAGCAGGCAGCACCATGTACATCCTAAACACAATTTCATCTGTCAAACGTTTTAAATAAATTTGGAAACAGGCGTCTATGAGCTGGAAATCATTTGGTGCTTTGATAAAAGGTTGAACAAAAGTCCTGCAAATACTTTTTAAATTGTAAGAGTCTTTGTTAGAGCTGGTCAAGGTGAACTGAACTGCTCCAACCTGAGCCATAGTAGACTTTGGTGCAGGTGTGTCACCACAGAAAGAGCAGCTGAAACTTCCTCTGTGCACCCCTGTTGGCTTCTGTTTCTAGTCTCTACCCTGCTACTAAGAAAGAACATCCAGAGATTCCCAGGTAAGAGGGAAAGGTTGGAAGGCACATGGTTCTAAAGAAAGCACAGAAAGGTTTGCTTAGTAAATAAATAGGTCTTCCTTTGTTATATACCAATATCCTCCAAGGCAAAGCCGCCCATCTTGAAGGGAAGATCTTTAAGACACAGGATGTTAAAGGGGAGATGGAACATTCCATTCTACAGGGAGCACCACTCAAAGCCTTCAGGAAATCACAGAAACTGACAAGAATCACTTGACCCTTCCCATCCAAACATGTACCAGTAAGGACTGCTAAGAGACTCTCAATCAAGCCAGTCTGCCTAGAAGAGGCTCAGATCAGTCAAGTAGACTGGAAGAAGCTGAGACTAGTTGAACTGCCTGGAAAAGATATTCCCAAACTGTTGAGTTCGCTGGCCGGTTGTGCAGTGAGCTCCATTGTAGGACCATGAAAGGCAACCTAGTCCCTGATTGAGCTAAGGTTGGAAACCCTGGTGACCCTGAGGGACGGCAGATGTTTAGCCTGTCACTAAAGGCTGCAGCCCTTCATAGATTTGTGGCCATCAGTCACGTAAGGGCAATGCCTCAAGCCCCTCCACAGGTAGAGGATGTGACCTATAGTCACGTAGTCTCAAGACAAAGCTCCATTTTAATGAGGTACCTAAAGGGCTGAAGGGCTTAGTCAATTAAGCTTTCCTTCCCAGATACTCCTTTCTGTAAAAAGTATTTCACCTTAGGCCCACCCTAAGAAACTGGGGTACAGTTTTACTCATCGCCACTCTCTGTCATGACAATAAATGCTTTAAACCACGGACTGCCTCTTTTCATTGGAATCTTCCCTGGGGAGCAATGAGTAGGCCTTCTCCTAAAGAGCCACTGTCTAATCTCCCACAGAAGGCCTCTCAGCACTCCCAACCACCGCCTCCACCAAGCCAAGCTGCCCATCGACAAGCCAAGTACTCATCCCCGCCTTTGACCCCAGGCCAGATCCAGCCTGTGGGGCCCCACTCTTTTCTCAGTTCTTCCAAAGAACCTACGAACCAGAGGGCTCCGGCCTCCCTGCAGGCCTGGAGACCCCTGAGTCAGCTCCAGCTGTCCCCAGCACCTCAGATTGTGCTCCCCATCCCTGGAGTGGCGTCCCGCGGGTTCCCATGGCCCCACACCCGGGCTCCAGTGTGGGGTAAGTGCAGTTAAACTTCCAGCAGCCAGCTTCCATGAGCAGCCAGCTTCCATGAGCAGCCAGCGCCCTGTGGTGGAGCAGACAAGGGACCCCACTTAACCCTACACTCCATGTGTCCAGTTTTCATCAGCTGGTATCTGTGCTGGATGGCCTTTGGTGATGCAGCTGTCTTTGTGTAATGTCTGCTGCTGTAGTAACCCCTCACACACATTTCTATGAATAACTCTTTGGTTCTCTAACTTGGACTTCGGTGGTATGTATACTTGGGTCTGTCGTCAGTTTCCTCGTGTCTCCTCAAGAATAGTGTCACACATCTTTCTAGAAAAGACTTAACTCTATGTTGAAGGGAATTCTCCTTAGCAACAATTTGGATAACTATGGCGTTCCTTATACAGATTGTCTTAGCTAGTCTTCAGAGAAACCCTATAGCCACGTGTGAGGAGTAATGCAATGCTCCGACAGGGCTTTGCCTGATGTCTGCCCAGTGGTTTTCCTTTTAGTTTTGAAGATAAATCATAGCAGTGTTTTAAAAAATGATTTTCAGTCCAAGGGCCTATAGTAACTACCACGTTTATTTTGTCATTTATTCATATGAGAAGAAAACTTGGACAAAAAGACTTATTAAAAATGTTGTCTTTTTACTTTTGTTACACCCCAACACTAACATCAATTACTATAAAAAGAAAGAAAACTTAATTTGGAGATTTAATCGAAATTGCTCCGTACATTTGTAAACATATAATTGTGAACTAGTGGGATGCTCAACAGGTAAATGTTCCTGTAGTCGGCTTGAGTTTGATCATTGCAATGTACAGGCAAGTCCCACAGGTTGTCCTCTGACTTACACACCACACACACACACACACACACACACCACACACATACACACACACACACACACACACACACACACACACACCACACACACACCACACACACACACCACACACATACACACACACACACACACACACAGATAGATAGATAGATCATATTTTATACAGCATATAAAATCTGTTAAAAAGCCAAATGAGTGAGACTCTAACTAGCTTTACCATGTACTATAATTTGAAAAACTGTCTCTTCTCCACCTGTTTGTTAAAGGCTTGGCTCTCCATCTTGTGGCACTGTGAACCTTTAACAGGCAGGGCCTAGAGGAATCTAGGTTACTGCCCCCACTCCCAGCCGACCCCAGTTGTCCTCTTTTCCCCTCTCCCAACCCTTCTCCCCCTGCCCCCACTGTCTCCAGTTTGGACCCTCTCTCTTCCTCCCTTCCCTCTTCCCCCCCTTTTATTTCTCCCCATCCCCTGCTGCCCTCTCCTCCTCCTTCCCCTTCCCCCCTTCCTTCTCCTTCCGAGACACCAGAGGACAAGCACCTTTCCCAAACACTCTTGGGATGAACGACTTCACTGCAAGCCAGAGACAGCAAATCCAAGAGAACACAACTCTGAAACCGTGAGTCACAACACAACCTCTCGGATCTCTGAAACCATGAGTCACAATGAGCTTTTCCTCCTTTAAATGGATTTTCTCAGGTCTTTCGCCCCAGCAAAGAAACACTGATTACCGCAGACCAATAAGAATATACCTAAAGCAGCACGTGAGTGGGGAGACTAGGCTGTGAACAGCAGTGTTGAGGGTCTGACAGACGCTTCTGTCCAGGAAGCTGTACACATTCCAAATGTGTGATTTGCTCAATCCTGACACACGAATCTACCAGAGCAATCACTGAACAGAGTTCACGACTTCTATCTCTCCCTAAGCCGCGCCTCACCACCACAGCCCTTTCTGTTTCCCTACTTCTTCACACAATGAGGTTGAGTTTTAATATTTTATATGGTCACATAATATCACACCATGTGTTCTATTTTATAGCATGGTGCTTTTCGGCATAATTGAGATTTGTGTATATTCTGTATTATCTGCAGCCTCTTCTCTTTGGTACAGACATGTCTCCACACAGATGTCCCAAGGCTGACCAAACTTGACTTGCCTGGTGACTGTCAGCCATCCTAACAGAGCATCTCCTCCAGATGCAGCCGTACCACTCCCTCCCTCTATTCATGTCTAGTCATCACAGGCTCCTGCCAGCAGAGTGTGCACACATCTTCCTCATGCATCCATTGCTTTGCATTTCCATGGCTACCAAACAAACAAAGCCATTATAATCTCTTTCCCAACTTTTTGGAAATCACCCTGTGTCCATTGTTTTCTTCATTTCAGCAATCCCCATGGTACAGCCAGGATGATTTCTTTCTAAAACACAATCCCTCCAATTGCAGCGCCAAGTCTTATTTAACATAATTTTGTTACCCTTAGGATTTGAGGACAAATCTTTGACTTTATTTAGTCGAGTGGTTCCTACTGACCTCTCTATGGAGACTGACCTCTGGGTTAGTTACCAGAGCTGCTAGTGACTCATGTCACACTAGTTCTAATCCCTCCGGCGGTCCCCCATCTCCACCCAGAGCCCAGCAATAAATCACAGTTTCTACTGTTAGGATACTATTGGAAATTGGAAGCTACCATTATTTTAATGTTAATATTTATTTTTCTCTTTGAGAAAAAATATCTCCTTAAGTACTCCAGGCTAACTTGAACATAAAAGTCCCCTCTCAACCCTACACCACTTCCGTAACTCACCAAGTGCTGGAGTTAGGGGCTTGACCCACACATTGGGTTCAACTACCATCATTTTCAACCATTTCATCTGAACTGTTGCCAGGAACCAGTAAGGGGAAAGTTAATTTAAATTCATTCATATTCTTCTTCCTGCCTCTCCCCTCCCCCCCTCTCTTCTATCTCCCTCCTCCCATTCAACTGTGTTTCTAAGTATTCCTTAGCCTGGATGATGGCTTCTAGAATAAATCAAAGCACACACCTGGTTGTCATATCCCTTCTACTGTCTGTCCATTATGATTATAATACAACCAAAGTCCTCTGACTGACCACAGGTCCTGCTTGATCCAGTTCCTGCTCACACCCTCCCCTCATCCTCTACCACTGCCTGCCTCTTCCCCCCCCCCCCCTACTGCAGCCCTGACATCTTAACCTTCCGCTCTTGACTCAACACTTCTCACTGATGGTCTCTTGGGATGCTTTTCCAGCTTCTGAGTGGCTGGCTCTTACCATCAGAGCTGTCTGACCACTTTTCCTCTGCAGGGGGAATGTCTCCATCCTGTTGCTTACTTTTTGCTTTCTGTTCCTCTCACTGGCATCCCACCTCACTTACATCAGTCTCCACAACAGATGGCCTGCAGGACAGGACCACACACCATCTGGCCATCTTGTCCTCCACAACCTCATCTCTCTTCCATTCTCTTTATGATGCCCAGGCCACACTATTACTAGTTTCCTTGCTGTTTTTCCAAGCTTTCAAGGGCTGTCCTAACTCAAGACTTTAGAGTTATCAGCCTTTCTTTCTAGGTTATTCTCATGTAAAACTCCTAACATCATTGGATTGCTCCGGTCATTTAGGTCTGACTCAAGTGCTGGCGATAAGGTAGATCTTTTTCCACAACCCCAGTTAACATAGAACCCCTATCAGCACAACCATTACTCTCTACCTTCATCTTTTACTCTTTCTCAAAACCCATCACTCAGCATGTTAACCACGTGGTGTACTGGTTGTTTCTGTGGAGGAAGGCGTGCCATCGTCCAGCAGAGCAGCAATCCTTTCAGTCATGCTCTTTCCATTGTTCTTAGACAAAGAATACATAGTTTCACATTGTGTATCGGAGCTATCTGAAATTACGTGTCTAATTTACGTCTTCATGTCTCCACCACTTTGCCCTACAGCGAAGCCTTAAAGACACAGCTGTGTAGAGGAAGAGAGATTAACTCAATCATCGTTTAAAATCATAATTGATTTTAGTGTCTGTATTTTCAGATCTCCCCAAACACTTTCTCTCAGAAGTGAGTCCCAGTCAATCCTGTGTTACTATGAACAGACAAAAACATAAGAACAAAACCAGAAAGTGGTCTTGGTGGTACATGATATTCAAGAGGCAGAGGCAGGAGGATCTCTGTGTGTTCGAAGCCAGCCTGACCTACATTGTAAGTTCTAGGACAGCCAGTGTGACAGTTACATCCTGTCTTTAAAAGAAGTGGGGGTGGAGGGACACAGCCCATCACCAGAAGAGTCTCCACTGAGAAGGGACACTTGCTAAGCCCTTTCTCCACTTCCACCTAGGGAGAGAGTAGACTCTGGTGCAAAGGCCATCACACTAGGCTACTTCTCTGTTCACCCTAACTGGAGTGTCCCCTACTGGGCTGGTCCAGGAAGTCTTGCACAATGGCAGGAGAGAGGAAGTGCAGTGAGGGTTGAAGTAAAGACAGAGAAGGCTGTTACAAAATAAGCTGGCCCCTTTGCCGTTTGTGGAACTTAATAGATCAGGATTGATCCACTCGATGTGAAAATAAACGGAAGACAGACCTCAACAGAAGCAGAGGGTCCTTTTATTAGAACAATGAAGGGCGGCAGTCTTGGGGGAAATGGAGGCTGCGCAGATGCTCAGGGAGCTTGAGGGTTTCCTGGGGCAGAAAAGGGAACTTTTGGGGTGGACGATTCCATCTGCACATCTGTTCCGCTCAAGTCTCAAAGTTGTAACCAACATAGGTTGATATTTTGATCTGATTGGGAACGTCCCGGCCCCTAACTGCCTGCAGGTGTTACCAACTGGTGAACTCTCCTATAGGGAGTTTCTCAGCTAATCTGAGATTTTTTAGTCCTGGCACTCCTTGAGCATTAACCCTTCAGACTAGCATCTGGGCGTTAGTCTCAGACTCTTACAGAGAACACAAAGACCCACACAGGTGAGGAAGGCTTTCCCTAACCTTAGGGCAGGAAGTGTTTTCTTCCGGGGGGTGGACAGGGATTGGAAAAAAACAGCCCAAACTTGCCAAACTTGAGGAGCCCCTTAGGCGGGGCTTGTTGTCAGTCTCCTCTCCTCTAGGGCTCTGCTAGCTAGCACCTCGGTGCAAAGCCGGGAATCTGCGCGGGGAGGGCAGGGCTCGCAGCACTTCCTCCCTGAGCCCACGTCCTCGCCTCGAGGCCGGCCCAGCCCAGAGGCGCCAATCACACATCTCTGCTCATTCCGGTGCTCTTCAGCTCAGCCCGGCTCATCTAGGCTCAGCCCAGCGCTTCTCGGCTCGCCCCCAACCCCGGCCCGGCATCCCGGCTCAGCCCCAGCATCTCCGCACAGCCCCGCTCAACTGTAGAGGTAAGTGGCACCCTAGCCCTGCGCGCGGGTTTGGGGCACTTGGGCTGCCATGCTGCGTGTCCTGTAGGGTGTATGTGGGGGGAACTACGTGGCACAGGTCCACGCATCGGCCACGTGAACCCCACCCCCCACGCAGCCAGGAAGCTTCGAGTCCCCTGTACACTGTACACCTCTTGCGCCCTTGACCTCTGCCAGGCCTGGGGCTCCCTCTTCTCCCCCAAGCGTTCTGTTTAACAGATTTTCTGTTTAAGAAATGCAAGTCTCAGGGACCCCACCGTAAACTGGGATAATCTTGAAACAAAACATCCGTGAGGCATTTTAGGGTACTTAATATTAAGTGGTAGTCTGAGGAGACTTGTGAGAGTCAGAGGACATATAGCTCAAAGTGTTTCCCTTCCTTTAAAACTTTAAGTAACTGCAATTCTGCTTTTTGAAGACTATCTTCCCCTCTCAGTCTCCTTTTCTTTGTAAAAATGTGGTAAGGGTGAGTTTGAATACCAGACACGCGTTTCCTGATTTAGTGATTTAGTTTGGAGTGAAGATGACAGGGATGCTCTTGTATGCCATCACCACTCCCCAGGTCTCCCAGTATAGGCCCCTCGCTCAGACCTTACCACAGGCGCCTCTTCCTTCTCCGCAATGGATTTCTTGGCTTTCATACCACGGTGCAGAGTGACACGTGCTCTCCTAGAGCCTCTCAGCACTTTTGCGATAAGAAGGCTGATAAGAGGACTACAGAGCAGACAAGAAGCTGTGGGTTTATCCTCCGTACAAGAGTGATACGGTGTGAACAAAAGCAAGCGCACACTCCACTGCTTGTTTTTAAAATCTGGGAGTCCAAACCGAAACTTCAGAAAGCCAACCAGGAGTTTTGCCTTCTGGGCCTCCCTAAAACACAGGCACATGGGCCTGGAGAGGAATGCTGGCTAGCAAGATAGCAAAAGATAGGAAAAGAGTGCTTTGTACTAAACGTCCTTCCAGGTGGTCTGTGCAGTGAGCTGAGTCTAACAAATGTAATGTCAACTTCAAACTATTAGCACTTAACTTTTACATTCTTACAATTATCTGTGACCCTTCTGGTACTTAGTAGGTTCCGGTTGTTGCTATACATCTATCGGATACTATCTAGACAGGGATGAACTTAATTAGATTATTTTAACCACACGGAAGCTCAAGTCGTCAATGATATTATAGCATATAAGAATGGAGACAACAGCGCTGGGAAGGGGTCCAGTGTATCACAGGCTGCTTCAATCTTGTATTCAATACCAGAGGGAAAAGGAGGATATGCCAACAGACTTTGTTATAAGCTGAAATATAAACACTTTGGATGGTTTTTGTTTCTGAGAATTTCCTCTAAAAAAAGCAAAGTAATTTCTGATCTCTATGTAAGTTGCCAATATTCCATTGTATTGCATTTCAACAGCCCTGAGTTACTATTTTTTGAGAAAAGTAACTTTGAAATGTGTAGTTAATTACACACACCCACTAGGCTCTGTAGCACCCACTACATTTTCTTGGAAGTTTTATATTCTGAGAATGTATAGTTTCACCGTATGTCACAGATAGATTAAAAAAAAAAATCATTGCCATGAATGTTTGAGTTGTGCTACTTTAATTTCTCAGAAGGCATTGCTGCTTTTTGTTTCTGTTTATTTCTAGTCCCTTTCTATTTCATCTTACCTACTTTGATAAGTTAAGCCTTTTAATGAATCTACAACTTTTTAGAATAAATTCAATTTGTGCTTTGTAATCTATCAACATTTACAACATTATTGAACCTCACAAGTGATCTTAGGAACTTTAAAAATGGAATAGTCTAAAATAAATAAGACAAACATGGACATTATACACATAATTGGAAGGTAATTTTATGCAATGTTTTTGGATAATTATGTGTGAGAAAAATGTATATTGCAGCTAAGTGTCTGGGTTGATGAATAAATTTTGTGTTGTAGGTCTGTGTCTGGACTCTGACATGTCCCATGAGGTTAGATTAAGCCTCAGGATTGAACATTTTTTAATTAACATGATTGATCCTTTCAATATGAAAATTTGTGTTTTGTATCAATTCTCTCATCTCAAATAATAAGTATCTTTAAAAGTTCAAATATTATATGACTTCAGTGTAAATGATTACATTGTATATACGTTGTAAATATACATTGTAACATTTAAAGGTATTTGGCAAGGACACTGGTTGTACACTGCTATATATGTGCTTTGTAGTTATATCAGAGAATTAACTTTCAAAGGCAACTTAATATATCTGGAAAAAAAATAGTACTTCCATAGGGAAATGAGGAGAGCAACACTAAGACCTGATGCCACTTCTACCAGTTCAAGAGATGGGAAGGCAGGGTTTGGGGACAGCTAGGGACCAGAGGCTATTACTGCCACCCTTGTTTCCCTACTTCCCAGCTAAATTCTGTCACTACCGTTGAGGCTCAAAATGCCTCAAGCCCCAAGACCCAGTTTACTCACTGGTCCCAGTTCTGAGGTGGTAAGGAAGATAAAATACCACACCCAGCCTTCATAGTCCTCAGTGCAGACTCTGGAGCTACAGTAAAGACTAAATCTCCTGTGAGCAACTGTAAACCTGAGTCACTCAGAACCATGTTAGGAAACCTATTCCTTCTTTCTCTTGCATCTTGGGTTCCCTTTGGAACACCGTGTGGCAGTAGTACATAATACTTACTGTTCATTTTAGCAGGTAACAGCTTAAACCCCTTATCTAAGTTCTTGAGACCAGAAGTTTCATATTTTGAATTTGGGGGGTGGGGCAGGGGATAGAATGTTTGCATATACAAGAAATATCATGATGATCAATTATGAGAATGAACTCATTTGCTTCATGTGCACCTTACACAGATAGTTGGATGGTACTTTATGCAATTCTGTACATGAAGCAAGCTTATGTATTTCAGCTAAGGGAGATAAGGTATATTTACCCCCTTAAGAAGACTAAATAAATTCTGTGTTCTGTGCCTATATTTTTGACTCTGAACTGTCACGTGTGGTCCCTGTGGAATTTTCGGTCTGTGACATCCTGTTGGTGCTCCAAAGTATGTCAGAGTTTGTAAGGTCTAAGCTTTGGGGTTTTCAGAGTTAGAGATGCTTAGCCAGCCCCTGGGCCGGCTTAATTACCATGTGACTGGCTAATCTTCACATCTAGACTCGTACTGCTGTAGCTCCTCTTTGCCACTGAAATGAAAGCACAGACAGGCTTTAAAAAATGTGTGTAGCCGGTAACGTGGAGGAGAGCTGATACTGACCTGGAGAAGTTTGATAACGGCACCCTACATCAAGCACAGGTGCTCAGATGAGGCAAAAGATGGGGCCAGTCCTCAGGGGGCTTATAGCCTAGAAGTAGGGAGAAAAGCAATGATAATTCTACATGGGACTAAAGTTGTGTTCTGTGTGACCACATAACAGGCCAGAGGGGCGAAGGGGGTGGATGGAACTTCTGATAGATGGAGGACAGATAGCATCCTCAACTCTAAAGTTATTGCCTTTGTTTGGAAAAGTAGTCTCCGTTGGCCCAATCTTGATTTTAGTCTTTATTATATCCAAATTCCTCTAGGTGGCCTTCTGGCTTGATTAAATTAACAGAATAGTAAATCTAATCCTTTCTCTACTGGAAGTCTTTCTGATTTGAACTTATGTAGCAGTCTCATCAGAGATATCAGAGTGCTAGGAGGGAGATAAGTGTTTGATTACAGAGAAATTCTGCTCCCACACAGTGGCTGGAAGATTTATGTCCAGGTAACTCCATCCTGTTAGACTGGAGAGAAATCAGAAGTGCCACTAGAACAAGTAAGCTGTGAATGGGCAATTTTCTCTTTGTTTTTATTATGAAATTTTCATGTATTTGAATGATAACTATATATTCATATATTTGTGTGTGTGCATGTGCGTGCGCGTGTGCGCACATGTGTGTGTGTGTGTGAGTGTGTGTGTGTGTGTGTGTGTGCGCACACACACACACACACACACGTGCGTGCTCACGCACGCGCATATTGAGAACTGCTGCCATAGAGAACACATACTGGCTTGCTCCCCGTGGCTTGCTCAGCCTGCTTTATTATAATAGAACCCAGGACCACCAGCCCAGGGGTGGCCCCACCCACAATGGACTGAGCCCTCCCCTATCAATCACTAATTAAGAAAATGTCCTACAGGTTTGCCTGCAGCCCAGTCTTATGGGGGCATTTTCTCACTCAAAGTTCCCTCCTCTCAATTGTCTGGCTACAGCTGTGTCAGGATGACATAAAACTATCCTGCACGTGGAATAAGGACCCCGACCTCTCACAATAGCCACTCTGAGGCTGCTCTGACCCCTGTTAGGTCTTTTCAACTTCTTTCATACTGGTTCCCCAATTTCTCCCTGGTTGCCCAACTCCTATATGAGGAGGCTACTAAAGGCTCTTCAGAAGAGCCTCCCCTTGCTCCCTCCTCAAATCCCATTCAAGCACTGAAACAGGCCTTAGCTAAAGCATGCACCTTATCACTACCAAGTCCTTCCAAATCCTTCTGTCCCTCCAAGCTAACCAAGGCCAGACTCTAGCCTTCGTCTACTCATGAGCAGGAGATACCTACGATCCTGTCGCATGTCAGTCTAAACCAGTCTAAACCCAGCCTTCCTGATGCTCTGACTCTTTATTGCAGTTCTTCATGCTGTGGTAACCCCTGACCATAAAATTATTTCCATAGCTACTTCCTAGCTGTTATTTTGCTACTGTTAGAAATTATAATGTAAATATCTGATATGTGTGATATCTGATATGCAACCCCTATGAAAGATTTGGTCCTGTCCCAAAGGGGACGAGACCCACAGGCTGAAAACCACTGCTCTAAACAGTTAGCTCTTGTTACAAAGGAATGGTCACCCAACTTATACTGATGCTGCCTTGATCCTTTCAGAAGCCAACAAAATTTCTTCATATAACCTAATAACTATCAACTCCTGCCACCATCACCCTCCCAGGTCCAAATCTTCCATGCCTGTGTCCTTGCCTCTAATATCTCCTCAGAACCATGCCCTAGCTTCATCTCTGCCATTGTCTTTCCAGACCACACTGCTCCCATGCCTCAAGTACCTTAGCATTCATGCGCAGATACTAACCATTCTGTCCATCCCCTCATGCACAATTCTGTCATCTCACTCACAGACCCCCACCCCCCAATCCCTGGATTGGTCTATAGACAGGGCTCCCTAAAAGCACCTCCTTATGCCTTGGGTTATGCCATCATCCAGGGCCATCCTAATTCCTACAACATATACCCTCATCAAAGCCAACCTTCTAGCCCTAGGTACCATTTCCCAACAAGCCAAACTCACTGCCTTCAAACAAGCCCTAATACTGGCTAAAGATCTTTCTGTTAATAGATATTCATACTCAGAATATGCATATTAAATAACTCATTTAAATATTCAAATGTGGAGCGGAGGAGGCTTCCTCACCCAAAGGGGAACGACAATCAACAATCTCTCTCTTGTTCAGGATTTTGGACTCTCCTTTTTCTGTCCAACGCAGTAGTAATCCATGAGAAAGACCAGAAATACATCTTCTCTCTCAAGACAGAACATGCTGATGAACTTGCCCAAGGACAGCTCTTCCACACTCAGGTCTTCATCTGCCCTCTCTCTCTTTTCTTGCCTATCAGATCCCCCCTTGTGCCCCTCACTCAAGTTTTCTCACGCATGTACCCCTGTTTCATCTATCTAAGCAGGCCCTAAATTCCATCCTAAAAAATTATAGATGAAAAAGTATTATCCAACTCTGAGATTGACAGATCCATAAAGCCTTCACAGACACCTATGATACCAAAAAACATAAGCCAATATCAAACCTCAATATCAAAGTTTTCATCTCACCAAATTCAAGGTCTCTCCTGACAGCTATGGATTGATCTCTCTCTCTCTCTCTCTCTCTCTCTCTCTCTCTCTCTCTCTCTTTCTCTCTCTCTCTCTCTCTCTCTCTGTGTGTGTGTGTGTGTATTTATCATTAATACCTTCTCTGATTGGGTCAAGCATTTCCTACTACCAATAAAAGAGTGCTGACGTATTAATTACAGAACTTATTCCTCGATTAGGCTAGTCATCCTCAGTACAATCAGGTAACAATCCAGAATTCACATCCTCTATTTCCCAAAATGTTTCAAATTACTTAAAAGTCTCCTAGAAGTTTCACATTTCCTATTACTCCAGTCTTCTGTCAAGGTTGAAAGGACAAACCATAATATAAAAGAAACCTCACCCTAGAATTAAAATAGGGTTGGGTTAAACTCCTGACCCTGGCATTGCTCAAATTGAGAGCCTTACCTAAACAAGACAAACAACTTCCACAAATAGCCAGTCCCTTTGAACTCATGTAAGCAATGACTCACCCACCCCAGACTCTCCCCTAATGCCTCATTGCTCTTGTCTTTCCTATCAAACAGTGTCCTTCCTTTCCTCAGGACAGAACTTTGGAAGCATCCTAACAATTCTTTCCCTCTTCCACATCACTCTTCCTGATATAGAGATAGGACATATGGTCAATACCTCTGCTCCCTTCTATCATTCCGGACTGGATATGAGGTGTATGAGAAGTAAGAGCCATGGTTGCTTTGGCCTAAATGACTGGAACATGAGGTTTCATCAGCTGTGGGGAAGTTAAAGAAGAGGTGACCAAAGTTTACTTCCAGGTATGAATATAAAGTATCAGGTGGTGACACTGATATACCCATTCACCCTGTGAAAGGCTTAGTAAGCATGAAAACACAGTTATTGTTCCCATTGTTCAAATTAAAGATGATAACAAACTTCAGATTGTAATACAGGATGATACCATCTAAGAAATAGGACATAAGACAAGACCTTTGGGGATCCCAAAGACTTAAGCCATCCTAATCTAGCTCACTTAAGAACACAGTAGGCCAATCAGCACCATCCCACTTCTTGATGGTCAAGACAACTCCAGTTGTCTTTAACATGTGTAGAAGGAAGAAATGAACATTGAGGAGCCCTGTATTCACACAGACAGTGCTGGTCAGTGATACCCTGTCCAGTGAGGGACTTCCACAACTGCAGCATAGAAACATGATCCCAGGGAGGCAGGATGAGGCCCCTCCCCAATACAAAAGCTTGTTGTGTCCAGATGTGAGAGAGTTTCTGTTTTCAAATTCTGAGACCAGATTTGGAATAAAAAGATGCTTTCTCGCTGTGCAGCTAGATTTCAAAGGGAGGCTCCCCTAGAAGCTACTGAAAATATCAGGGACAATGGTGAGGTGTTTAAAAAGCTGAAAGTCAGGAAGCAGTTCTAGCGGAGCTTGAGATAACTAACATTTCACTTAGCTTGGTAGCGAGTACCAGGGTGTGTCATTGTGAAGTGACAGAGTTGGCAGGATGCCGCAGAAACCATGGCCACAGTGACATAGAGCAGTGGTTCTCAAGCTGAGTCATGACCCCTTGGCAAACCTCTATCTCCAAAACCATTTGCATTACAATTCCCAACAGTAGCAAAATTACAGTTATGAAGTAGCAATGAAAATAATTTTATGGTTGAGGGCCAACACAAGGAGCTAAAGGGTCACAGCATTAGGAAGGTTGAGGACACTGTCACAGGTAGCTCTCATGCAAAGGTACAGTCCTTAACCCTCAGACTTCCATCCCAAAGAACAAATTTTGCAGGTGTGACAGGATGAAGGAGATCCCATGAAATATTTTTCTACTTACTTCATATCATGTTTCATAATTGCTTTTCTGACTGAGTTTATCAAGGACGGCTGTATTTGTGCTTTTACCAGGTGCTTTATCTCTGCCGTTAGCATTCACAAGTGGCAGTTACATCAAGGAACCAGCTAAGCTTGAGATGCAGTATCATCTTCATTTGAGTATGGTGGCTTCATCGAGGGCAGGGAGAAGGATGACACCACTGAGCAATCATCTCAGCTCTGTCTTTTATTGCTCTCTTTCTGACTCAGTTCCATAAATGGTTGGGAGTCAGCCAGCCAAGATTCCCTCTTAGTGCATTTAGAATTTTGTGGCTTATATATTTCTCATATTGTAAACAACAAGCAGAAATGAAGTCCTGTGGGCTGTTGAGTGTTCATAAAGGAAGAACAGTACAACGAATTTAGGCAGAGAGAAAACCCCAAGAGGTCATATCCTCAAGGTTCCTTTATGGAGTTGGAGCTGGTACCTAACATGTGTTTTAGTTAGATGAAATTTTCTCAATGTAATATAGTAGGAACTTCATCTCTCTCACTATTTCAAGTATTTTTATCTTTTGAGGGTCAACCAGGTACCAGTGTGACAAGGTGTAAGATAAGATATGGTCCCTCGTGCCCAAAAGATTGCAGCCCAATGGGAAGATGTAGCCTACAACTAAACACATGATAATGTATAATGTACACTGACAGGTACAAAACTTATGAAGTAAAGACAGTAATGAGAGAGGGGACATGTATGAGGGTGGCCACAGTGTGCTTTGAAGGATAAAGAAGTGTCCAGGTGAATCAATGGAAGAAGGTTGCCTCAGACACCAGACAAGTAGGGCAGTGTGGCAGAGCTGGAGCATAAAGTTCATGGAAAGGAGAGGGAACAGCCATGAGTAATATCCAGACTGTACTCATGTGATGTGTTTTCCATACCCAGCCATGTTTGAGTCAAAGGCAAAGCAGTCCTTGAACCTAGCCATAAAATACAGTGCAGACCACACATGGAACTTTGAATTTCCTAGAAGCTATATAAAAACACTAACAAACATAAATTTGCATTGATTCTAATTACATAATTTGATGAAATACTCAAAACTATCATTTAATGGATTTTCACTATTTTCGAGTATAGCAAATTTTAAATGAGAGGAAATTATTTCTTTTTTTCAAACAGTTTCCATGATCCTTTGGGGGGTTGTGTGTACACCACATGTCAGTTCAGACACAGCTCAAATGCCAAGTAGCTGCGTGGTGCTGGTATCGGCAAAACTGGACACAGCAGCTTGAGATAAGTGCAGATGAGCAGAGGGGGTATTAGGTGAATTCTGAAGTCAGCTAAAGGGAAGGGAAAGAAAGAATGTTTGCTTTGATTTTATCCCTAGCCCCTGATTTGAATTCATATTTAAATGTCAAGTGGTGGTATTGTTTGTTGTTCTCTTTGCTTGACTTTGTAAGGTTTATGTCTATATCCCTGGCTGTCGGGGAACTAGCTTTGTAGATCAAGCTAGGCTTAAACTCAAACCTCTGCCTCCCTAGAGCTAGGATTAAATGCATGCACCACCATGCCAGGCTTTAAAGCCCAGGTGATTTATTAGTACTCCAGCAACAAACACAATCTTAAATTTATTTTCTTTTTATGCTTCCTCTCCTCTATGTGCTTTATTTTATGTATTCTGCCTAAAAGTGACAGGAACAGAAAAATAACTAGAAATTAATAGCAGAGCATGCTGCCCTAAGACCCACATCCGGCCCATGTGATCTGTTGCCCTGGGCAACACCGGTTGTCAACTTTCATTTTGTTTTCATTTGGTTCACCTGCTAGTTCTTGAGCATAACATAGCAGCAGCTGTTTACTTCCAGGGACTCTGCACCCCACAAATGCACTCCCCTCCCAGACAAAGGCAGAGTCAGAAGATTTGGGCTACAGAACTGGAGACACCTAGGGTATAGCTTTAAAAGCTTTGGGGTGTGGACATCATGGTTCTCTCCTGTTCAGATAGTGGAGTCACTGTCTTAGAAACTGTATTTACAAATGCTCAGAAAGTGTGGACATATGGAATATAGGTATATTTATTGTGACCTTGGGTGTGTGTGTTGGAAGGAGAACATAATAATATTAAAAAACTAAAATAGGGATAATAAAATAATTTCTGGTACTAAACACTGTATGATAAAAAACAGTGTGTGTGTGTGTGTGTGTGTGTGTGTGTGTGCTCAAAAATTTTTAGTTTCCTTCTAAGTTATAACCAAACAGAAACCTTGTATTTTCTGGAATGGGATACCATGTTAATTGCCTCCTCTAAGAAAAGTCTTGGCATTTGAATCTGAAGTGTCCCTCCAGGCTCCAGTTGTGAATGCTTAGCCCAGCCTGTGGTGCTATCTGGAGACCTGTGGTGCAGCTGGCCTTTGAAGATATGTCACTCTGATCCCAAGCTGACTGTCAAATATACTCATCCTGATTCACTCAGGTGCCTAAAAACCGGCAGCATCCTGTTGGAAATGGTGTAGTCTGAAGTACTGAGAGTGCTCAACATGGGGTTACTTAAACCTGTTAAGTGCAGACCAAACCAGAGCATTGAAAGAAGCCCTACAAATATTCAGCAGAAGTACTTGGAATAGCATCTGACTTGTTTCAAACCTTTGGAACAAAACAAAATGAAAATATATTCCCCTGGAAATCCCTAAAAAATAAATCAAGATTTTTCCCGAATGTGCCCATATTTGAAATAACCCTGTATTATTTAGACTTTGGTCGGTCATGAAACATATCTTTCAGCCCAAGGGCACAAGGGAGAAGATAAGAACATTTCTGTTCCTTAACTTCACTCTCCTTGTGTAGCAATGGCAGTGAAAACTAGTATAGGCATCTTTGATTGTCCATGGAAGACAAGTTTCAGGATCTCTCTGAACACCAAACTCCACAGATATTCAAGTCCTCTACATAAAATGCTGCAGCATTTGCACAGAACTTATACACACATTTCTTCATGTATTTTGGATCATCTCATGGTTCCTTAACATCTCTACTGAACCATAGCTCTTATAGAAATAACAGTGACAGTATTTTATTTAGGAAATATTAACAAAAGGAAGTCTGTATTAAATGGGTATACTGCTGTATACCTGCTATATCTGCACTCAGAAACAGAGGCAGGAAGATGAAGACTTGGAAACTAGCCTAAAATATATATATGCAAGACCCTATCTCAAACAATAGAGGAAAGTGTGGGGGAGGGGAGGAGTCAGTACATGTTAAAATTCTTTTATTAGTTTTTTATTTTGTGCAGTGTCTGACTTGTCTACTGTGTACTATGGTTATACCCCCCTGTAGCTGGTCTTTGCTACTTTGTGGGTTCTTTTTCCCACCATTTATCTTCTCAGTTTCCCCTCCTATCTCTAGATAGAAGAGAAAGAAGGATAGAGGAGAGAGAGGGGAGAAGGGAAAGAGAGGGGGGAAGAGAGGTAGGGAGTGATGGAGAGAGAGTGGAGAGAGAGGTAGGGAGGGATGGAGAGAGGGGGAGAGAGAGAGGGAAAGGAGAGAGAGAAGGAGAGAGAGAGAGGGAAAGAGAGGTAGGGAGGGATGGAGAGAGGGAAAGAGAGATCCCTGAATTTAATTTCTTTCATTTTGTTTCTTGTTTGAGCATGACTACCAACAAGCCTCAACCAATGCCTCTGAATGACTAACAACCAAAAACCCAGCCTCTTGCAGCTCTAGCATTTATATACTTTCTGAAAAGTCCCCAGAATTGCAAACATCGCACAGTCTCGAAAACTAGCTGCAGCTGGCAAAAACACACCTGTGCTAGAGTATGAGGCAAATCATAGTCAGCTGCTTCAGTCCGGAGCAGCATCATATCCTACCCCTAGGATTAAAACAAAAACATATTCTTAATATTTCTGTATTTTTTACTTACTTACTATAAGCGTGTTATCCACAATAAATGCCTGTGTTGGTGTTTTCTGTTTAAAGTAGGAAATTTGTATACTAAGTTTTGTGAAACATGTGAAATGCATAACTTCTAGAATTTAATTGTTTTCCTTTCTGTATCTGCTGATTCAGCTCTTTGGGAACTTAGGGTTTTTTTGTTGTTGTTGCTGCTGCTGCTTTCAGTGCTATGAGTTAAACTCAGGGCCCTGTGCATCCTGGTGTGTGTGTGTGTGTGTGTGTGTGTGTGTGTGTGTGTGCGCGCGTAAGTGTGTGTTCCTGTGTGCACATGCTTGTGCATCCTGTGTGCACATGCATGATTGTAGTTCTGTCATAACCTATTGCTGCTGGTTCTATTGATCCCAGATACTAGCTCACTAATACAAATACTTGGAAAAATCATTCAATAAGTATTTTTATTGATTGTGTATAGGGATCAGTAAGTTATTAAATTGGGGAAAGAGATGGAGGAGGATCAGCCTGTATTACATAGTGATTCCCAGGCTAGCCTGGGCCACACAAAGACCTTGTCTTTTAAAAAAAAAAAAATCCACCTCTGCTTTCAGTAGCCTTCATTAGAAAAAATTTCATATTTTCTATAAAAACCAGCTTAAAATGAATTATATGACTAAACAAAGCAGCTTTAACTCCATTTTAATTTTTGTAATTTTAATTACCAAAAAAACTATTAAAACCCCTAGTGAAAAAAATGGGATTAGATTTTCATGATGTTAAATGAAACAATAATTACTTAAAATAAAATACCCAAACCATAAACAACAAAAGAAAAAAAACATAATTTGGTCTCCAACATAATTTAAATCGTTTGTGCTACAATGTCTTCAAAAAAAGCAGAAAGACCATATAGAGACTGAAAGAAAACACAGGTCATATCTCTAAGAAGGGACAGCTGTCCAGAATATTTAAGAAATTTTTTAATGTAAAAATAAAATCTATTTTAAAACTGGACAAAAGGTGTTAATTGATATTTCTCCAAAGAAAATATAGGAATGCCAATTTAACTATAGGAAAATATGCTCAACATCCTAAGAGAAATGCAGCTCAAAAACTATGAGAGTTGTTACATCCATGAGGACAGCTGTACTCAAAAGACAAAAGACATCTACATGGTAGATGCTGATGAGGCCGTGGAGAAATAAGGATCAACCTAAATAGTCATTAATCAATGTAAAAGAAACGTAGTTCCGAGGCATATTGTAATGTGGATGAACTTTGAATACATTATGCTGAGTGCAAGAAGCCAGATACAAGAGGGCAAACACTGTATGATTCCAGAAAAGCCCAGAGCACACAAACTTTCTCTATCAAGAGAACATAGCTGGGTGGCTGCTGAGGACTGGGGCGAAGTGGGGTGAATGGACACAGAGTCTCTTTTAAAGAAGAAAGTGTTCCAAAATTAGACCGTGGTGGTAGTTGCACAATTTGCAACTGTGCAAAAATCCATTGAAATGTACACTTTTCATAGATTAGGTTTTTTTTTTTAATCTCTATTCAAGGAACCACTGAGAAGCAATAAAAGGCTTCAGAAGCAATCTGCCCAGATTCAGTACATTAAAGGAGCTGGGGGATGATTTGTTTAATGATGGTTATTAATGGTAGAATTTATGGAGAGGGAAGGATGGATTTTTTGTAAGATGGCATTGAAGAGGTTAATAAAGATTAGACAACAAAAGAATTTTAAAACTACATTGAAAAGTTTCAGAATAAACCCCTCCGTTGGCAGAGTTACCACAAAGCTTTGCTAAGGTAAACTGAGTTTAGGAAGAACTCTGTAGTGTCCGTCTAGCTGACTTAAGAGGGGGAGTGTGTAGGAAGGTGGAGGAATGATATACTGATGGAAGAGTCGTGATGATGACGACGAGGACCTGGACCAAGAAAGGAAGGAGTGGGGCAAGACTGGGAAGGCTAAATTGACAAATCAGCTGTCTCACGAGTAGGTAAGAGTTCTTATAAGAAGTGCTTATGTGTGTGAGTCAAGATGAATGAAGACAACTGGTGGGATTTATGTATTTTATTTTATGGGCTGAAGAGATTACCTGGGGAAAGGGATGCTCCTGTGTAAGTGGTTCTGGCCTGCAACTCAGCTGATGATCCTATGCCCGATGGTTGTAGACAGAGCTGTGGAGTCAGCTTGTTAGTGTTTCTTCTCAGAAACTTCTCTTCCCTTTGTCTCATCTGCTTCCGGCATCCCAGTATAACCTTCTGTCTCAGATCCTCTTTCTGACTTTCTCTTCAGTTCCCAAGATAACCTCAAGCTTGTACCTCGATAGACCACAAGCCAGGGGAATTCAGTGTGGGCTGGAGAAGAAGCTGGTAGGTAGTCATGTTACATCTGAGCCCCTGCTGGGATGCCCTCCTGGAAATGCCCAATATGTAGAAAGTGTAATTGCAGGCTTAAAAATGCATCTAGAAAAGGAACCTTCGATGAATAAGATATTGCACCATCACACTACAATACCAGAGAGCAGAAATAACTGTGCCTTAAAACAAAGTCATGGTGGGCTTACCCCAAACACCCTCTAGATTACACTAAATTAATTAGTGTTTGAAAGAACAAACTTGTTGGCACATTGACTTCAAAATGTGGTTAAAGCTGGATCATTATTAATATTTGTGAAACATGAATGTTTTTACTAAGCCCTTGTCAAGACAGCCCCTGTGGGCAAAAAGAAAGACAAGCAGAACCAAAGGTTCAAGGATTTAGTGGATTGTCATCTGACTTTTTTACCAAGATTTTATCTGGAATGGTCCATGAAGACTTGATTAAAAACAATTAACCAGCCGGGAGGTGGTGGAGCATGCCTTTAATCCCAGCACTTAGGAGGCAGAGGTAGGCGGATTTCTGAGTTCGAGGCCAGCCTGGTCTACAGAGTGAGTTCCAGGACAGTCAGGACTACACAGAGAAACCCTGTCTCGAAAAAAAACCAAAAAACAAACAAACAAACAAAAAACCAATTAACCATGCATTTCTCCCAGTTCATTTTCCCTCAGTGTCCATAATAAATCAAACTATGTTATAGGTTTTATCATTATGTAGGTTATATGTTTATTGTAATATAGGTAAATATAACCTATAACATTGGAAGTTGTTATGCTAAAACAAAGTGTTAGGGGTAAAATTAGAAATAAAATACAGTATGCTACCCTCTAAAAATTAAAGCTGTCTTTCATTTTATGTTTTAGATCCTGGTAAAAGTATAAAGCTCTGACTTCTTCGATGTCCTTGAATAAGTTTTTATGTTCTCTTGTATGCCATTCTCCATTTTGGTCCTATATTGTTACTGTTTAAATTTTATTATCTTCTTTTCTCCAAAACTTCCTTTGAATTACACTATGACTAAATTTCAATATCTCCCCACTCCTCTGTGTGTGTGTGTGTGTGTGTGTGTGTGTGTGTGTGTGCGTGTATGTGTGTATGTGTACTCTTTTAAATATAATATTAGGTCAATTTCAATCTAGAAAATAAACAGATACACACACACCTGAGAAAGGTGATTGCCATTGGTTTCTGGTAAATATTCTTTATTGAGTTTTTAAAAAAAAATCAACCATTTCAACCTTACTAAGAGGATTTTTTTAAATTAGCAGTAGCTATTATTCCATCAGCCAGTCCACTTAAACATCGAAGTGATCATATATTGAGCCACTGTATACGGTTTTGATTTGGTTTTGGTTTTGGAGACAGTCTCATGTAGCCCCAAACTGCCTTCAAAATCCATATGAAGTTGATATTGATCTTGAACTCCTGATCCTCCTACCTTTGCTTCTTACATCTCAAATTAAGGTTGCACTACGTTCTCAGAGTCTTATAATATTTTAATTTAGTGGATTATTCTAACATATTTTATACCAATCAGCTATTCCTACATTCATCAATAGCACATACTATTGTAATGGCTAAAGAAACTCCATTTTATGCTAGACATCCATGTTGGTACCAACTAGCCATTTTTCTCTGAATCTAGTCCCTGGAAGATAGTTCCCAGTAACTCTGACTCAGTGACCCTCACCAAGAAATGTACAGCCATGACACCTACTTTTTATGATATGACTAACTGCCTCTTTGGCTTCCATAACTTGTATGTATATGTATGGTATATTCATGTTTGTGGGGTATATATATATGTGTGTGTATATATATGAATGTGTTCATGTTCATATCGTGTGCAGGTGCACATGTGCGTAGAAACCAGAAACCAATGTCTGGTATCTTATTCAACTGCTCTCCACATTACGTTTTGAGACAGGGTATCTGAACCATGAACCAACGTATCGGCTAGATTAGATTGGCAGGCCAGCTACTGTCTGGACCCTCTTGTATCTGCCTCTCCAGCACCGGAGCTGCAGGCAATGTCACCACACCAGCTTTAATGTGGGCTCTGGAACTCTGAACTTAGGACGTACGCTTCTGTAGCAAGCACTTTGGCAGCGAAGCCATCCTCAAAGCCCCTTATTTTATTCATGGTGCTCATAAGTAATATTGAGAGGCTTCTTTGTATTTCCAGACTGCTTTTCAAAATAACAACTCTTGTCATGTCATGTTCAGTCTCTCTTAAAGGTACATTGGAGTTTTTTTAGAGTTAGATTTTAAAGATTTATTCTTTAAGAATTTCATATGATGTACTTTGACCTTATTCACCCTTCCTATTTCTTCTGCCCCCATTCCCCTTCCAACTTTACCTCCTCTCTTCCTCCTCCCTCTCCTCCTCCTTTCTTTTCCTCCTTCTCCTCCTCTTTTCATAACTCAGTGTGTGTTGCTCTGATATGCAGAGATATGGAACCAACCACAAGACGTGGGCCACCTAACAGGGGCCATACCTCTAAGGAAATCTGATTTTCAGCACAACCAATTACCAACAGTCCTTTGCTAGGAGAATTTTTTAACAGTCTATTTCATCTGCTTTGTTTCCAGTACTCTGGTTTCCAGGCTTCCTTCCCATCTTCTTTTTTTTTCCCTCAAATATTTGTTGATCTTTGGTTGTTACTTCATCTCAATGGAAGGATTAATATAATATAGAAAGATGCTTGGATTTTCTCAGTGGCTGTAGCTAGTCTTCTTTTTGACTAGGAGTCCAGCTACAAGGCTCTCCAGATGATCATGCAAATGTGTAGACAGGCAGCTCTTCCCTTCAGGTTACAAGGCGGTCAGACCCTAAGCCTTAACTGTCATTGAATGCCATTTGCTGAAGCCAGCAAGCCACCTGCCAGACATGAGCAGTGAGGTATTAAGCACATCTCCCTGGCATGTAGATGTTTCTCTTCCTGCTTTTCTTTGATTATGATCAATTGACAAGTAGATTGATTGGATGAATGGTCAGCAGATTAATATCTGTTATGAGGTCCCAAGCTTTCTTGGCACTGGTTATTGTTTTGAGGGTCTTGAGACCAATGTCAGGAACCAAAGAGGTACTTCTCTGTACAATAAGATGAGGGTTCTGTGGATGGACTGCTGTTACTGTCCTTTGAGTTTGAATGTGTTGTTTTGTCATCCCAGCGGCGCCAGGGGTTGAGGAAGTACAGTCTGAGGGTCGGGGGAGGGGGGAAGAGCCTGAGCTCTTGGCTTGGGGATCCCCAGTCCAAAAGGCAGCCAGAAACTGACTGGTTCTCAGGCCTTCGGCCCCCAGGCACAAGCTGGGGGCCACAGAAGGGCAGAGGGTGAAGTGGGGGCTTACAGGTTAGATTTGCCTGCAGCAGAAAGGGAGAGGGGGAAGGATAAGTTCCGGCTGTGTGCCATGGGGATGAGAGTTCTTGGCCGCTTGCTTGGCTGGGTCACAGCTGGCTAGCAAGGCTTGCTTGCTTGGGTTGCGTTGGTGGTCTCCGTGGCTGGGAATGCAGGGCTCTGTAGATGAAGACTTGCTCCACTGTTCCCCACGGTGGGTTCCCAAAGAAGAAAAGTCAGTTCATGGTCTTAGGACGTTTATTTTCATGGTAGAAAATAGATGAAAACTATACCTCAGTATCTTCAGAGTGGGCCTGAGGTTAAATACCTTTTGCAAGGAGGAGGGTCTGGGAAGGAATGCTTAACTGGCTACACCCCTCTGGCCTTTAGGTACCTCATTCATATGGAGATCTCTCTTGAGTCTCTGTGGCCTGTAGTCACACCCTCTACCTGTGGAGGGGCTAGGGGCTGTTGTCCTACATGACTGAAGGACCCCACTTTATGGAGGTCTGCGGCCTCCTGTCAAGAGTCTGGGAGCGTGGTAAAATGTATGCCATCCCTTAGGATCACCTGGGGTCTCAGGTGATTTTGGTGCTTAACCAGAAATTATGCTGTCTTTTCATGATCCTACAGAAAACTCTGAAACTCTGGTTGTTGAATAGCTGGTTTCTACTTAAACCTGGCTTTCCTTGCAGCTGAAAAGAGATAAATGAAAAAGTTGCATCATAGACTATAGAGAAAGAAAAACATAATCAAGGAAAAAACGGTCTCATTGTCCACTTATCAAAATTCCCCTTTAAGAAACTGTGTGTATCCTTCACAAAGCAACTGAAGAACCTCACTGTGGAGACAAACAGATAAGCTTCTTCACTTCATAGATTGGCTCATGTTCTGATTGATTGGCTGTTAGACTTCATACACAAGTCAATTAAACCACTATGCAATAAAAAGTGACTGTAGTGCTCAAACACAAGCTGGCTTATTCAAGGATGCAGACTTCTACACGTTCCATGACAAGTATCTCATAACTGTGAATTTTTATATGTATTCTATATTGTGATGATATGATTATTAACTACATGATTAATAACAATTAATACTTCCTGAACCTCCTGATGGATCCTCCATATGACATTTTTAAAGTTAACATTTTATGTTATAAGAAATTTTGTTCATTTTTTTGTGGTTCTCTGATCTACCTGGAGTATAGATATAAATTTATGATGCTTCTAGAAAAATAAATATTGTAAGATATTCTAAAACAATTTATATGGAATTAAGTTGATCTTAACAATAAGAAAAACATTTCAGAGAATAAAACACGGTATGTTACGATTAATTTTTTGATGTTTACCATTATAAGTTTATTGTCGGGTGTCTAAAGGTGCTATTTTTATATACTAATTTTGACATAAACTGGCCGCTTAATAGACAATTTTAATAAATCACTGATTCTGTGGGTTACTGAACACTGTACACAAAGCAGAGCTGTCTTTTCTTAGCTCCCCGATGTCTGTAAAATCCTCTTTGGAAAAACTTGAACAACAGCATAAGCCCTTTCTATGGTCCCTCCAGGTACCTTGAGCTTCCTAGTCAGCTCCTAGTCAGAACCCAGTTAGGTGACTTTCACAGTCATATCCTGTCATTGTGTCATACTGCATTCTGCCCCAGGAGTCTATGACCTGGTCAGTTTCAGAAGGATGGGACAAAGACATGTCCACACACAATTTCTTAATAGGAGAAGTGTCAAGAAATAGGAAACCAAGTTTAAAACCATGAGCTATTATTGTCTTAGTTATATAGGACTCTGTAAGAGTAAAGAAAGGAGATACTCCATCATCCTGTGGAAGACCAGCAAGTTGTAGCTTCAACACTATACAGCTTGTGATAATGTATGTATCTTTGGTCTCAGCACTCAGGAGGCAGAGGCAGGGGTAATCTCTGAGTTCAAGAATACCTGATTTACATATGAGTTCCAGGTTAGCTAAGACAACACAGTGAGACTCTGTCTCAAAGATAAAAAGTTTATGCAGTTACCCAGGACAGAAACATAAATGATAAGAATGAGCCCAAATCCCCAGCACAGTTATAACCTAATTCCCTGTCAGCCTATGTACTTCTAAGCAAACAGTGTGTGATAGTTTCTAATGCATCTTATGTCATTGAGACAACAGGAGTATGAGGGGCGCCTTGTTCCTTGCCATCAATATAAAACAGAAGCAGTTTTAGTTTGGGGTATAGTTTTTGGTTCTCTTGGTTTCTTTACGTTTTGTAGTCAAACTTCTGTCTGAAATTTTGCTATCCCCACAAAACAGCAGTTCTTAATTTTGTGTGCAAGAGAGTCACTTGGGAGTTTACAATGGAGACAATTTAACCTCTTAGCCCAGAGTTTCTGGTTTAGTTGTTTTTAGATGAAAACAAGATTTGCATTTCTAACATGTCTGTATAGTTTTGCTTCTGATAGTTAGAGAATCTGCATTTGAAAACCACCACTGTAGAGAAAATATAGAACCCAGCCCAAAGATTGACTCTGGCCTCTTCATCTCACTCACCCACATGGACTACAGATGTTTTCTTGTATCTGGTACAGCCCTCATGAGATTTCTGTGCTATAAGTATAAAAGCAATGCCAATAATGAAACCCACTATCACCACTAGCTAAGAATCAGTACAACAAGCATTTAGTAAGCAAATGTGACTGTAGACATAGTCTTTTATTTAACTATTATGAAACTCACTGGTCCTTTCTCATGGATAAAAAAAAAAAAACTGGAGTTGTATTGTGGCATAGTTTTACAGCATTGCATAGTAAAAGCCCAGCTGAACATAGTTGTTTTGGCATGTAAAGTTCATATAGATGGACTGTATAATCTGCATTTACTCCATCCCCACCTATGCCTGTAAATCAGGATGTAGCTCTCAGCTACTGCTCCAGTGCCATGCTCCCTACCATGATGATAAACCTCTCACACTTTAAGGAAGACCCCAATTAAATGCTGCTTTTTTTCATTTGTTAATGAGTTGCCTTGGTCATGGTGTCTCTTCAGCAGTAGAACAGTGACTAAGACACCGACTGAGATAGAAGAGACCTTCTATATAAGAGAAATACAATATATATATATTATATATAAGAGAAATACAAAGAACTGCTACAGCTGATGACTGCATGGTCGCAGTGCCTGGCTGTGATCGTTACCAACAGCCCCACTCAGGGAGACTCTAGTGCCAGCCACAGAACATCAAGCGAGACAAGCAGAAAATCCGTCTTCTCACACAGAGACAAGAAGTGGCTGATATCTTCTGTTTCATCCTTAAACCATGCTTCACAGCATCATTTTTCAGAAGAGGAAAAACGTCTGTCTTTCAAAGCATTTTGAAAAGAAAGCCAAGCTGCATGTTTCCAGCAATGGAACGGATTAAACTTTAGTACAGAGTACTCGTGTGAAAGATGCTTGGAGCCATAAAATAACTGAAAAAAATCTTAATGACAGAGAATAGCATTCTACAGAGAGTCACCTGGGTTATTTCTATTTTCTCATTCGCTTTTTAAAACTGGTCTGGGGATAACACAGGCTCAGCACATGCTCTACTCTGCAGTTAAGCTGTATCCTCATCCTGGTTAGGTTTTTGGGGTTGGTTGGTTGATTTTGTTTGTTGTTTGTTTGGTTTTTGTCAATTTGATACAAGCTAGAGTTACCTCAGAAGAGTTAGAACTGAGAAAATGCCTTCATCAGAGTGCCTGTGGGCTAGTTTTTGGGATTTTTTTTTTTTTTAATTAATGATTGATGTGGGAGGACCTAGCCCACTGTGGGTTGGCACTTGGCCCCTGGGCACTTGGTTTTAGGAGGTTTAAGTAAGGTTACTGAATGAGAGCCTGGGGAGCAAGCCAGTAAGCACCATTCCTCCGTGGCTTGTTTCCTTGAGTTCCTGCCTTGAGGTTTCTGCTTTGAGTTCCTGCCTTGGCTTTCCTCAGTTGACTATGATCTGTAATATGCCAACCACATAAACCCTTTCCTCGCTAAGTAGCTTTTCATCATAATGTTTTATCATAGCAATAGAAACCTACAACATCTCCCACATGACTCACTTGGCAGATGTTCTGTCACCACCTACATTCAAGGAAGGTTGTCTGAACACTTGAAGTGATAGAACAGTCATCTGGACCAGGTGGCATCTGGACAACACTCAGCATTGTTATCAGATACGATTCCTTAACGTAGATTATTTTCCAGAGACAGGGAGACTGCAATAAATATTAGGAACCACTTAACACAATAACAGTATAATAAAAATGAAACCCTCGTGAGCTTCTTGACATTGGGAATCTAAAGATTCTCAGTTTGGGGAAGCTTCTACTTCTGCTTGCTTGTGTCCTCCCCCATCCCCTCTGCCCCCTCAGCCATGCACTCTCACATGATACATAATGCTACCACAAGCCAGAGCACCCCAGGATGCCAGCTGGCTGATCATAACCCAAGCCGAGCCAGGGTCTTGTTCTTCAGTGTCCACCATGTGAGTCGTAGACTTTTTAAAGAATGTTGTGTACTTTCTATATGTCTTGTTTGATTAAACAGAAAGGTTTGTTTCACTGTTGAATGAATGACGTATTGTTAGAGGTCTGCTTTTCCTGATTATTAGTCAGAGGCATTGCCTATACAGGCATTACTAATTATCTTCCATCATGGATAAACCAGCCTGTCAACCTCTGTTGAAAATGAAAATTACTTTTTGAGTGTTTGGGGAATGTCTGCTGCTTTGATGGCCTGGCCTGTAAACAGCAGTCTTTCCTGAATGATCTTCGAATTTTAGCGGCATCCTTGTGAGTCTCAATGAAGAGCTTTTGAAGTGATGGTTTTGAATCCAAATTGAAACTGTGTATTATTATACCTCAGCTGGAGTTTTGTACATTTCTCCCTTTGGCTCTCCCAATGTGTTGTCAGCCTGCGGCACTACTGTGAAAGCATAGACTCTGTAGGAGGCACAGTCTTGTGCCTAAGTTTGGATACTGGGGTGTGCCCTGGAAGGGGATTCTGGAACCCTGAATTTTGATCTTTCTCTACTTCCTGAATATCAGACACAAACAGCTTCCTTAGTCACGTGCTTCTGTTATGGTGTACTATGCAACTACCAGACCAAGCAATCATGGATTGAAATCCTGACACTGTGGACCAAATGAACCCATGTCTTCATTGAGTTAATTGTCTCTGGTATGCTTTTTCACAGCAACAGAAAGCTGATTCATACACTACTAATGCTAATCTGATAAATATGATAGATGGTAGACATCTATTTGGTTCCATTTTAGGAAAATTTCATCTTAGGTAACTCCTACTGGTGACTGACAATGTTCATATTCTACCACATGAGTCTTCCTGATTTTCAGCAGTACTAAAGTATGACTGGGTAGGCGAGATAGCTCAGTGGAAAAGGCTCTCACCATACCAGCCTGGCAATCTGATTCATCCCTGGAGTCCATATAAAGGTGGAGGGAGAGAAATGACACCATAAAGTTGTCCTTTGACCCCAAACTCAAATGTGGTATGGAATACTTCCTTTCTCTCCCTCTCTCTCTCCCTCTCCCTCTCCTCCCTCTCCCTCTCCCTCTCCCTCTCCCTCTCCCTCTCCCTCTCCCTCTCCCTCTCCCTCTCCCTCTCTCTCTCTGTCTCCCTCCCCTCCCCCTCCCCATCCTCCTCCCCCTTCCCCTCCCCATCCCCCTCCCCATCCCCCTCCCCATCCCCCTCCCCATCCCCCTCCCCCCTCTCTCTCCTGAACCTCTAACTAATAATATATACCATCTAGCTTTTTCCTTTATGGATTCAGCAGTTTCTGTTGTTCTACAGCAATCTGTGGGTTTATTCTGCAAATAAAACTAATTTATATGACTATGGGGACAGGAGAGATGACTCGGTGGGTAGGAGCACTTGCTGCACAAAGCATGAAAACTGGAAAATCAGATCCCAATACCCACATAAGTGCTGACCATGGTCCCATGTATGCTTGTAACCTTAGCTCTGAAGGGGACAAGGACAAGAGAAGCACTCGTGCTTGCCAGATTCCAACCTAGTTGAAAAATATGAGCTATAAGTTCAGTAAGACACTGCCTCAAAGAAACAAGGAGGACTATGACAAAGGAGGACACCCAACATCATCCTCTGGCTTCTGAGCATGCAAAAGTGCATGAGGATGCATGCACACGTGTACACACACACACACACACACACACACACACACACACACACACTCGTCTGCCATGAGTCATTATCTACACACTTCCGGAGAACATAAGAGTGATTGAATGACAGGTCATCCAACCACGTGCGAGCTGTTTGGTCTTAGACATGTCACTCCAAACTTCTGACCGCACATTCCTCCTCTATGAAAACAAGAATTTCCAAGTCTCACCTGGTTTTAACAAGAACTAGATAAAATAATTTACAGTGTCCGAGAGAGATTTTTTTTCTTTACATCTACCTGCCTCTACTTATCCATCTATCCCTCTTCCTCTCTGGTTGCTTTTTACTTAAATTGGTTCTTTTTTCTCTAAAAAATTTTGTTTTGAAAAGCTAAACTTTCAACAAATAGGAACAATGAAATGATCACTCTAAGTCCTTCGCCTAACATCATTTATTGTTTACACGTCTCTATTCCTGCTGTCTGTCTCTAAAAGAACAAAAGCATTCTTTTACATGGTGCAGATATCACACTGAGGCAGCTGCATACAAACACTGCAGTGAGACAGCCACAAGGCAAGAATTGCCTCTTTCCATCTACAGACAAATTACTATCCAGAAAAGGACACACTTGCAGAATAGTCGACTGATTACATCTGCCTAGACAGAGTAATCAGCCCTTAATAATTCTGCATCACTAGGTCTGTCAGATGATCCTGGGCCAGAAGGCGGAAGATCAGATGCTCCAATGTTCTGTAGTATAGAGGCTGTCCAGGTGTTTAGCGATCTCTATAAATTGGCTAAGTTTTAGAAGCTATGCTTTGTGCTTCCCATAATTTCAGTTAACTCAGTCATTCTAGATTTCTGACGGGGTTGAAGACCTATAGTCTCATAGCCAATTCTGGCTATTTACTTTGAGAGAAAAGATCTGAGTGGATGGTTTTCAGCTGACATTTATTCTAAGCCAAGAAAAAAAAGCCAGGTTCAAAACTAAGTGTTTTAGTTAGGAGAGACGACAGAGGTTCTGGTTAGTCGACAAAATGATGAACTGAGTATTAGAATTATCTTGTACCTCACTGGTACAAATAGGAATAATTATGCTCTAATTGTATTTTGAGAGAAAAGTTTTATTTTAACAGGAAGGGTGTAGGAAGAGCTAAGGGGGAAGGAGTACCAAGAGGAAGAGATGGAGTAAGGAGAGGAGAAGATGAAGGAGAGAAGAAGCAAGGTGATGAGAGAGAGTGGGGGGGGGGCATGGAGGCAGATGTTCACGTGTCTCCACCAGTCAAAGACAGTTTATATATCTAGGTTGGGTATTGGGTTACACTTCTGATTGAGCATTACCAAACTTATAAAGCCTTTGACTAACATTTTAAAAAAATTGTATAAAAGCAAAAAGGAAAAGGGGGCACGGGATAGGGGTTTTCTAGGGAGGAGAAATGGGGAAAGGGGATGGCATCTGAAATGTAAATAAAATATAAAATAAAATTAAAAAAAAAAAAACCAAACACTGCAGTACGATAATCACACTCCTTTTTCTGATATATAACCTATATTCATTTTCCATTATCTTAATAATATTGTTTTTTTAATTATTTGAAAAGTTGAGACATTTTTCCCCCCACACTCAGGAGACTGAAACAAGAGGATTATGAGTTCAAAACCAACCCAGACAACATATGAATGAAACCATGTCTAAAAAGAATATTAAGAGTCCAGACCAGTTGTTTTGCTTGGCAGAAGGTCCCTCAGACTGGATTTATCTGGCTGATTGCTCTGACTGCATGTAGAACAGGGTTGCCACTTCCAAAGAGCTCTGTAGAAGAGATGCTGTGTCCCCATAATGTCAGCTGGTAGGGAGCACACATCACATTGTCCCATCATTGGTAATGAAAAATTGGGCATCTGGTTAATCCAAGAGAAGCCTCTTGGGTTGTTTTTCATTTTAAAATACCCGCTTTATAGACCCTGAGTAATATGTGTGACACGGTTTTCTCAATCTGCTGAACTTTGAAGAGTCTCGTTCAACCATTTTAATTCTCACCTCTCTTAGAGTGTGACCTGGTGAAGTGACAGTAATTTGAGGAAAAGTCACATTGCACCATCTGCCCAGTGATGTAAACAGCTCTCTCTATCCCCACCACCACCCACATGGTAACTGTGGAATCATTCTCTGATTAAGATCCATCCATCTCCCCAATAGCCAGTAAGGGCAGCACCCAACAGGCGAGAGCTAAAGGATTATGAGTTCAAAGCCAGCCTGGGCCACAAAGGAGGCCCTTTCTCAGCAACACAGTAAAATTTATCTTCTTCCCTTTTTCCTTCCCCACTTTCTCCCTTAACTTACTAACTTCTCTAATATGTATGTGTAAAGCCCTTCCATGACCAAGATGGTCATGTGTGTCGTCATAAGAGCACATGGATGAAGAAGACAACCTGGCCTCCTGCCTTCCGGGAGCTCACTCATTTAACAGCTATTCATGTGACTGTTGCAATAATCTACATTATTCTATTTCCTGGGACTGTAACAGTAAACAAAAGCAGTGAACCCCACATTGGGCTTACATCCTGGGAGTTGGGGGCAGCGTAACCAGGAGTGAGGGGTGGGAAGGGTGGGGGGATAGCAGGAAAGAGCTGATTTGAGCTAGGTCTGAGAAGGTCTCTCATGAACGATGGCTTGATGGTTTAAGCAAAGGCCTAAAGGCAACAAGAAGATCATTTAGACGAGTGTGGGACAGATGTTCCAGACACACAGCAAAGCACAGGGACAGCACGTACTTGCAATGTTCCAGAACAGCTGGGCAGCCAAGATAAAATCTGTGAGGTAAAGGGCAGGGTGTTGCTGACTAGATCGTTGGAGCTGTGGAAGAGAGACTACTGCAGCCTAACACCACCTAGGAGCTGACAGCAGTTCCTACACCAGGAGTCAGCAGGAGAGCAGGGAGGGAGGTGAGTGTACTGTGAGGCCAGAGAAACTAAGGGGCCAGAGAGGATTAAGGAGGCTGGAAGGAGAGGCTGCTGAGCTTAGTGGGAATGGAGTGGGAATCTCTTCAGTGTGAATTCCTATACAATGTTAGAGGCTGTTGTTTCAAAAACATAAAGCAAAAATTATGGGTGAGAAATAAGGAATCAAAACAAATATAATCTGTGTTGTGTTTCAGTGATACTTAACATATGCAGGGTCCTGTGTCCCATCTCCAGTATGCACACACACACACACACACACACACACACACACACACACACACGGCCACACACACACAACATACATACACACAAAGACACACACACCAGACACCATACACACACACAAAGACACACATACAGACACTCATAAGGACACATACATATCACATAAACACAGACACACACAAACACAAAGACATACATATACCACACACACAGACACACACATGTACAAAGAAAAACACACAGACATATACATACAAAGACACACCCATAGCACATACACACAACATAGACATACACACAAAAAGACACACACCACACACACACACACATACCCACACACAAAGACACAAACACCACACAGACACACACACACATACACACACCACACAGAGAGACACATATACACACACCACATATACAAACAAAGATGCATACACATCACACCCATACAAACACACACATACAACCCATGCATGTAAATATTTATTTTTGAGCAAGAAGGAAATCATAACACAGTTTTATATGAAAAACACTATATCAAATAATTTTTGTTTATTGATTACTAATCAGCTCCTTGATACATGTTTTCTGCCATCTTAGCTTCATGACCTCTTTGGAGGAAGATGGGTTTGAACTGGGTTTAGTAAAGATGATAGGTAATTTAATTCTTCCTCTAATTTAGTTGCTCAGTTCTTTTGTTTGGGATTCTTTGCTGCTGTTGTTGGCTTGGCTTGGTTTGGTTTTTGGTTTCTTGGTTTGGTTTTTTAATTTGGATGTTTGGTTGTTTGGTTGATTGGTTGGGTTTTTTGTTGTTGTTTGGTTGGTTGGTTGGTTTTCAGATAGTGTCATTTACAGCCTGGTCTCAAACTCCTTATGCTCCCAACAGCTCATTTCAAACTCACAGTAATCCACCTGCCTCACCCATGTAAGGCTTAAGATTAATAGCATATATCACATGCCTGGTGCCAAATTAGTTTTCATGACTGATAGTTCAGTAAAAGGATGCTTTAGCCCCACTGTGCTCCACGGTGAGGCCCCACTTGTAACTTCCTGTGTGGTTTCTTATTCTGCCAACTCTTCTTACTGAGGAGCAAGATGTGAGAGAACTGCAGCCCTCGCTCTCACTACACATGGCCGAGTACACACCAATCCCCGGGGCCAGGGCAGCTGGGCTGGAACTACACACAGGCATCAGTTCCCAGTCCTGCCAACTCTGAGAACAAACTGAGATAGTGATGAAGCCCGAATCCAGATGACTCCACAGAGCATCGTCCCCAGCTTTCCTATCTAGCGCAAAGATGGAGTCTAAAGCCCATGGCAGTCATCACAGGGAGGCTCCTGCCGAAATCTGTGTAATACAAAGATAGGGAAAACAGCCCTTAGCCTCACTCCAAGCAGATCACCATCCAGGCGGATCACTGTAGGGAAAGCAGCCCTTAGCCTCACTGTAAGCAGAACGTCATCCAGGCGGATCTCCCAGAAAGAGAACAGTGAACCACGCTGTTCGACACACCTTCAGAAGAGGGCATGTGCTTCTTTGAAAAATACTTTTGCTCAATGATGGGTTGGCTTTATGGATCTTGAACCCTCAGATATAGGGGAATGACCCACAATGTTAAATGCTGTGTCCAATGATGGAAACATCACATGTAGCCACATAAGGGTCATTGGTAATCTTGACCCAAAGAGTAAGTGACATGACAGGAACAAAAGTCGAACTGGGGTAGATTCAGAAGGCAACCAAGTGTGAACCAGTGAATGAACTTGACTAGACCCAGGAGTTTTGTTTATTGAAAGTTAATATACTTAGTTTATCTATAAAGGCAGTCAATAAATATTTGCTGGGTTTGTTCTTCAAAAAATTCTAAACTGTGTTTAAACAATTTTGTTTGATGTCACAAGAGATTCTATATCAGAACAGTTCCCCATTCCTTATATAGACATTCAAAATGAAATAAAGGGGGAACTTAAAAAATACCCCAAGATTTAGAAAGCTCTTTTCATACCCTATATGTCCGACTGAAATGAGTGTACAACTTGACTCCCAGAGATCCAGAAAAGCCTTTCGGATGGGAGGATGGCAGAGTGTGGTACTCCTATGACCTGGCCTGTCTCCCTGTGCTCCACTCTGCTCCCCTGCTGAGTTGTGTTCAAGTACTTGGAGTGTGATTGAGTCATCTTTCTTTTTGCCACTGGGGAGCTTGATCCAGCTGAGTGCTTGACTGTGTTCACGCTTCCTCTCACATTCACACAGCAGCAACTTGGAAGTATGTGCATTTGAAAGTCAAGCTCCTTGACCTGATGGTTCACACCTGTAGTCCCAGCACTGGGGTGGTGGAGGCAGGAGGATTTTGAGTTTGAGTTCAATCTGAGTTACAAAACTAGACCAGCTAAAAGATGAGTGAATGAGTGATTAAATAAATAGGTGTGTGCACTCATGTGTATATCCTCTTAAAACTGTGGTAGCCCATCTTATTGCCGTGTGTGTGTGTGTGTGTGTGTGTGTGTGGTGCGTGTATGTGTGTGTGTGTGTGTACAGGCACACATACATGTCAACTTCTTAGGCTTAAAATCAGCCTGCCAGTGTTTAAGTTACTGAACGAAGTCATGCCATCCTCGAATGACTTTATTTTAAAAATGTTTTGTCATCTCACGATCCCATGACATAATTGTGAAAGTGAGCTGTTGTGTTGGACGTTGGTACATGACCACACACAGAAGTACAAATGCAGTGTCCATGTGAGTTTCCCCTGTGACAAGTGTGGTTAGTCTCTGTTGTCTCAACCACAGTGACTGTCCAGCAATCTGAGGAGCAATCTCAAGCACCTGTACAAAAGCCCGTTAAGTAACTTAAGTAACTGGATTCCTTTGTCTTAGTTTTTTGTCAAGTTGTATTTGTTCGTATTCTCTGTTACATTAGCGGTACCTCTGTTTCCTGTTTCATGTTACCTTGGCTTCCTCCTCCGCCCCAAACATTGCAGCAACCTTAAACCTCGTGCTGTGCTGTTCTGTGAACCACTTCCTCTTCAGGAAAAGCTTTCATTACATTTTAGAGAGGGGAAAAAAAGAAATTATGCTGAAAAAATTAGGTCAAGCTCAACAATGTAAGTTGTTTTCCAAGCATATTATAAAGCATCAAGTTCATAGCTTCTGCCAGATGTGTGCTTGGCTGGATTCTGCACTTTGTATTTCACACCAAGTCTGACATTAGCCAAGTGTGACACCAACTGAGTGTGACAGAGACTCAGGTTTTTGTTTTCTTCAAAATAGGTCTCACTATGTAGCTGAGACTGTCTGGAACTTGCTATTTGGCTCAGGCTACCCTCAAACCTATAAATCATCTGTACCCATTTCCCAGTGGCACCATACTGAATTTCATGGAAGTAGTTTCCAAAACCATTTTCTTCCTTGTAATCTGTCCGTGTTGTATGTTTAGATGTTCCTTGAAAAGCTTTTATCAGATGGCTATTTTTAAAACTTAGAAATAATAAAGACAGAAAGAAAATTGTTGCTAAGAGAGCCTCAGATTTTTAAATTTGTTTCTCATTAATTTTAATTATATTTCATCTCTGATAAGCTTATCATAGACTCAAAATATTCCTCACTTGTAATGTAAAAAAAAAAAAAAAAAACCAGTCTAACTATATTATCACCTTTTGACCATTTTTGAAATGCAAAGATGGCATGTAAGAAAGTTCTAAATACTTACCCTTTAGCAGTAGCCTATTTTATTTATTAAATGACAGTTGAGTAATCTATTACTTGTCAAACTGATTGGCTTGGGGTTGGCTTAGAAAAAAGGTAAACCCCTTGGCAGTGCCAGTCAAGTTGCCTGAAGGCTGATGGAGCTCTTCTCAGAGCAACTAAGACCCTTGGCTTTCAAGCAAGCCTGTAGCTGTGACAGCAGCTAAAAGCAGGCATGTTTTCTGGGCCTGGCTTAGTGCTTGAGAGTGCTTCCTGCTCTTTCTGAGAATGTGTTCATAACTGTAACAGAGGAGCTATCATCCTCTTCTGATACCTGCACACATGTGACTAACGTCTACACATACACATAAATTTTTAAGACTACACTTTTTTAACTCTTTAAAGCCAATTTTCTGTTTAATTAACCTGACAGAGGAAAAGCGGAATTTATTAAGCTCTAAGGATCGTCCAGCCTTGCCGTGTTACATGTCTGATGTGGCACCACAGGAATCATGTCAAGCATGTAGGCAGTCCAGTGATAGGGAGCTTTGTGTGTAGCTTATTAACTGTAGCTTATTAACTGGCTGCTAGCCCACATCTTCCTGTCTGGGATGGTGGTTAATCAGCAGGACATTTTGGAAGACATGAATTGTAAGCTCTGATCCTTAGTAACTGCTTCCTAGTATTTTTAGTTCCCGGTCATCTGAAGAGGTCTAAGATAGTAACCAAAGGAGCCTGGTGCTGTTGTGTCAAAGACTGTGACTGAGAGCTTATGGCAGGACTATATGACATCTTACATAAATACCGTGGCAACTCTGTGAGATGTATACTATTATTCTTCAGTCTGCAGGCAAGAAAACTGAGGCATGGGGAGGTCAGATACCTTCTCAAGGTGGTCGCTGAGGCCAAAATTGACTGTAAGCTAAGGACAATGGATAACAAATGTCCAGTGGTTTTATTGATACCATTGAACAGTTGACATGAAAGCTGAATTTTGAATACCTAGAATTTTATGAAGCATAAATAGAGGATATTATTTATAAGGAATGTATACACAGAGACAAAAAAGAGTGATACAAAGCCTATTCATAGGGCATCAAGGGCCCTGGTAGCAAGAACTGCACCTTAAGAAGTGAGTAGGAGAAGTTCCTGGAAGATTCCAAAGACACGGTGGGCACAGAACATCTCCACTCCCTCATGGTCAGCCATGGAAGGTAGTTAAGCAGGAAAGTGACTAGTTCATGAATGTGTTTGAATTCAGTACCTATGCTGTCAGTGAGGACAGGAAGTCAGGGTGACTGGAAGCTGCAGGAGCAGATAGATGAAGCTTTCAGCTTTGGGTAAGTGGTAAGAATGAGAGAAGAAACCATCCACCAGGATTTTCTGATTCACCAAGTGGGAAAACAGAAGAGGAAAAGACCATACCAACTTCTAACTCAGACTAAAGAGTGACAAATGGTCACTCATCAAACCTGGGGTGTTGGGGGTTGCAGAAGGAGAAGTAGTGAGTGGGAGCTCTTTTAATGGAAATGCCTGAGGGCCTTTAAACTGGCTTTTATGGACAGGTAGGATAATGACTGCCCTGACCTGATTCAAAACCATGGTTGCATTGACTAAGTAAAAGACAATGAAGACTGCATTCAAACTGAATTAAATGAGTGAAGTTAACCTAAGTATATAGCCTGTTGGAGCACCTGGATTTTCAAATACACATGACTGAAGTTGATTTATGTGGAAAAGAGAAAGTATTTAGGGTCAATGCCTGAAGCTTGAATTTGAAGCCGAGGAGATATTTGAGCATAAAGAAAATTCCATTGCCACTGAGAAGTGTCCAGTTTTAGCCTGAATGTGCTCCTCCTCCAGCATGCCCTCCTTTCTCCAGGAGAGAAGAATAGTATAATGATTCTGATAAAGTACTATTCCAATTTTCCTTTAACCAACAATGTGATATTCTTCCCATGGCACAAAAAAGAACCCAGAAATGACATACTCATGAAAAGATGTTGACTCCACCCGGTCATGGTGTGAACATGGCTTGTTTTGCAATGCCGAGCCTTATTGCAACGGCTCCTCCACCCCAGCTGCTGGCTGCTAACCCCCATAACACATTCAGCCTCACGGATGGGCGTTCTCTCTTTTGACCTTTGGAAAGAACCACACACACACAGCCTTGTGTCCTCATACTTGTGTGTGTGTGTAATATGTGAACTATCTGTGGCTCTTATCCATCCATTCCAGAAATAAGGCTTTCTTGAAGGAAAGGATAATCGTGTAAGATCACTGAATTTACAGACTATCAAAACATTATGCTTAAAAGGGGGGAGGGAGCTACAAATGCTCTACTACACTAAAATCTCAGGGCTTAGCTCACTCAGGCAGAAGGATCCCAAGTTCAAGGCTAGACAGACAACAGAGTGCTCTTGTAGTCTTGAATCCAATGTCTGATTGACCAAAATGCAAAAGATTTTAAATGTAACTTGTTAAACATTGTGTTTACAATTGTCTATTTCAAGCAGAATTTTGATGAGGACATCTTCTGAGAAGCCACATAGAGAGTGGTAGGGGCAGGGGGAGAGCAAAGAAAGGGTAGGAATGGGGGTCACAGAGATGTGCTGTTGGTCTGAGTTATTGCCATCTTGGGTGAGTAACTTGCTCTTTCTCATCTGTTATCCAGTGTGCTTCAGTAGTTTATGCTGACTGATGATTACCCAGTGTGCATTAGTAGTGTATGCTGACTGAGAAACCAGAGTCTTGGGCTCAGGGAAGGAGGGGTTGCTGAGTAATAGATGCCACGTTGCTTTAGTTTAGAGCTTTTTCCAGTCATGGTTTAAAAGAGCACATGGGTGGTAGATTCTTACTACCTAGACCACCTAATAACGTAGTTCATTGTAATGTAGATTAGTAGCTTATAATGACAGCCAATAAATACAATTTATACTCTCTGAATAGATTGCTTTGTCTTATTAAAGCAATATTTTGCTGCTACTGTAATTTGTCTGAAAGATTCCTTTATTTTTCACATTATAAGACTCTAATAAAATAAACTTACAGGAGCAATTGTATAATTTTATTATTAATTCTGCTAATTTTTCCTCATTAAAGTAACACATGAAAAAATCCATTCTAAGATTTTTGAATAGCAGTTTATTTTTACAACCTATAAAAATATAAATATTTTACTCACTTACATATTTTCCTCCATCTTGTAGGATATTTGAAAAGCAGAGCATATTAGTATAATTTTTGTTGCTGTAACAAGGTACCTGAGTCTGGGTACTTCAGAAAGAAAGGACATACGTCAGCTGACAGTCTGTGGCAAGGAAAGTAAGAATACTAAAGCCCAAGATTACTGCTAAGAATAATTTGAAAAGATTAGGCACTAGCTCTGCAGGGTGGATATTTGGAAAATATTCAAAGATTCATCACCCCTCACACACACACACACACACACACACACACACACACACATACACACACACACACACACACACACACAAAGGTTTGTGTAATGTTACAACTTCTGATTCTGTCCTGGGAGGCAAATGTTGGCTTACAGAGAGTTGTTGCAATGCGCTTAATGCCAGATACATATTACTGTTCCAGTCTCCAGTGCATCATTTTTCTTCCATAAACTCGAGTGCTTTTAAAAATCATTTGAGTTGTTTTTCAGAAAACAATCAATAGGTAGAACAGAAGGACTCTTTATATGTAATTATTATAAAGAGACAGAAATTGATTAAAGCCAAGAAAAACAAAGATGTTACTACTTAAATATTACATTGAAGTCATTTAAAAGGTAAACTGAAAGTTTTCACAATCAATTGTTCTGCCTTGACATAGCTTAATTCAGCAAATGGTTTATTATTAAATAATAATAATAACAGATAATAGGATTATAATTGCTGTTTTAAGAATCTTATTATTGTTGGGCATGGTGGTATATGTCTTTAGGCCCAGCTTTCAGTAGAGGCAGACGGATCTCTGAATTTGAAGTTAGCCTGATCTATATAATGAGTACCAAGCCAGGCAGGGCTACATAGTGAGACTTTGTCTCAAATACTTTGTTGTTGTTGTTGTGTTCTGGGTTTTTTGTTTTGTTTTTTTAAGTCTTGATACTTTAGACTTGCATGGTAGAAACTATGTATGGGAAAGCCAAAAGGAAATTTGATATGCTGTAAGCTAATCAAAAAAGTAAAAAAAAAAAAAAAAAAAAAAAAAAAATGTAGAAGAATTTGAATGCAGGTGTCCTGGGTGGATAGATAAAGCTATTCCAAAAAGCAGCAGGATGTCTTTTAAAGATTTGTATTATTTGTGTGTGTGCATGTGCGTGTCCATGTGCATGTGTGTGTGTGTGTGTGTGTGTGTATGTGTGTAGTGGGGAGGGATATGTCACCTGAGTGCAGGTGCCCAGGGAGGTTAGAGGCATTAGGCCTTCCAGAGCCAGAGTTAGGCAGTCATGAGCTTCCTGATAGGAGTGCTTAGAAGAGAATTCAGGTCCTTTGCAAGAGTATTATGTGCTCTTAACTACTGAGCCATTTCTCTACTCCTGAAGCCACAGATTACCAAAGGAAAAAAGTCAGTGTTTGGGTGGACAACGTTCCTAGGAGTCGTTGGTCAGGGAAGGTCCTGAGGCCAAATAATACAAGCAGTTGCCACTGTTCTTAGTTGCCCAGAAAATCTTGCTGGTAAGACCACAGTAATGGTTAAAAAATTCACATATTGTAGTCACAGTGTATAGAGAAATCGAGCTAGAACTCAGCTAAATGCTTCCTATCTGCTGACTAACTGTCATAGGGCCAGAAGTGTCATACAGGCTGCTGGGGAAAAGATGGTCATTGATAGGCCTACTCAGCTGTGGACCCTGTGTGCAACAATCCTGCTTGGCCAAGCAAGATGAGTCCACTCATACAATAGTGACAAGTCTGCTACAGGATAACCAACTGCTACTTTTTTTTTTTTTTTGCTATGAAGAGACACTATAGCCAAGGCAACTTATAAAAGAAAGCATTTAATTGGAGCCTTGCTTAAGGTTTGAGAGGGGGGAGTCTATGGCCATCGGGGCAGGGAGTGTAACAGTAGGCAGACATAGCCATGCCACAGTAGCTAAGAGTTTACATGGTCAAACAACAACCACACGGTAGAGAGAGACAAAGAAACACACATACTGAAAGAGAAAGAGAAAGAAAGAGAGAGAGAGAGAGAGAGAGAACACTGAGCAGTAGAGTAGCAGGAGCTTTTGCTCCTAATCCTTCCCAAACAGTTCCAATTGAAGCCCAAGCATTCAAATATGTAAGTCTTTGGGGCCATTCTCCTTCCAACCACCACACAACTGCTTTCTGATTGAACTTGATGCCTGCTCCACAGGAGGAAATTCTGCTACCACAAATCTGAGCAAAACCTCATGACTGGGAAGGTCATAGGTCCTACTGTGGTTGTTTTACCAAATAAACAGGATATGCCCATCAAATTGCCTTCAAATTAATGTTGCTGTCAGCTTAAGACAAATGCGTTGCTTTATTTGGCAGTCAGTTACTCAGAAGAATGCCAACAGGTCAAAATACTGAGAATAAATGACTATTGAGTGCCAGCCATAAATGAGACATCTATAATACCCTCTCCAAGACTCAGGGGACTAGTGCGGTAAGGAGCAGAAAGAGTGTAAAAGCTGGAAGGAAGTGTGGGGGTTAGCAGGAACACTGACCAGAGTTTAGTGGCTCATACACTCTTGAACTCCTAACAGCTGTGATTAACTGCAGAAGATGTGCACAAAATCGAACCATCGATATGGTGTAGTAGGTTTCATGGGACCTATTCTCCCATGAGGACTTGAGCACAGTTAATGGTTGATAAGGAGGGACATTTTCTTCAGAGGTGTAGCTACCGGAAAGTACCCATGTTTCAATAAGCAACATTAATGAAACTCACTGGGTCACAGACATACATCCCAAGAAAAGATTTTAAAAAGTAAAAGGGATTTGAGTGAATAATGGGGATAAATATAATCAAAATACAGTGAGGAGACCATGTATAAAAACAAATGAGACCTACTATTGTGTATAATTCATGTATGCTACTGAAAGAAGTTTTTTAAAAAATTTTCTCTTTTAAACCTGACCTGCATATTAAAGTATGTGCAGAAAAAATAGTATTTGGTAAAATAATCAAGTGATACTTTAGATAGATAGATAGATAGATAGATAGATAGATAGATAGATAGATAGAGAAATCATATTGATCATTGTGAAAGCCAAATAGTAAGTACATAGCAATCACTGTGTACTTATATAATATCATTTCTATGCATATATATATGTGTGTCCATATGAAAACAGAAGCACATATGTATCTATGCTCAAACGAATATTGTTGGCGGAGATACAGTCATCCTTCAACACCTGCTAGATGGTTCCAGAAACCTCTATGGATTCCCAAATCCAAAGATACTTAAGCACTTTAAATTTCATATAGTAAATATAGTATATACACATCCTCCTGTGTTCTTAGTTACCTCTAGGCCACTGATGATACCATAGCCACCTGTCAGTCAGAAATGGGAATAAGTTTTGAGCAATGCATGTTTAGGATTTTTGATTGACATGAGCTCATGGAGTAGACCTACACAAGCTACGATGGCTACACCATCTCTAAGCATTATGACCCAAGGACCATAGTGGTTAATGCAGTCTGTCCTTGACAAAATAATGATGACTTGTTGACCAATGCATGACTATGGTTGCTGTAAGGGAATTTTACCAAGAAAAAGCCTTGACATGTTCAGTGCAGGGTTTTTTCCCAAGTATTTTTGCCTAGTGGGAACAAGAATGGACTCACAGTTCTAACCAAACACACTTGATCTTAGCCAGAGGCTGAGAAGCGATCTAACCAAACACATACCGGTCCTCTACACAGCAAACTATTGCTGTGCGGTTGGCATGGCTCTTGTAATGTCTTATGTGTTTAGACCCTTGGAAATGATCTTGGGGGAAATCCTTCATATTACATGTAACACATTTTATTCCCTTTGCCACACTACAGTCTGCCAGCAGTCCTTGGAGAATTGATATTCTTATCTCATTTCTCAATTCAGCCTTGCCAAAAAAATGTTAGGAATTAGAGCAGCTGCTTGCCTCTACCGAAGTGCCTTGACACATTTTGTCATAACCTAATACTTCCCCTTTCTTGTACAATTGTTTCATTTGGTTTAGGAGATAAAAGGCTATGATGAAAAAAAATATATCCTTCATTTTCACTCTTTCTACTTTACCCTGGGGTTTCTGAGTACTTACAAATAAATGTACCAAAACTGTTATTATTTCACAGATATCTATATAAAGTAGGGGACCATTTTGTAAAGACATTTAATCACAGGCACTTTGAAATGCAGTCACACGTCAGTGTGTTTTTAAGTGGATGTAAAAGTCTACATTTCTCTGACCTGATAGTAAGGCATCTTAGTAGTTATGTCATCACTGTGACCAATGATGTAACAAAAGGAGGAAAACTATTATTTTGACTCTTGACTTCAGAAACATTAATCCAGTTTCTTCACCCACGCTGATTGTCACAGTGGCAGAAACATGGAAGAGGCTGATCACTCCTTGATAGACAGGAAGCAGAGAAAGGAGATACAGGGAGAGGCCAGAGCAAGCTATAACTGCAGCTGGCACAGGCACACTCACGATTACTTCTTTCAGCTAGGCCTACTTCCTATTTTTAACACTTTCCAAAAGTAGTATCTTATCATAATTAAGTCAAGGGATTAATCCGTTCCTCTCTGGAAACTTCACCGAGGGGGGCTTCACTAATTTCACTGGTATTCCACTGAAACAAGTCAACAATCAAAACCATCAAGAGTGGCATGAGGCTTTCTCTATTTCTGATAAAAGAATCCTATGGTGAGATGAATATCAGAACAATGCCCACTTTGTTCACTTGGTCCCAAGGACCGTAGTTTAGGCTGGAAAAACAAGATTAGGATTTGCTCTGGAGCAGGTCCCAAGATTTAGCTCAACCTCAGACATCAAATTAGATGACATCCAAACATGGAATTTCAAGGCATTTGGGACATCTTCTCCAAGCTTTTCTCTTCATGAATTGCTTGATTCTGAAGGAAAGAGGGAAAATACAACATGTATCCCCTGATAAGCTTTTAGAGACCTCTAACGCCTCTGTCTCTTCCTGTTTCAGATGGGTGAGTCAAACGAAGACATAGACCAGATGTTCAGCACTTTGCTGGGGGAGATGGATCTCTTGACCCAGGTAAAATCCAATTCTTAACCTGAAAACTATGGGGGGAGGGGGTGAGCAGGGATTGTGGAATTTGATACAAGTGCTTACTTTAAACAGTGTCAGAGATTAGCAACATCATGTGCCCTGATGTAACTATGACAGTGTTGGGAGAAAATAGTAACACTTTGCATTGGTTCTGCTCCTCACTGCGCATGGTTTGATATAATGATCACACATACAGGGTTTTGTCAGTGTCCGAGTTTATCATGTCCCATGGAGGAACTCCCGTGCTTCCTTCAACAATGACCTCTGAGTAACAGCCCTAGTGCTTACAAGCTTTTGTGTCATCCTTTAAATAAATACTATATTTCAAAGAACTATTATGATGTTCTGAATGGACGAACTCAGTCTCCTCTAAGAAGTGTGAAAGCCACTCAGCCACAGGCTGCATATCTGAGAAAAGCAGCCAATCAAGACTAGAATGACCTCACCGGACAGCCAAGGCTATACAGAGAAACCCTGTCTCGAAAAACCAAAAAAGAAACAGACTAGAGTGACCTCACTGTGGCAGGTCATCCAGGGCCCAGGAGTCAGAGGCTGAAGGACCACTGACTCAAGTCACAAGGCCCTGTGAGCTTTTCTGTGTCTTTGATGTTCTTAAAACTGTTTCTTAATTTCTGAAGTCACTAAACTCATCAGTTCCACACACAGTGTTAAAATACAGTACAGTCTGTTTTGAAGACAGTTTGCTCAAGAGATAACTAACCATTTTTAGTTAGCATCTATTTTCTATTCCCAATAAAATTCATAGAAGTTTGGATTCTCTGAAAGAGGAGACAAAGGGTAAAGGCACTTGCTATCAAACCTGATGATCTGAGTTCAGTCTCCAGGACTTGCATAGTAGAAGGAGAGAACTAATCTCTGCAAGTTGGTTTCTGGCCTTCTTCACATGAGTACCACACATGACACATGTAAACACACACACACACACACACACACACACACACATACACACACATACCACAGTAGATAATTTTTTAATTTTTAAAAAAACAGAAAAAAATGTGAGGCTTTGGGAAAATCAGGTTGTTTGAGGGTGGACTTTATGATGTAATCGCATCTCAGTGGGCCATGGTCTTTCTCTGTGCATTTACCCACATCTTTGACTAACGGAAGAAATGAACACCCTGACTGGTCAGAGTCAAGGATGCTCACTGTCACTCAAGAGTAAGAAAGAAACCTTATCTCATCTCCTGAGTCTGCCACAGTCAAGGTCATTTAGGTTTTGGTCTTTGGTGTGCCCAAGAAGGTGAAGTCCTGAGTTCTCTTAATTCCTGGGAGTCTCCCAGGTGAGTTGCAAGGTTTGAGTCTGGAGAAGGAAGGTCCTATCTGGTGCTTGTCTATGATTTGTTCTGTCATTTGAAAATTTCCAACTTCCTTCTGAGACGATTGGGTGTTTCCCCAGTCATTCAAAGTGCTGCTGTTTTGATCTCTATGCCTGAATATTGTGCCTGATCTTTTTCTTGAAATTAGTGGTATGACTAAGAATGATGGATAAACCTTGGTATCAGCAGTTTTCTAAAATAAGCAAAAACTGAAGTGAGTTGAGATGCAATAATGTGATTGTAATACTGGGGGAAAAAACAATTTCAAGCTTACAGAAAAGTTGAAACAGTTGTATGAAGAATACCAATTTACTTTTCTCTCAGATTTCTGAATGATTAACACTTATTTGTGTCCCCGAGCACCCCCCACATATCCTGATAAAGGTCACCTTCTGAGTAAATACAAACGTATAATTTAATAAATGATATTGGAGTAACACAGCTGTTAAGAGCTGTAGCTCCAGCTCATGCTTTGTAACAATGAGTTCTATGGTTCAAAGATCTAAATATATGAAGGGAAAGAAAACACAGAGAAAAAAAGGTGCTTATAATCATTTTTTAAATTTATTTATTATTATTCTTTAATCCCTTTTTACAGTCCAGACTTTGTACCCCTCCCCGTCGGCCCCCCAGACTGCTCCCTATACCGTGACCACCCCTACCAGCTCCCCACTACCCTACCAGGCCTCCCCACTCTCCGGGGCCTCAAGTCTCTCAAAAGTTTGATGCATCTTCTCTCACTGAGACTAGACCAAGCAGTCCTCTGCTGTATATGTGCCAGGGCCTCCTATCAGCTGCTTTATGCTGCCTGGTTGGTGGCTCAGTGTCTGAAAGATCTCCAGTGTCCAGGTCAGTTGAGACTACTGATCTTCCCATGGGGCCACCCTCCTCCTCAGCTTCTTTCAGCTTTCCCCAATTCAACCACAAGGGTCCCTGGCTTCTGTCCATTGGTTGGGTGTTAGTATCTGCACCGGACTCTTTCAGCTGCCTCTCAGAGGACAGCCATGCTAGCCTCCTGTCTGCAAGCACACCACAGCATCATTATCAGTGTCAGGGCCCCAAGCCTCCCCTTGAGCTGCATGGCCACATGTAAATAAGATAACACAGAGAAGCTATAGAACATAAAATATTTTAAAATGGAATCATTTCATTTTTGCATGGCAAGAAGATAAGCAATGAGAATATAATATCAAAAATCAACAAAAGCAAAACTAGTGGTCTGAGAATGCAGCTCAGAGGTAAAGCAGCAGCTTGCCACAGACAGGCCCTTCTTGGGGAAGCTCATTTATCAGCCACTATTGGAATCGTCAGAACATTAATGCCCTTGGCGTACATAAGTAATAAGGAGTAAACAAATGATTGAAAGGTTTTTGTGGAAGGATTTCTTTTCCAGATGACTGACTTTTTTTCCTTTGATGTCACTATGTAAGTCCTTATAAAATTGTGTATAGTAAGCACCTTCACCAAGTCAGCAAAGTTTCTCTGTTGTTTAGAAAAATTAACTATTTCTTTCTTGTTATTCTCAATTAACACAGTCTGCTTCAAAACATGTTTTACAGAATAGGTTTTTTAAGCTGAAATTTTTTATACTGGAAAAGAAATATAATAAAACATTTTTCAAGTAAAAACATGTCTTTAAGAGCATATTTGGAGAAAAATGTATAAATAATGAATGGTTTTGGCTTCAGAAATGTTGGTTTTGTGAATCACTCACACGAACTGTGGGATCTGTTTTCACAGAGTTTAGGAGTGGACACTCTTCCTCCTCCAGAGCCCAAGCCACCCCGAGAAGAGTTTAACTACAGTGTGGGGTTTAAGGATTTAAATGGTAAGCACAGAGACTTGTTTCTTAAGCAATCTGAAGCTATAGCAATGTCCAAGGTCTACATGGGGCTAGCCTCTGACCATGAAACCAAGGAAATGTGGACATCATGGGAAATCGTGTGTAAGTCCTGAATGGTTCATTGTCCTACTGTGTCTACATTGAATTAATAAAATCAGTTAGGTATTTTCACCTCTAATGAAAGAGAAGATCACCTTTCATATATGAAAAGTCTCAGGATAGCCTACCTTTTGAAAAAGAAAGGAATCTTTCTTGTTACTAAGGAGTCAGTAAGAAATGTCTCTTCAAGGATAAAAATTAACTGTTGAGTAACAATTGAGCTTGTATGAATGGGAGCTGACTCCAAATGCATGTTATTCTAAGTACAGTGTTTTAATTACATACGTGTACCTGTATGTAATGTACTGTCTGAAACTTCCAGTCCTCTGGAGATCAAAGCTTTGCTTTATAGCAAGATCCTCTTCGCTTCTTTACTGCAGAGAACCAACTGTTCAATTTGATGTCAGTGAAATGACAATAAATTTTGAAATAATCACTTCCACCTTAGTAAGAATTCACTGGAACTCTTGGTGTAAGACATTGAGCCACAGGTTGGCCTTGCTAGAACTCTTGAAAAGAGTAGCCAGAGACTTCCAGTGACCCCAAAACATAACAACTGAAGTTGCAAAGAAGTTCCGTACAGAACCCAACCCCGGCTTCTGTTTCCATTTCTCACCCAGCTTCGCTGCTTCTGTCTTTTACAACATTTTTATAATAAGCCCGAAGACATCGGTGACTGTTGATTGGTCAGTTAGTTATAATGGACTTCTTTCTAGTGGTCTCTATTCTACACTCTTTTTCTACACTCTTATATTCACCATTAAGCACACACACACACACACACACACACACACACACACACACACACACACACACTACTCCTGCCAGCTATGTTCACCAAGATAATAGCATCCATGAAGTTAACAAAGAGTAGTCCACTTTGGGGGGATTTTGACAGCCCTGTCTAACAGACACTTGCACACATGATCTCTAGTGGGTGTTTTCTAGTTTTATTTGCTTTGTTGACTTGGTCTCACAATGGAGTTCTGGCTGGCCTGGAACTTTCTATGTAGATTATGGTTGTCTTGAACTCTCAAGATTCACCTGCCTCTGGAAGTGCCACAAATGAGCGTTTTATCATCAGTTCCACTAAAATTTAAGTTTTGTCAGTGTTCATACTACTATAGTCAACTCCAGGTTTTCTAAACACTTAATGCTTAGCATCAAAAAACTCGAAAAGATGATAGACTCAAAGAAACCCATAAATCTCTTAAGTGCAGTCATGTTACGATGTGGCAACAAGGAGACAAGATGCCTATGAATGGATGGCTTTGGGAGAGGACAGAAATACCAAATTCCTAACGTGTATAGAAAGTTAAATTTGTTTAGAATATATTTTTTATTGCCCTCAGTTAAATTATTGCTAACATTAGTTGAAAATAAGTTAAACAAGTTCATTAAAAATGAATTAAAAATTCAGAGAATGACAGACTTCAGAACAGAATCCATTTCTCATTCCCAATTCTTCAGTATGTAATTCTCCATTGATTAATAAAAATTAATCTCTATTAACACATTTAAGCTATAGCAATAAATTTTGAGCTCTTTGACAGATTAATAAGATATTAAAGTACATTTTAATGTAAAGTGAACTTTTCTTTAGACAGTAATATAAGTTTCATTATAGGGATTTTATCACTAAAATGCTTATAATTATATACAATTTAGCTATAATAATTTAGAATAATGTTTATTTAAAAATTTTTATTAACAGTTGTGACTACTGATCATGTTAGAAAATAATGAACAAGTTTTAGTTTTTGGTCATATCTCTGAAAACATTTTAAAATAATAGTTTTACACAAAAATGGTTTACAAAAAAAAAAAAACCAAACAAACTCTGCTTCACACAGTTGATGGTCTAGTGAGTGCGATGCCAGAACTGTTGTTCTGCTGTGCTGTGCTGTATGGCACTGAAAGTCCAGCAAGAGCCGACTCACAGTGCTTTCTGCTTTTTACTAGGCTCCATTTCTGACACTCCCATTTCCTCATTCTGGGTCAGCCTGCACAGGGTCCATCCTTCTTCACCGCACCATCATGCAGTGAGTGCCTGATTGCCAGCACAACTCTGCTGATGCTATCTATCCACCAACACCACTCCCTCAGATCCTGGCAAGCTAGCCAACTTGCTGAGTATGCATGTGACATTATCTCACTCTTGGACGAGATAAGTCCAAAAGGACTCTCCTCCTTTCCCATCGCCCTAAAAAGCCGAGTTCACTGTTTCTTATGAAAGCTCACCCAGTCCACTGCCTTCACGAAACCTTTACTCCTTTGTCTCCTTTTTATTTGCTGCATTAATCCTGCACTTCAGAATGGAAGGTTCCCTGCAGTTAGGTGGAGGGCTGCCAGAGGTTTGCTCTGCACTTCCTAAAGGTGGATGAACCCAGCTGACCACCAGTGGGAGAGCTCCCCCTCTTGCACCAAAATATTCAAGAGTCCCACCTAGGCATCTGCTCATGTGCTCTACTCTGACTCTGCAGATGGAGACACTCTAGTGCAGAACACATTTCCCCCTTTTCTTCTTGTTAGGAACTTAACTAAGCACTGAATGTATTATTTCAGGAGTCCCGATAGGTGGATGTGTACCACTGCATAAAAATACTTTCAACCTTTCTTACTGTATCATAGAAATTTAAATAACGATTCCCACCTATGTACATATTGCTCCTTTTAAAAAAAAATGCTTTCAGGTTTTTCCAGGTACAAATAGTTGCTTTGTTTTTCAAACACTGATGCTATTTTTCCTCTTAGAGTCCTTAAATGCACTGGAAGACCAAGACTTAGATGCCCTCATGGCAGATTTGGTAGCAGATATAAGTGAAGCCGAACAGAGAACCATCCAGGCTCAGAAAGAGGCCTCTCAGAATCAAGACCACTCAGCACTTCCGGAGGCCTCAGACGCCTGTGGTACAGCCCCACGAGGTTATGGAGTAGGTGCTGCTGCTGTTGCTATTAGTTACTATGAGGAACCTTTACCACCTCCACCAGCAGAACCCATGCTGGACCTTCCACCACCTCCACCTCCTCCTCCTCCTGAACCTCTCTCCAAAGTAAGTTCGTAGTCCCAAGATGGCAGAACCATTGCCATCTGCTTACTACCTACCCATCACCCTGGACTTTCTTTGAAGTGACAATTACATCCATAAGTTTGTATGCCTAGACCTCTGAGGTACTGAAAAGAGACAGAGAGAGAGAGAGAGAGAGAGAGAGAGAGAGAGAGAGAGAGAGAGAGATATCATGTGTGTTTATTACGAATCTGGAGAGGCTTCAGGAGTAGTGTTGTCTTTATCTCTTTTCTATTGCTGTAACTGAATATCACAGATGTGTAATGTATAGAAGAATAAAGGTTTATTTAGCTCACAATTCTGAAGGTTGGAGAATATTAAAGTATGGTTCTGGCACCTTCCCAGTTTTAAGAAAGGACTTTCTGCTCACAGCCTCCTTGCTTTATAGAGACACCACTGGGTCCCGCCTTTTAATCCTTCACAAGGGAACTTCAGCATCTGTTTTAGTGAGGACATTTAAAGTGAAGCAAGTGTGAATGAAGAACACATTAAGGCCAAATATAGTATTTCTCATAGCTTGGGTATAAGAGTGTTTTCGTGTGCATACTCCTTAATGATGCTCGAGCTTCAGAGAACATGTTTCATTAACTTTGCATGAACTAAAAATTGACTTATATGTTTCATTGTCCCTGTTCCTAGCCCAGAATCTAGAAAATAACAGGTTTTGATTTGAGTTAAATTGAATTATCGCCTCTGGCAACCCTTTTCAATAGGGCAAAGACTATGTATCTTTAGAATGACTTCATTGGGGAGGGCAAAGACAGGTAATAAATGCTTGCTATTTATAAATTGCTAAACTTTATAAAATAACTACATTTTCCTCATTTGGCATGGTAGGTACATGTCTTTCAAAAAAGAGTAAAAACACTTTGAGGACTTTTCCTTAAATGGGTCCCTTGAAAATATTTCCAAGTCAGTGTCCTGTGGGTTGCTGTTATGCTGGATGGTGGTATCAGTATCATTCAAATCATTGTAATGATGCCAGGAAAACCTGAAATTTCAAGTGTAAATCACATGCTAAATCCACACTGTATCACACTCATTGCTTCATCGATTAAGACAGAGCAGAAGCTGCAAGCATCAAGCCCCTCACGGTTTCAGGGGGATCATGAATTCCTTGAAAGTAAATACAAAGTTGAGTGTGCAGGTAGAGACTTATAACATTCCTCACTTTGAAATGTTCCTAAAGCATCTTGGCACTCAGAATTATTTCAGAAACCAGTGGTGTGCAAAGAGATTAATTCTACTTTCAAACAGTGGAGATGTAGCCGGAACACTTTGTTTCCTTATCAGTATAAATAAACAATTCCATTCCTTATCATTATAAATAAACAAATAGAAAGACAGACAGACAGATAAGAGAGCCTTAATAGTCCTATTATCAGGATTTTACATTATAAAATCAAAGGCATTTGGGCGCCTAAGAATATTTCACACTCTTTGCTGCTGCTCACATTGTTCATTAGTGGGGCATTTCATTTATTTTGTTTGTTTATTTTGTTTTGCTTTGGAGGTTTGTGATTTATAAAAAGTTAAGTTTTGGCTTTTGTACTAAGATGTAGGTTGTTAAGAACCTTTTAAAGCTTCTAATAAAAGCTAGGAGTCCTCCTCTGGATAGATACCGTAATCCAAGAGGATGTGTGTAATCTTGGGAAGTGCTCAACTCCCTTAGGATGAAAGCCTTAATAGATTCTGTAGGTTGCTGTCTGTATTTGTTACTTTTCTGTTGCTGTGATAAATAAAATACTACAACCAAAGCAATTTAAGAGTTTATTTCAGTTTACAGTTCTACAGAGAAAGCCCATCATGTTGGGGGAGACCCAGCATCAGGCTGCCAGAGGGGGAAGCTAACTGATCACATTCTAGTCACAGGATAGAAGCAGAAAGCCAACTGGTAGTGGGACAAGGCCATAGACTCCCAAAGCCCACTCCCACTGAAGTACTTCCTCCAGCAAGGTTCCACATTCTAAGATTCCCATTACTTCCCCAAACAGCACCGCCAGCTAGGGACAAAGTTCAAGGAAATCAGCTTATGAGAGAGACTGCTTCCTTCACACTAACATGGCCCCCAGTTCTGTGAGCTGAGCACAGAATAAGTATATGATACAGTTGTTGAAGTCATAGTTTCATCGTTTTGGATGAAATCCTCAAGGCTATAAACAACAGTTGCTCTCTGTATATCCGAGTGGAATATTTGAGTCAGAGGCATTACTTAGATTCTGAAAATGGAGGATGTGAAATTTGGTAATTTTGTTACTCTAAATGAACTAGACCCAACTCAATGGTGTGATTTATTGGACTCTGTTGATTGTCTTGGCCCTTTACAGGAAGAAGAAGAAGCCCAGGCAAAGGCTGATAAAATCAAGTTAGCACTGGAAAAGCTGAAGGAAGCCAAGGTTAAGAAGGTAAGCTATCAAACATATTTGCATAGGGGAGTTAAATTAGTGATGTCACATTATAGTTACTGGTAAACAGTACAATAAAATGTTCACGTGCCTCCGGGAATACAGGTCAGTAGTGGGTTATCTGCTTAGCATGCACAAGACTGCAGCGTCATTGAAAGAAAACTCAAGTAGCACTTTCCAAATAATAATTTTTAAAGAATTCTCTGAACAAAGTGAAATGACACCATTTTCTTCTACATAACATCATTTAGCTAGTTTGTGATTTCTAGGTAGGGAACCTGCCTCCATCCGTTTCTTGCAAGGGCTTTCTGCTGCTCCATGGCAAAGAGAACAAGAGTGTCCAAAAGGGGAGGCATTTGCTTAGCTTGCACGTGATGTTTTGTTGATTTACACATACATTTTCTCATGAACTAGGATAGTGGGAGTAGAAGTTCCCATTAACAAGAAAGAAAGGGTCTTTGGTTTTGCTACCACCTCAGCAAGGACCTTTTCAGTTCCATTTTGAGAATTTAAAATATGTCCATCCTGGACTCCCTTCCCTGAGAGATGCTCTCTGGGGTCATCCATAGCAATCTGCTTATAGCAGGTGGTACGCCCTCTGGGCATGCTTTAATTGGGTCAGACCTCAGCATCCCTTTGCCTCACAGTTTCTTTTGTGAATTTTATACCCCTTGGGCAGCCTCTAGACCTTAAACTTATCTGGTTATCTCCCCATGAAGCAAACATTGGTTTTGTTGTTTATCTAGTCTTTAATTTGTGTCAAATCTGAGTGATCTGTTTCTAACCCTACTTTACCAGTTAAACTATAATTTTCTTGAACATTTTTGTAGCGCATAGGGTGTTTTAGGAACACATGTATTGTATTATAGTAGAAAACTCTGTATCTAACCTGATTAGAACACTATACCTACTATTAAGATGTTAGTTAATTTGTTTAGTTAATAAGACAAGTATTCAGTCTGTATCTTATTTCAATTGAAGCATCTGTCATCTCTCACTAAGGTGAATTGTCTTTGTCACATCAATTCTTGAATGAAAGAGTTGTATACGTGGTGAATAATTCAATAAATATCCCTTGGCTATCCCCACATCCAGACTTTCAAGGCTCAGATGTAAGGTGTTTTCCAGATAGAGCTGGTTCCATTCGTTACAAATGTCAATCGACTTCTTGTTCTCTGCATGTGTGTGTTAGCTCTTCCTCTCTGTGACAAGCAGCTCAGATTATGACCTGTATTAGTTACTTTCCTCGCTGCTGTGACGAACGCCCAGCAGTAGCAGTCCTAGAGAGGAAGGGTTGGCTTTGGCTCTCCGATTGAGGTTGTAGTCCATGATATCGGGGAAGGCATTGAAGCAAGGCAATCAGAGACTGTAAGAGCAGGAGCGTAAGGTCGGTGGTCACATTGTGTCTGCTGTCTGTAAGCATAGAGATGAATGCTCAAACGTGTGAGCCGATGGACATCTCACAACCGTACCTACATATATCACACACCACTCAGGTCGTGAGGAAGAATTGGCATGCTGTTATCTGACATCACCCTTTCCACAGCAATCTGTTTGCCTCTCTGCTCTTGTCTCCACAGTCTAAGAGCCCCAGGGGCTGCCCTCCTTGTACAGTGAAGCCAGACCCTGCACAGTGCCCTCCTTCCTGTCTCTGTGTGATCTGGTTGCCATTATATCCTAGCCTCAGTTCTCTCCATTCACTTCCTTCCTCCCTCCTTTCCTCCCTTCCTCCCTCCCTCCTTTCCTTCCCGTTCCCCCTCTGCATTTACCTCACTGTAACTACCTATCCTTGTAACTGTCCTTCAAACACTCCACAAGCCCTTGTTGTGGCACCTTTGTACCTACCTGTCCCTTCCACTCTCACCCAGATTCTCACTGGATTTTCCCCTTGTGTATTCACTCACCTTCTAAGTGAGAGTGTCCCCATCACTGTACAACACTACTTCCTAAAATTCTCCTCTGATTTATCACCACCCAATTATGCACTACCCACTAATTCATTGCCTATATTCCCTCTGCGCCTCCATGGAAACCGTCTGGAGACTTTATCCTCTTTAACAATGCACCCAACCCTTTAGAGGAGTTACCAGGTGTCTACAGTGGTGAACAAGTCCAGTGAGATTGTTACTCATATTGAGCTAAATTCCAGCAAGGGAGGCAAATGCAGTAAACAAAATTAAACCAGGCTCAGTATGGTGTCTCATGCCTCTTATCCCGGCACTCAAAATCCAGAGGCAGGAGGATTGCAAATTCAAAGCTACCCTGGACTACAACACTAAGGTCAGACCCAGCTAGGACTGTACAGCAAAACCTTCTATTATTATTATCATCATCATTATCATCATCATTATCATCATCATCATCATCCATTTTTCTTATTCCTCCTCCTCCTCCTCCTCCTCCTCCTCCTCCTCCTCCTCCTCCTTCTTCTTCTTCTTCTTCTTCAAATTCAGAAGCATGAGCCAGAAAAGAAAAAAATGGAAAGCATAAGAATCGCTAGGTAGCCTCCCTGGGAAGGTAGCTCTTGAGCAAAGTCCTCAGCAGCAGGAAGACCCTAGGTTCACAGAGCAGTGGTAAGGGGGATCCCCAAACAGAGTTGAGCGTTGATAAGACAATCCACATCTTAGGTTCAAGTAACCCTTAGCTTGACAAGATGGAACAGAATGAAAGCCTGTTGGCCACCGTTCAGTGAGCCCTGAGTAAAGGCAGGGGGAGGAGCTGTGTTAACAAGGCAGTGGGAGCTACGTGGGCTCAAAGGTCGCAGTGAGTCTGGTCTGCGTCTTACCTACGAGAAGCCTTTGGGGGGCTCTAAATGGGGAGATGAGACACTAATCAATTTGTTTTAGAATCCATACTGGCAGATTCACAGAAACTGAATTGTAAGGATGCTCAGGTGATCTGTGACAGCATTTGCTGATCTGAACAAGGTGTCCTGTTCCTTCCTTAGTGTCCCATGAGTGTCACACACACAGGGACCTTGTACTGGGTCAGAGAGGTCTAAGTTCCTCATAAATAAGGACTGTTGCTCTATCAGGAGTTATACAAGGACTATGCTCCCAAGATAGACCTGCCATACAAGCTCCCAGGATAGACCTGCCATACAAGCTCCCAAGGAAAATAAATTATAGTACTAGAGAATGGCAGGAGGGACTTGTTCTAGATTGTTCTAGCACAGATGATGAGCATACATTGGCTTGAGCTACAAATGAGCCACAGGTGTGAATATACTGTATGGAATGGCTTTGCCTATGGATGCAGATATAAGAGAATAAGTGCAGAGAGGCTGCAGCAGAAGGATCTCAAGTTCAAGAGAAGCCTGATCATACTAGGAGACTCTGGCCCATAAAACTTCAAGGACTTGGGATGCCTTCAGTGGTTGGATGTTTTTCTAGCATGTGCAAGGGCCTGGGCTTGATCCTTATCACCTCAAGAGAGGGAGGAAAGGATGCCAGGAGAATGAGTAAGTTAAAAGAAATGATAATTACATACTTTGAAACCAATGGACAGCTGCCAGGGCAGTGGTGGCGCATGCCTTTAATCCCAGCACTTGGGAGGCAGAGGCAGGCAGATTTCTGAGTTTGAGGCCAGCCTGGTCTACAGAGTAAGTTCCAGGACAGCCAGTCCTACACGGAGAAACCCTGTCTCGAAAAAACAAAAAAAAAAAAAAAAAAAAACAAAACAAAACAAAAAAAAAATAAAGAAAGAAAGAAAGAAAGAAAGAAAGAAAGAAAGAAAAGAAAGAAAAAGAAAAAAAGAAAAAGAAACCAATGGATGGTTTATAACTGAGGGCCACATTGTGAGATTTTTAGAAAAGAAATGAAGAAATGTGTCTCTTAGATGAGAAGGTAGGACAAGGAGCAGACACAGCAGGCTTGCTCCGGCTGGCCTGTGGAGACCACAGGGCCTGTCAGCTCCCCACTGCCATCCACCAGAAACAAGGAAGCTTTGCTCCTTTTAGTTACAGTGACTTCCAGCAGTAAACAAGAGGCTCCCTCTGCCCCATCCATGGAAGATCCAGAACAGAGCACTCGTCAGTGGGGAAGAGAGGAGGGTTCCTGACTCTCCCACTGAATCTTTTAAGACATGTGTGTGACACAGCACATTAAGCAAGTAATAGAAGTGCTCCCCACTTAAGGCAGATAACTTCGAGTGTTTTAAACAATGGAAGTCAGTAAGAGCAAGAAGGCTGAGGAGGAAGACCACTCTTAAGCCAAACTTAAACCCAAGTTTAAGAGCAGCCTGAGTTACACTGAGAGACCCTGTCTCATAAAAACACAAGGGTTCACACACATACCCCGCCCCCCATTAGAAGTATTTACTCTTAAGGATTTGGTGGGATGCTGACATTATTTTAAATTATAAATGATGTACATAGCTTATGGCACCAAGCTTTGAAGCTGGAAACCTAATCTGACTAATTCATTAATTTATTCTAAAGCTCCATGGCAGAAGAACAATTCCATTTGTAAATCTTATTATAGAAGTCCAAAAATGTAATTTGCATGATTTAGGGCTAAAATGCGTCCCATTTAACAACTTGCAAGTAAAAATGAGATTTCATTACCAAGGCATTTGGCCCCGTAGATCACGTGATGAACTACATAGCATGGAGATGATGTGGCACTGCTCCATGTTGGTACAGAACCCCTCTGCAGCTGGCCAGGGTGGTAGAAACTGTGAAGAACCACAAGTATGATTTCTTCCTATTCATTCACTCAGTTTTTCTAAACTCTACAATTATGGATATTTATAAATACATATGGATTGAACTTAGTTTGCTGTTTGTGCCAAAAAGAAGCCTCTTCCATCATTGTGAAACTATGTGGTTTAGCAATGTCTCTCTCTGTATAAAAATGAGAGGAAAAGTACAACATACATTTTCCTTTCTGAAGTACTGCTAAGCAAGAGTGGGATGTGGTCAAATGTCGTGATTTTTCTCTATCATAAATATTTGCTTTCAAAGCCCTAACATCAGTGGTGTTTCCCACAAATGTAACTATTCTATCGCCATAATTCTCAGCAAAAAACAGCATGTACAAAAAGGACCCAACTCTAGTCAAGCTAAGGAGGGTGTAATCATCATGACAGACCAGGAGGCACTCTAAAGTGACACTTGTCCCCTCCCTATGCCATCAGACTATTGAAATAATGAACCTTAAAGAATTAAAATTTCACCAGTAACCTCATGCAGAAGAAAGGCTTAAATGCTGTCACCAGCCTGTTCTACTTTCCTTCTGGTGATGTGATTTAAAAACTCTGACCAAAAGCAACTTGGGAAGGAAAGAGTTTAATTGACTTTCGCTTCCAAATCAGGAAAGATCTCTGAGAGAGAAGTCAGGTTAGAACTGGAGGCAGGAACCTGGAGGCAGGAACTATGGAAGGAATACTGCTTGCTAGCTTGCTCATTGGCCAACCCATAGATCTATTCATGTTTAGTTAACATTTTATACAGTCCAGTACTATCTCCCTAAAGAATGATGCAATAAATACAATCAAGACAATCCCTTACAGGTACATCACATACCGACCTGATAAAGACAATTACTCAATTAAGATTCTTTTTTCAGGTAATTCTAGGCTGTCTCAAGTTGCCAGTAAATGGATATAATCAGAGGAAGAACCTTCCTCAGGAAGAGACTTTTTATAGTTAGGACACTTTATGAGACTACCTTGTAGGTTGGACAGGAGTCAAAGGACTAACAAGTCAATGATGGACAAGGTCACGCCTTACTCAGGATGTTTCATTATGCAAATCTCTTGCCTACGGTTTAAGCCTCTTGCCAACACCCTGAACATGAAAAAATACAAAAAGGACACAATTAGAACACAAAGTTCTGATAATAGTAATAAAAATGAAATTATATGCTTCTGTACCCCTTTATTTCTTTTTCTTGAGAGCCTCTGTACCCCTTTATTTCTTTTTCTTCCCAGTGTAGCCTTCTCTTTTTTTTTTTTCTGCTTTTCATTTTAACTCTCTTTAATTGGCACATTGAGGACAAAGGCAAAGCTTAGATTATCAAGGCCATCATACCCTAAAATTTCCCTTAATAATGGGACTTTGGTCATAAAGATACAAGGAGATCTTTTAATGAGAAATGCTGCCAGCCCTAAAAATAAAATGGGAACAAAAAACGGAAGGATGTTGGGGAAATGAGAAGTGAGTGCTTCTTCAGTTCTGTTTGCTTTCTGTCTCCTCACCAGAAATCAGCCCCTTGAAACTGGACCAAGGGCTTTGTTTACTGTCTGGTTTGTGTTTTGTGAATTTATTTCTCCTCCTGTGTCTTTCTGATATATAAAGAGTTCATAATGAGGTCAGAGGATGCATTCCACTTTTTAACTATGTTTCTATTTGGCCTTTGAGAGTTTCAAGCATGTATACAATGTATTTTGATCATATTAACCCCCTATAATCCCATCTTCATCCTTTCCAAGATTCCCTACCATATCCCAGCCCAACTTCATGTCCTCTTTTTTCAACTCCCTGAATCCAGTCAGGGCTGACAATATGTACCTATAGACAGGTCCAACCATTGAAGAATGGGCAACCTACCAGGTACCATATCCCTAAAAAAACTGACTCTTCCCCTCCTGAGTCATCAACTAATAATAGCTTCTCAGGTAAGGGTAGGACTTCATGAATTCCCATCCCATGTTAGAACTTTGTCCTGATCCTGAACACGTTTTCTGCAATCAACTGCAGCTGTTGGGAGTTGAGTACAGCAATCCTGTCATGCTCAGAAGATGCTCTTTTACAGCAGTCGCCATCAACATTTGGCTCTCACAAACTTTTCACCTCCCCGTTCCTTGAGCCTTATAGGGATGGGTGTTATATAGATGTCTGTATATATTGTATGTGTACATGTACTACACATATACACATATATGTATATATGTATGTATACACACACACACACATACACACACACACACACACACACACACACACACACACACACACACATATATATATATATATATATATATATATATATATATACAGCTAAGCACTCAGAGTCACTTATTCAACATACTTTGACCAATTGAGTCATAACCCACTGATAAGAGTCAAGAGTTGCATTAATCCATGGATAAAAAGATACATATTTAGAAGGCAGTTTAATGCTACATCTATTTAGTAAAACAGAAGTAGGTTTTCCTCTGGGCTCATGATCCCTTTAGCCTTGGGTTCTTGGTCCAGTTTACAGTTCAAGGCATGTGTTCTGTCCTGTGGAGCAGACTTTAAATCCAATCATAAAGTGTTTGGTTACCACCCATAACAATCATGCCACTATTGCTGGTGGAGAAAAGTCAACACTCTTACTCAACTGTGAACTTTGTGTGCTACAGAAACAACAGCCTATCAGGATACCACAGGATACACTCCTAATGTACAGTGGTAGAAACAAGAGCAGTCTGACACCTTAAGCTTAGCAGACTGCCCCAGTTGCTGAAACTAACTGCCCATTATGTGGCTTCTTCTTCAGCTTGTAGTTAAGGTGCACATGGATGATAACAGTACCAAGTCACTGATGGTGGATGAGCGACAGTTGGCTCGGGATGTTCTGGACAATCTTTTTGAAAAAACCCACTGTGACTGCAATGTGGACTGGTGCCTTTATGAAATATATCCCGAATTACAAATTGGTAAGTCTCCTCCTCGCATCTGGGTTGCACTTCAAAAGCCTGTTTTATTATGGGTTTTAGTCTGCTTTAACCATTTGCTCCCATATCTCAAACATGACACGTGTCTCTGCCCTCATCTGAGATAAATCCTTGTTTCTTTGTGGCAGACACTCCGGTGGTAGAAGGTAGCCAGGCTTTGGCTGATATGAACTTCATTACTGTCACCTTGCTAGTGACTCCAAAAGGGAAAGAAAGGAGCAGTGTGGCTCGTCCTGCCACATGCTTAGGAAGCTCATCATATCGCCGGAGATCCTGGGTATCTGTCAGCTAAGATTCCATTAAAAATTGCTTCCCTGAAGCGTAATGTGACTGCCAGACCTTACATCTATGGTCATTTCTCCTTCTGTCCAAAGTTGACTGATCACCAACAATGTCTCCGCCCTGGGGAGCAAAGTTAAAATAAATTGATTGCTTTTTTCTTCCTTCCTTCCTTCCTTCCTTCCTTCCTTCCTTTCTTTCTTTTTTCCTTTCTTTCTCCCTTTAATAAATTCTCTGCTCCTTCCCACTCATGCTCAGGACAAGCTGTCTCCCAAGAGGGCTGTGTAAAACTCATAATTACTTGCTTTTGAGGCTTTAGGACAATTTTTTCTATAGAATACGGTCCACGTTAAAACTGTTCCTTTACCAAGCATGGAGACACATGCTGGTAACCCCACCCCTGGAGAGACTGACACAGGAGGAGGATGAGTCCCAGGCCAATCCAGGCTATGTAGGGATATTCTATCTCAAAACTAACACAAAACAAAGAGACAACAGAACAAACAAAGGCTTGATGTCTCCTCCAGCTCTGAGTGGGAAAACAGGGAAGGAGCAGCTTCCTTTACTATCCAGCTTGGTTCAGATGTTTGCCTCTCATCCTTAAAGTCTTAGAGCAATAGCTTAGGAGTTTCGCAGTCTGCATTCTCTTTGGTCTTCCCATAGTATTTACCTCTGCTAAGAATGTTTTCAAAGGAAAAACAAATACTAACAATTAAAAAGCAGGATAACTCTCTATGGCCCAAAATACTGAAATTTCCACTGTTTATCATGTTTTTATGTAAAATAAATTAAACACCTGACAGTGACATATAAAAATAGTAAGAATGTTAGACTATTGCTACAGGCAGGGTGTTAGTTCACAGCGCATGCACTGTGAACTAATAAACATGACTTTGCAATAGGTCCCCAGTTCTCCTGCCTCTGTGCAGGAAACCATACAGAGACATGTGGCTAGTTCGGGAAAGGAAATAGTTGATCAGGGACAAGATACACAGAGGCCTGGAGCTGTGCTGTGCAAGAAGGAAGAGTAGGGGCTGAGGAGGGCCCCAGCAACCTTTTGTGAGTCATTAACATGGTATGCACCTCCATGGACTTCAGATACCTACCTTTGCTCAGAGCATGTGCCTTTGGCTGAATAGATTCAAACCTAGGTAAGTAAGGGCTGCCAGTCTTCAGAACTCTCGTGAAGCGTTGTGCTTAACTCAGTAATAGACTCTCATCTGAAATACCTTTTATTTCGTCAGAGAGAATTTTTGAAGACCATGAAAATGTTGTTGAAGTGTTATCAGACTGGACAAGAGACACAGAGAACAAAGTACTGTTTTTGGAGAAAGAGGAAAAATATGCTGTGTTTAAAAACCCTCAGGTAAGATGACCTGCATTTCCTTAAACTGTGTAACGAAGGAAGAAGTTTTTGTCACCTGTGTACTGACCAAACCATAATCTCAGGAAATCTCACAAATGTGTTACTTTTAAATAAATTAGAAATACTTCAGAAGATTTAAAAAAGAAAACTCCTTTTCTCTCTATTCTTTCATTCAAAGTTCAAAACATATCCATTTGTTGTTGTCTAACATTTGTCTTGGGTCTGAATTTTTATTAGACTCCATTAGCCCAATGTGCCTTGATACACTACAGATTATTAATTTTTGTATTGCAGAGTCAGGTTTTTTAGTTCATGTTTGCTGCTTATTGATACTGTGATAACTAAAGTGAGCGGTACAGGGAGGTATGAGATTCATAACCAGCCACCATATTTTTTTTAAGTAATGATGAGGAGAGAAAGATTTATTTACAGTTTGGGCCAGAGTTTGTGAAAGAAAAATGCTTAGTTTCTCTTTACCTTTTCTATGGCGGAGTTATATTTTATGGAAAAGGTAATAAAGATCAGGAAATACGCATGGATAGATTTAGTCACAATGGTGTGAACTCTGTTCCTTGGAGACACTTAGCTGCTTTGCTGATACAGCTACAGCCCTTCCTTCTCTCTGCCTGGGGAGCTTACATAAACCACCCCACGCATCCTGTCTTTCACAGGGTCTCAACCACATTGTTTCAGGAGCACCTGGAGAATATAAAATTTATTGTGATTTCCTTAGGCAATTGACACAAACACAAAAGCACTGTTCTTATTTTTGAAAGTGCATCCCTCAAGTCATATATCAGGATGCCACCGAAAAGTCTAAGCCTTTCTAGGAACAGCCTCAAGCAACTGGAATCACATAAGAGACACCAAATAACCATAATACCCATCTGTGCTGCCTGTCACCACAAACACAGTGAATGGAGAAAAAGATTAAAACTTAGTTTACACTGAGTTACTCTGAAAAGCAGTAGTCTGGAAAGATAGACAGCCAACACCCCAAAATGTCTGCCTTCTCTACCCCATCTAGTATACATTGTAGTGAACCCTAAAAAGGCAGTTAAATATCCCAAAGTGTAGCCTTGTCCCTCTAATCAGAGGATACTGACTCTCATTCAGCATATTGGGCTTCTCTGTACCCTTTCTTTGCTACCACATTGCCCTGTGGAGCAGAGTTCATCACCACACAAGACTATTTAGTCTCCTATTCCTCCCAGGCAACATCTAGACCAAAAGCTGACTCAGCAGTGTGTATATGCTGAGCTCTAGTTTACAATGTCAGGTACCCACATGCCTTTATATAAAGGGTCCCTATCTGTCCCTCCTGTCCCAATTACATTTTTTTTTTCAATTCTAAGAATGTTACTAATGGAAGAGATCTCCAAGATCATCCAGACATCTTTCCACTTTACAGAAGAGGAGACTGAATGTTGAGTCAATAGGAGCAAAATTAGAAGATTCTGAGGCAGGATACTTATGGGAAATGGTTCTTTTGTTTTTGTTTTTGTTTTTGTTTTTGTTTTTGTTTTTCGAGACAGGGTTTCTCTGTGTAGCCCTGGCTGTCCTGGAACTCACTCTGTAGACCAAACTGGCCTCAAACTCAGAAATCCGACTGCCTCTGCCTCCCAAGTGCTGGGATTAAAGGCATGCGCCACCACCGCCCGGCAAAAGGTTCTTTCCTTTGGGTTAGTTTTTTCATTGTCTTGGCCAAATACCTGGCTGAAACCACTGACAGGAGGAAGGGCTTGTTTGGCTCACAGTCACAGAGGTTTTCATCCATTGTGGTAAGGAGATATGATGGAGCCTTCATGATATGGTAGACAGGAAGCAGAATAGGGAAGTAACAAGAAAAAGCTAATCCAAGATAGATCCTTAGATAGCCTTAGAGACCTCCTTCCTCCAGCCAGCACACACACACACACACACACACACACACAGAGAGAGAGAGAGAGAGAGAGAGAGAGAGAGAGAGAGAGAGAGAGTTCATTCCACCCCTTCCCAACAGTTTATTCAGAGTGTGAATCTATCAGAGGATTAATCCATTTATTAGGACACGGTCCTTATTCTATTTAATTCCTGTACTAATATGGGTGCCATATGAAGGGATGTAACAAAGAATTCCTCTAATTCCATGTGTCGAACAAACCACAATCTTAATTTTCATATACTGACCCAGAAAAAGTAAATGGATTTAATAGAATGTCTCTACCATCCTCAACATTTGGCTTCTACCTCCATGTCCACGGTGGCATTTTCTAACAGCTTGTCCAAGGTAGCCTTTTCCTAAGAGCTCATCTAATCTGTAGGAAAAGAAGAAAGCGCTAGATGAATGCTTCTTTCTCTTTGACCCCATTAGCCATAAATGAGCTATGGTGACACTGATCTACAAAGAGACTAAAGACGCGATGTGTCTATAACAACTGTGTATACTATATTCAGGGCCACCATTTTTGCAAAACTCCTTCACAAACACCTTTTATATTGACTCCATGAAAATGCTCTGCAGGGTTTGTGTAGCATGTCCACTGTTAGGAGGAGGAAGGAGGCATACAGGTATGCTGTGGTGAAACACCAACACGTCACTCATACTGTCAGACCCTAGCAGTTCAGTTGATGGCTTTGCAAAGTGAATACTTAACCTTCAACTCATGCCTTTGAGGTGCACAAATGGGCTCTTTGTGTCTTTCCTCAGTCTTTACTTTCCATTATAGTGGCAATCTTTAGTCTGATCTTTACTGTCTTCATTTTCCCTTACTTTGGATTCTGTGTGAAATGGCACCACATAGTTCACATTTATGTTTAAATTTTATTCCCACTTAACTTTCATTCACATAGATGCTGATAGCATCAGTTTCCCCTTCTCCCTGCTATCAAATGACTAAAGAAAATTATATGTATCCACTGTGTTGTTGGCAGACATGTGGTTTGTTTCTAGCTTAACAGTTAAGTAGTAATAATGATAGGAATATCTCATGTATGTTTTCAGCTGAACAAATGTAAATAAACATTCTCTTGCATGTATATCTGTGAATGAAATTGCTGGGACATAGATTATGTTTCTATTTAACTATGGCAAATCCTGATGAAGAATTTTCTGAATATTGTCTAGGTTGTCTCTCCCTTTATCATTGTATGAAAATTCCCAGTGTTCTAAATTCTCAGCAGTCACTGGTGTTATTTTTTTCTGGTTAATCTGAACAAATTAATAATAGACTCTAAGTCACCAGTGAGGCATTGGTGTCACATTAAGGAAAAAAATCAAAGTGTTTCACTTCAGTGTCATTTAATCAAGGATGAGGCCAGATCTGAAGACTCTACTCCATGCTCCCTGCCTTCCATCTTCTGTCTGTATGTTGTATAGGTCTGAGCCATGCTTACCTTAAGGCTGTCTTGTGAATCTGTCCTGTGAATGTATCTGTGTCTGTCCCTGGTATCTTTGTGTACCTGTTTCTGATGTGTCTATCAAAGGGATTTGTTCTGTCTTTATTGAACAGCACAGAAAGCATCACATGGGGAAGGGATGAGGAATACTTAACAGACATTTTAAACAGAGTTTTACAAGAAATAAAGTCACTCATTCCAACCAACTCAGTTAACAAACATCACTGTTTATTGATCAATATCAAATGTTGTATATTTTATTCCACATTTACAGTAAATATTCATGTTATAACATTGCTTTAAACCTCTAGTTTTGCTGTTTTCAACAGATAATGCATGGCATTACTCAAGTGTCTAGGGCACGGAAGACAGAAAATAACTTAAGATTGTAGCTATTTTTATAATCTTGAATTATTTTTTTAAAACTGTCTATAGCCAGGAAGCAGAGAAAGATGAAAACTTGTCACTCCATTCACTTTCTTTCTGAGTCTAGTTTTAAATGAAGATCAATCATCATAGAATACAGGTGACATGGAAACAGAAGGAAAGACTACTTGTGGGGAGGAAAGAGAAAAGATAGGGACAGTGGAGCGGGGCAATGGGGCAGGGCAGTGGGGCAGGACAGTGGGGCGGGCAGAGGGCTGGTCAGTGGGGCGGGGCAGAGGGCTGATCCCTCCCACATCAATCATTATCCAGAAAATGCCCTCCAGACTTGCTTGCAGGCAATCTGATGGAGACATTTTCTCAACTGAGGATCCTCCTCCCAGATAACCCTAGCTTGTGTCAACCTGACAAAAAAACTAACCAGGACAAGTGTTAACTACTTCTTACAGATGAAAACCGTTGAGAAAACACATTCCAGTTAATAAACGGATGTGAATAGAAAGACACCATTCAGGTCTTTGAACTCCTTCCAAGTTGTCAGCTAAAAGTCACCGAAGGCTCAATGATGGTTCTTTTCATCCACTGACTTGACAAGATAATTAGGTTTGTTCCATTGTGAGGGAAGCAAAGCATTAGAAATCCCTTGACTTTTCAAGGGGACTTGTTCCTGGTCTTCTACTTTTTCATGCCAGTGTTTCAAGTGATTCCTTTGTTTGTGCCTTTGAACTTTACAAACCCAGAAGAGTAAGGGTTTTTAAGAAAAGTAAGGGTTTTTAAGGAGAGGAAAAGCGATTGTGAAAGAAGCTATGCATTATCCAGCACATCAGATTTAGAAATAGAGGTGAACAATGTAGAAATTGATGTGTGTGTATCCTTGAAGAGGCTTCCCAGATATATTGAAACCTTAGATGTGCTTACTACGAGGGGCTCAGACTTCCCCACTGCTAATTGTCCTTAGCTTTATAAAGCTATTGCGTCCGTTATGAGACACTAGTGTTTGCCATTAACATCTTCAACAGGCAGTTCCTTGAAGGTGGGTGCTATTAAAATCCCTGTCCTGCAATGAAGAATCTTAGCAAGTAATAACCAGTTAAAGACAAAATTAGAACAAATCTGGTTTCACAGATCTTACTTACAATTTTCAATTCAGACCAGTCTAGACCAAAAATTATTTGTAATGCTCATCTCCTACGTGGCAGGTTATATCAAAGTTGGAGTCAAGAAAATGGTATATAAAAAAACAAGAGCATAAACACAGCTCTATCAGTGTCCTCTCTGAACATGGTTTAACTCGTTGGCCACTTCCAGGTATCAGAGATAAATCTTGCTCTGTTTTGACAATGACAATAATTCTACCAGTGTTTAAACCAAATAGAAGACCTGATAATCTCTAGTAGGGCTTGGGGTGACATCCCTTAACTTTGTGAAATGTTGCTGTCTACTACTTACCCTAGTAACACCTTTTAGAATGGAAAGCAATGACAGTACTCAGTGCACTGGAATTACTACTTTTGAAAAAGATTATACTGACTTCACTCAAGTCAGTTTTACTTAAATCAGGGTTGTCCAACAAGAATGTTCTGTTAGCCATTTATGATGGGAGTCCTGGTGTCTGGATTAGCTTATTGTACACTAACCTCAGCCAGCAAGCATGTCTTCAGTGATAGATTATGAACAGGAGGATGCAGGGAATCCAAAGATAAAGAAGGAAACGAAAGTTGGGGTCTGGAGGTCTTGCACAGGCTACGTTTCATGCCAAGCAAGTTTTATTAAGAAGTACAGCAACTTATCTACAATTTGTGAGGGGAAAATAGGACAGAGTCACTGGGAAGTCATCATACAGTGGGACAAAGACTAATGAAGCAATGAGTGCTGCACAAAAGGGACAGAAGATGCTCTTGGAATCAAGCACATCCCAGATCAACCTCACAGTGGCCTTGAAACTGGTAACTTTAGTCAGTCCTGTAGAAAAGCCTGTTTGCCACGAACCTTTACCCCTTGACTGGACCTTACCAAGTCTGCCCCTAAACAGGGATGCAGAACTAGGTTCCCTTTATCCTTTCATCAGGCCTCTGAGGAAGCCTTAGATTGGCTTGACTTCAAACAGTACACATAAAAGCCATGAGATGTTTTTGCTTGCAATGATACAGTATCCATTTCTCTTTAGTAGCTTCTTAAAATGTTTTTGATGCTTGATAATTTCATACAATATTCACCCTCTTCCCAACTCCTTCTAGGTCTTACCCTAACTCCCTACCCACCCAACCTCAGGTTCTCTCTTTTCCCACCCCCCCACCCCCACTGCTTTCTCTCCCTTGTGAAAAACAATGAAGTCCAATTGAGTTGGCTGACAACTCTTGGAGTGTGGTTTATATACCAGGTCACTCTACTGAAGAAAATTTACTTTTCCTGTCATCACAGCAATAGAAAGCAAATCAAGACGTTGTAGACACTCTCAACAGCAACCAAAAGCCAATAGCTCCTTAGACAGAAGTTGGATTTCATGTTAACCTCCCCTCTTCCATGCTGAGATTTTGTCTGGTTTGAGCTTGTGCATGTCTTGTGTATGCTGATGACACAACGTCTGTGAGCTCGTGTGTACATCTGTCCTGTTGTGTCTAAAAAACACTGTTTCCTTGAAGTTATCCACCACCTCTGGCTCTTACACTTTTTCTGTCCACTTTTCCACATAGATCCTTGAATCCTTAAAGGGGGTAAAGATATATAGCATAGACATCCCTTTTAGAGCTGGACATTCCAACATTTCTTATTCTCAAATTCATCAGCTGTGCATCTGTGTGTTGACTGCCATCTACTGCAAGAAGGCGATTCTCGGATGAGCTCTCAGTGCTGCGTTGATCTCTGGCTGTAGCGATAGGGAGTTGTTATTGCCATGCCCATTCAGCAGAATGATAGTAGTAGCTTTTCCCATCGAGCCTAATACATGTCTAACCTCAAGTCCTTGGCCTATTGGCAGTATCGGGTATGGGTTTCACCTTGTGAAGTCCAAGCAAAAGTGATTGGTTGCTCCTAAAATGTTCCTGCACCGTTGGATCAGTGAACATATCTTGCCAGTCAGATAATTACTGTAGCTCACAGTATTCATAGTTGAGTTGGATTGATGGTCACTTTTCTCTTCCAGTGGTGTCTCTACTACCTTCCAGTGGTGTGTCTAGCACCTTACAGCAGTCTGAATTCTAATCAGTAGGGATGAAGCTTCTGATTGATATAGATTTCTCCATCTTCTATGACTCAAATATAGGATGTCTTCAGCTGTAGAGTTTTACTATTAGTTCTAGAGGGTGACAAATAGCATTGGCAACCATCTATAATATTAGTGAGTCTATGGGATGCCTTTTGCCAATGACTCAAAAAGATATAACTCAATCTGGGTACTGGTTTTATTTGGTCTGGTTAGAGACATCCTTGGCCCTCTCCCCACTATAGAGTAATTCCATTTAAGCTCCTTTTATATATATATATATAAGCTTCTACAATAGTAGGTATCCATTTTTTAAAGGACTTTAATGTTAGTTATCCCCCCGCCTTACAGCTCTCCTCTAGCCTGTCCTTGCATCCTCCACTCCATTTTTCTATATCACTCTTTCTATTTCCTCTTCCTTGAAAGATTCCTCCTACCCCATGGTCCTTTACTAGTTACCTAACCTCTGTTGGTATTCTGAATGAGATATATATATATATATATTCTCACATGGGAACATCTCTCTCCAATAAGATCTCGAGTTCCTTGCAGTATCCAGTGTAGTGATGAATGCTTGCTGATCTGATTTCTTAATGTTTTATCTAGAATTTCTACTTGGATAATAAAGGGAAAAAAGAAAACAAGGAAACCAATGAGAAAATGAATGCTAAAAACAAAGAGTACTTACTTGAGGTAAGCTTCACTTTACACAATACAAAAAAAAACACAAAAGACATTTGCTGGATTAAATTATTGCCTCACACAACAATAGAAACTTCTGAAATGCACTATAAAATTTTAACTTGCAGTTTTAAATGCTAGTTGTTATCAAATGATACCGATTTAGGCAATTCAAATGGCTTTTTTGAGTCAGTTATAATAACGCATGACTTTAGACAAAATAGTTTGCTTTTAAGAAATTGAATTAGTAATTCTGTCACTAAAAAGACATGAATCCTCATGAAACTCTGACATGTATGTTCCACTTCATGAAACTCAATACGACATGGATTCCTTACTTCATGACTGATTCTGACATGTATGTTCTATCTCATGACACTCACTGTGACATGTATGTTCCACTTCATGAAGCTCAATATAGGATGTACATTCTACTTTATGATACTCGCTGTGACATGTATGTTTTCACTTCATGAAGATCAGTAAGACATGTATGTTCTACTTCATGACACTCATCGTGATATGGTATTCTATTTCATTACACTATGACATGTATGTTCAACTTTATGAAGCTTGATATGACATGTATGTTCTACTTCACAGTATGTTCTATTTCACAACACTCACTGTGACATGCATGTTTCACTTCATGAAAATTGCTATGACATATATGATCTAGTTCATGACACTCATTGTGACATGTATATTCTATTTCATGACACTCAGTGACATATATGTTCTACTTCATGACACTCACAATGACATGTATGTTCTACTCCACAACACTCACTGTGACATGCATGTTTCACTTCATGAAAATTGCTATGACATATATGTTCTAGTTCATGACATTCATTGTGACATGTATATTCTATTTCATGACACTCAGTGACATCTATGTTCTATTTCATGACACTCACAGTGACATGTATGTTCTACTTCATGACACTCACAGTGACATGTATGTTCTACTCCACAATGCTCACTGTGACATCTATGTTCCACTTCATGACAGTTGCTGTGACATGTATGTTTTACTTCATGACACTCACAGTAACATATATGTTCTACTTCATGACACCCCCCGTGACATTTATTCAGCTTCATGACACTTGCTGTGACATCCATGTTTCATCTCAGAAGGGTTCTATGGAATCATATGTAAGGATTTCCAAATCTTTGTCTTTGGTGAAGCTCTTCTAGCAGCCCAGATATAAGTGTGAAGTCTAGAGATAGAGACATGACTTAGGATGGAACTCTGTGAGTTTCTCGTGTGCTAATGGCTAGAACACACCTCTGTGAGCCTCAGCAGCAAATCATATGGGATCATAATAGAGATTCAGAGAGGAGATGAATGCCCAGCACCTTTGATAGTTGACATAGGGGCACACTCCCCAAGTTCCTATTGTTAGAAGCCATTAAGGCAACTGTGCTAAAGACCACAACCATCTATCAGGTCTCAGGTCACACATGGGCACCCTAGAGCCCCAGGCAAGTTACCTTTATTCACTCCCAACATAGAGTTGATCTGTTTTTAATTAATAGACTTTTCTCTCAGAAGTTCAGATCTGGTAAGGAACACAGCACCTATGGAGCCAATTTACTGACTCTAAACTGCACCATAGTCTGTCCCTCTCTCCCCCATGGGCTCACCTCCTCCTGCGTTTCCACTCTCTGCCATGTTCTAGAAGCCCTAGACCAAAACTGGAGCAGGTTCTAGAACGTTGCTGCCACCCCAAGGCTCTGAATGTACTCTTCCTGGTCTGGCTCTGAACTGTAATGCAATCAGTGGTCACGCCAACGGAGGCCCAACAATGAAAATGAGCTATCCTTTCTGCTCCAGGCCTAAACTCTAGAGCAGCAGGTCTCAACCTGGGGTCGAACAACTCTTTCAAAAGAATAAGAATAATATGAAATCCATCCCATTGCTTTTTAAAAAATTATTGACAATTATAAATTTCTCTGCAAGATTTGAACATATATACCCAGAAAATGTGCTTTATCCTGTTTATTATAGTCTCAATAATGGCCCTTCTTGTGTCTGAAAACTTAAAATAATAAAATATTAACTTATTTTATGTGTAGAATTATATAATATTCTTACTAGTTAATGGTGATAAAATATCAATTCTTTTTTTGTTGTTGTTTTGCTTTTGGGGGGGTTGTTGGTGGTGGTTTTGGTTTTTGGTTTTGTTTTGAGATAGAGTTTCATTCTTTATACCACTCCTGCCTGGAACTTACTAACCCAAGCTGGGCTCATACTTGTGGCAATTCTCCTGCTTCAGCCCCCTCAAGTGCTGAAATTATGAACAGGAACCACCCATGCCTGGCTAGTGGTCACTTTACTCATATGGAAAGAAATTATTATGTTCCAACTCATAACAATATTAGAAGGCTTTATTGGATACTTACTTTTACAATATAATAATGTTATACTCACAGCCGAAATCAAACTATTACTCCATTTTTACAAAAGCAGAAACTGAGGTGTAGCGATCCACAGGTACATAGCTCAGTTGCAAGAAGTCACGACGCAGAACCAAGGATCCTGCACCTTTGATACAGTGACCTCTCCTCCCCGTTGACAGACAACATACAAAGCACAGAGTTCAATCTTTCCAACACAATTGACTTAACCTGGGAATATTCTTTAAATGTGAACAGAATGTGTGTTTCATGCCTCTGGGTTCTGTTTTCAGGAAAGTTTCTGTGGCACATCCATCATCGTACCAGAACTTGAAGGAGCTCTTTATTTGAAAGAAGATGGAAAAAAATCCTGGAAACGGCGCTACTTTCTTCTGAGAGCTTCTGGAATTTATTATGTTCCCAAAGGAAAGACAAAGGTCTGTCTGTCAGTTTTTTTCTATAACAACATATCTGAGACAATCAATATTTAAAAAAAAAAAAAAAAACATAGGTTTGTCCCACAGCTAAGTCTCAGGTTTTTTGCAGAAGATGGGGTAGGAAGTTTGTAAGATCCAGAGGGAGTCTGCTGTGAGATCGTGTCTCCTAGCAGTAGCAAAAGTTACATACATAAAGTCTCACCAGCACAACTGCCTAAACATGAGCTGAACAAGGACAATAGTCATGCCAATGTGGACATGGGAAAGCCCATGAGGCTTCACCCCATACAGAGAACTACAAGCAACTGGTAATGCTGACAGAGAAATAGTCTTCCCCAGCGACGAGCACACCAATTGGTTATCCAAAGCAAATGGTCAACCCTGAAAGCCTATAATATTGTATTTAGAAATACATGTGTAGTTGCCATTAATGAAAAAGAGGCCATGAATTTGAGAGAGAGTAAGGATGGGTATATATAGGAGGGCTTGGAGAGAGGAAAAGGAATGGAGAAATGAGGTAATTATAAATCTCAAAAATTAAAATAAATATTTTTAAGACAAGTTTATTTTGGCTCAGTTTTGGAGATCAGCCTATTGTTTTGAGTCTGTAGCAAGGCAACTCCTTATAGGAAGCAACCTGGCAGAGGAAGGATTTACCTCAGGGCCAGAAGCAAAAGAGAGAAGCCAGAGTCCCACAACCCCTTCTGGGAACACCCCAGCAGTCCCACTTCCTATTGGCATGACCACCTCCCAGTAGTACCACAGGCCTTAGCATATGGCCCTTAGGAGTTATTCTACCACAGTGCCAAAGCAACATAAAAAAGTGAAAAATCAAAATAGCACCTGTATGAGGAAACATCTTATGAGGACGAGACACAGAAATACATCAGAGGGCGGTAAGCTCAGCTTTAGCTAAGGAACCCTGGTCAGCTATCATGGGACCTGTGCTACTATAAAATCTACACAATTATATGTACTACAATACAAAATCACTGAAGTACATTTGAGTTTTCTATAGCCTTCTCTTGAATATAAAAATAAATTCCATGTTTTAAAGTCATGGGCTATCAAGATGGCTCAGCAGATAAAGATGCCTCCTGCCAAGCCTGACCAACTCTGTTCTGAAAACTTTTTTTCTTCATATTAATCCCTTTGTTCTATGATCATTATGATCAAAACTATTTTATCTAAAATCTCAGTTGAGTTAGAAGCCTTAAGATCTTCATTAGACTTAAATCTTATATTCTGAATATTTTTCAGAGACATACTTAATTCATTATGCTTTTAATTTATTAGAGTATTTTAGATGTCATTTAAGTTTTGCTTGGCAAGCTGGGATCATTGACTTGGCTCTACAAACGTATAATAAATTGTTCTAAATCTAATTTTAACCCTGGCTCTGATCATTAACCCTACTGAGGCCTTTCTTGCAGAGTTAGGATGGTCTGGTTTTGCTCGCCTATAAAAAGCCTACGTGTTTTTGTGTCTCATACTCATGAAATGTTTACCTCTGTCTAGAATACGCAGAACAGGATTTCACCAACTGACATGCTTGTGTATTGTAGATTTCCTCTAGTAAGTCTTATTCCATGTTCCCAAGCAGGGAATTCACCAGTCAGGCAAACCCCACCCCTCATCTCTGTGTCACTCTGGGTCATTGTAGATAATTCTTGATGCAAGGCACTTGTTGCCCAACTTTGCTTTTTACTCTGGTGTGAATCTTAGACCTGGTACTTCCTACCTCTGCCACATTTACTCCAGTTCAACACTGGACATGCAACATTTTTAAGCAAATGATTTATTTTATTTGACAACAGAGATGTCCTAAAAAGTTGGATATAAAACATATAAGTAAGCCTGGAACAAACAGGTAAAATAGCCTGGGATCACCTTAAGGTTGAGCTACTGTTGCCATGAACATTAGGGTGGAGGTCAGAGGGCAAAAGTCAGAAGTACAGTCATTGGCGAAAGACATAAAAAACACGTGGTTCACAGGTGTCATGCTTGACTCCAAAACAGAGGATGCTTGCCTGGAAACTGAGTGTGACCATTTTGCTTTATACAAGCAATATGAAAATGAAACATAATTCAAATTCTGTGCAGAGCAGTGACACTGTAGAATAAACAAATGTATGGAATAAACACAAATGTTGAAGATGAACATTACATAAAATAGACAATGTTTACCCAAAAAAGTAGTTCTATGAATCTATGAAAATTCCAGTTGTGTTCTTTTTACTTTAAATTTAAAGATTGATTGCAAAATTAATCAGAAAGAAATGCTCACTCCATAATACTGTGAAGAACATTGATCTAAAATTGCATCTCTCAGGTTAAACATTAGATTTCAATGAAAGGGAAGCAGTTATAAATAAACAGATCAACAAAGAGTCAACTAATGTGGGGAATTTAAAGCCAGGATTTTACAGCATTTGAAAAATGATGGAGAATTCAAGATAATAAATAGTATTGAAATAATTGCACACTCATTCTTTAAAGATTTTTATTTCAGCACATGAACCAAATCAAATCCCCATTTAATTAAAATGTCTTTAGAAATCTACACTAAAACCATAAAAGAAAATATGAGTTGATATTTTCATAATTCTAGGGCACAAAGATATTTCTTAATCAAGAATAAAACTCAAAATTATAAAGGAGAAAGGTGACAACTTTGACTACTTGAGGTTGTTTTAAATTCCTTATGGATGACAATACCCAACAAGACTTTAAAGACTAGCTACATAGTCAGACATTTGCAACATATATTACCAAGTGTGACTATCCATCATATGTAAAGACTTCAACAAATCAACAACAACAAAAAAAGATAACATGCACACAGAAAAAATGGTAAATACTATTCAATAAGAATAGCCAGGAAAAAGATAAAAATTAGCTTAGTGAAAACTCTTCCACCTTACAAGTACATATGTTAACAGATTGATAAAATCAACGATATTAACAGTGATGGAGCGAGAGGGTTAAAAAAAAACATTCTGGGGAATGAAGAGCTGGACTGTAAAATGGTACAACCAAATTAAGAATATTTAACAAGTCCTGTGCAATGTAAAGGGAAGCAAAATGCATGCCCTTTTGGACAGAAGTTACCCCTTTGGTGACCTATACACAGAAGTATTTACTCGCATACACAGTGTTTTTATAATGACAAAAGCTGGGTTGATCTCTGAGCAACTACAGTATAGTAGTAAAAGAGTTCTATTTAGATAGCAGGGTACTGGGCAGACATCATCCACTTGTGTGTCCTGGGAAAATCTGTAACTGTGTCCTCACAAGGACTGGGAAGGAGTCAGGAAAAAGTGTTTGAAGTGAAGTCTCATTCTTGATGTAAATGTATTAATTATTTGAGAATTTCATATAATGTATTTGATCACATTCACCTCTCTTCCCTCCACTTATATCACCTCCCTTCCCTGCCCACCCAACTCGCTGTCTGTCTGTCTGTCTGTCTGTCTGTCTGTCTGTCTGTTTGTTCTAACTCATTGAGTCCAACTTCCGTTGTCCAAATCCTCTTGAATGTTTGGCAATCCTTTGGAGCATGACTGACCTACCAAGAGTCATACCCTTAAAGAAAATTGATAACTCCTCCCTCAGCAGCTTTGTGCCCATTTCCCCAGCACATGCCAGGAGTTTGTCTGGCCTGAGCTTGTGTGTCAGTCTTGTGCACGCTGTCATAATTTCTGTGAACTCATTTGCGCAATTACCCTGCGGACTCCAGAAAACACTGTTTAGTCATGTGTTGCCTCTGGCTCTTACAATCCTTATATTGATCTTGGAGCAGAGAATACCCTTGGCATGCACAATGGCTTGGGTTACATCCCCATTGAGAAAACAATTATATACATAAATATGTGTGTAGCTATACATGTGTATATATGTATAATATGTATATACAAGTATGTGTGTGTGTAATATATGAGTAAGAGGGTCTAACTCAACCTATAGATGAAAAGATGATAATATATAGATACATACATAGATAGATACATAGATAGATAGATACATAGATAAATACATAGATAGATAGATAGATAGATAGATAGATAGATAGATAGATACATAGATAGATAGATACATAGATAGATAGATAGATAGATAGATAGATAAGAATTAATAGATAAATACAATAAAAGAAAACTTATCCTCTAAAACATGTAGGATTCTATCAGTCTATTTTACCTGTGGTACCTCTAAGGGGGAATAAAAATCAGGAGGAGGGAGGAATTGATAAAAAAAAGAAATGGGTAGGGTATAATTTTAACTACATTGTTTTGTAATTAAAACATTAAAAATTAAAAAAACATATAAAAGAAAAATGCCCTGCTATACATAAAGTAAGTTATCCCATATAGTGTAATATTCTTCACCTGTATTCTTTATTTAGTAACTAAGTTGGGGTTCTAGAACATGCCATTAACGACAACATGGATAGTAGAACAATGTGTAGTCAAAGTCAAACTAAATATGTCGATTAGAGGTTGCCATTTTCACATTTTATTCACAGAGTAGAGGTCTCTGTTTCCATGGCAACCCTAACAGCCAAAGGAGAAAGCATGAAAGCGTTTGGAGCCAGTTGCTAATTTACTGAGCATCAAATTTACCCCTCTTTCTTCATCCTGAGGTGACTTGCTTTTTATTTTTCTAATGTTCAATCACAAACTCTGCTACTGACTTCAAATAGCAAACGTCACAGTGAAGCTCTGACAGTGGTCAGCCTGTCGTGACTGCATCAACAGCAACAGTGCACAGTCAGTTGTTTCTGACCCCCCAGAGTCCACAACTCTGTCCGGGACAACCAGCCATGGATCCATAACAGATGCTAGGACAGCCAACTACATCATCTTCCATTCCATTGCAGGACCAGCACTGATTGTCTGTTATCTTTCATGTGGGCTTGACTTAGAGAAAACTGTGTCCAGAAGATATTTGTATAAATTATCTAAAAGCTCAATCTTTTACCTACTAAAAGAACTTTTGTTGCAGCATCAAGAAGAATCTGGGGAAATTAGCAACTGCCTTCTCAGAGAGATTTTTTTTTTCCTCTGTCTTTTAGACATCCCGAGATCTGGCGTGTTTTATACAGTTTGAAAATGTTAATATTTACTATGGGATTCAGTGTAAAATGAAATACAAAGCACCTACTGACCACTGCTTTGTTTTAAAGGTATGCATGACTTACTGATTTAGACTTCTAAGCCATTTCAATTGTTATTTGCTTTTAAGGACCAATGATAAATGTTATTTCATAAATTTTAAGTATGATACTATAAAATGTATAGTTTTAAACCACAGTAACAAAGTACTGTGGTATCTGTCATCTTATGTCTCCCAAAGCTTTTATCTGATCCTAAAAATTTAAATCTATCTAAATTTATTTAAATTAGATAAATTTAATTTAAATCTATTTAAATTTAATTAATTATTTTAATTTAAGTAAATTTATTTAAATCTATCTAAATTTATCAATTCTAGAAATGTAAGTTTTATATTTTGAGCAAATTAATTTAAAATTTCATTAATAAAAACAGACCAACTTACAATTCTTTACTTATTATATTTTTATTCCACTGTATGAATGTTTTTATAATTATGATCTTGCCAATGTTTTCTAGAAAAATACTACAAAGAAGATATTTTAAAAATTACCCAGGTTGTAAACCCTTTTTGTTAAGTCTCATGTATCTCAGGCTGGCCCCAAGCTGGCTATGTAGCTGAGGCTCTCCTGGGGCCCCTAATTCGCTTGCTTTCACCTTCCAAGTGCTGCGGCTACAGGCAGGGGCCACCATGCCAGGTTTAGGTTGTGAGACTTTTAAAGGTGCATAGTGTCCAGAGGAAATGTGTGTTATCAGAGATTTGAAGCAGCTCACACATTTTAAAATTAGACTCTCAGACCACTCAGATGAGCAGGTAGGTTATTTTTATAACTACGCTCGATGTGCCGAGTGTCTTCTGACCTACAGAGCTCTGGACTTAAGACTAAGGTAAGTTTGTTTGCTTTTGTTCTTAGTCTGAATAATTCAGCCAAGTCAAATATTCAATAATTTGTCTTCATCCAAAATAAGCATTGCTTATTGTAATCAAATAATTGCCTGGAATTCCTGACTTTATTAAGGACTCAATATTATGTCATTTAGACATGCTGGTCTTTCCATCACTGTGTACTCACTTTCAGTAATTTATCAGTAATTTTAACAATAATGAGCACCATACAGCCTAATCAGCATGACACTTCCCCAGAGGTTGTCATCCAGGGCCTTTTGATCCCTGGGAGACATCTGGTTGTGCCTGGGGACATTCTGATATTCATAACTTGGGACAGGGACTAGGCGCTACTTACTGGCATCTAATAGAAGCCAGAGCCATTAGATATCACTAATGCACAGAACAAACGCACACCCGGATGACCTGGCCCCCAATATTGACATTGCTGCTGTTGAGAAATCCTGTGCTCATAAGGTGAAGCCCAGACCCATGGCTGTAAAGGGACTGAAGCAAGGCAGAGGGCTAACCTCATCCACTCACTCATTCATTCAGTACTTACTGAATGACAGCTGTGTTCTGAGCACGTTCCAGGTCAGAGCAAACAGAAGTAAACCAAATGTACGATGATCCCTGTCTTGGAGTTTATGGTCAGTAAGTGTGAGGGACTGCAGCGTGTGACGGGATGTCAGGTAACAAGGACAGCTATGACTCAAACAGCAGAGGAGCAGCAGAGCTGACCAGAGCTGGGGCCAGCCTCCCCTCGGATGGGGTGGGGGACATTTGGCAAAAGACATAAATGAAGTGAGAAGGGAATTGTCACCAAAGGAAAAACATCCTGGTACAAGACCCATAAGGGTAAAGGTCTTGAGGTCCCTCCCTACTGAGGTCAGAAGGAGGAGAGCCGAAGACAGCACTCTGCCTCCTTCTGGATTTTGTGCATCCATCCGTATCCATTGCTTACTTTGAGAGGACAGTGAGAATAACAGCAAACAGTTACAAAGCATTCCATTCATGGATATAGAACTGGAGCTGTAAGTGGCCAAGTCTGGACGGGAGTTCAGCAGTGCAGCTCGGGTGTTGTTCTTCCAGATACTTTTCTACAGGAGTTCAGATTGTCAGCGGTGGTGCAGGTCAGAATGGCTGCCAACAGCCTGGGAGCTTCCCATATTCTCATTGACTCTAACTCGGGTGGAGCTGGATCCCTCACTCTGTGCAGAAGGAATTTTAGGATGAGCCTGTTTGAAGTAGAGTCGGAGTTTATTTAAGCACACAGGTTGATAGAAAGAGGACTGCAATAAAGTGAAAAGACACAATCCAGCACGGCTGTAGGCTGCTCAAGGAAGAGCCATTTCCATTTTAGTGGCCTTCTTAAGCATCACTAAGAAACATTTTCTCTCTCTTTTTTTTTTTCAGTAAACAAGAGTAGAGCATAGCTCCAAAGTTATCTTGAGAAGGGATTACAATCTGATAAAGCAAAAACTTCACACAGATGTCAGAAAAGGGCATCTGATACCTTCTTCTAAGACTCTATGCCTATTGCATTGAGACAGGGTCTCTTCCTAAACCTGAACCTTAAATTCTCAGGCTGGAAGCTAGTAAAGCCCAGCTATCCTCCCGTCCCACCTGACTCGGAGTTGGAATGCCCGGCTTGTTATGGGGGTGCTGGGATCCAGACACTGGTAGTCGTCATGACTATGGAGCAAGCCTTACTAATTGTTGACCCATCACTCTCACTCATCCTATGCTTTCTTAAAAAGAATTTAAATATTGGTTGCTGACCAGTGTCCTGCTCACATGTTAGTCAAAACACAAATTCTGTTGTGAGTCAGGCATCTGTGGTTCTGATACTGAACGACAGACACTTTGATTTGGTTTTGCAGATTTCTTTGTTGAGAATGCTGCAGGCATCTAGGGAATGTCACATTCTAGCTACCAAGTGCCTGATTCACACTTTAACAATCTGACCTTTAGGTTAATTAAAGCAACAAATCCTTTTTGCTATCGGACCACACTACTTGATTGATTGATGCTTCCAATTTCAAGGTCCTCTTGAGAATGTGATTACTGTAGAACAATTGACAGTACTGAACACAGAGAATTTCTGAGCAAGCTTTGAACACTAGAACAATGCAGTGGGTGGCAGCCATCCAAAAGTGTTTGCCGCCACCTCCTGGCCCAAATGGAGAACTACAACAACAGTCTGAGTACTGGTTGGAGTTGTCAGGAAAAAGGAATCTGATAGGAACTAGCTTCCAGGCCAGGTTGATGCAAATTCTGACTCAGTAAAGGAAGCAATCCAATTAAAAGACCACAGACAGGAATTCTTTGCATTTTCTGTTTTTTTTTTCCTGTAGTATCTTAAAAATATAGTGCTTGTCTTCAGTGGCTCAATATAAATTCAGAAATTCTAGTAGGTCAAGAAACACAGGGAGCTCTCCAAATATCAATTTTTATCATTTTTAAAAGCAGAAATAAATAAATTTAGGAGTAAGTAAAGTCTTTGTGGTTTATGTATCATGCAGAGGGTGGGGTGGGGGCACATCAAGCACAAAACTTGCAGAAAAACTAGTCCCTATGCTTTCCCTCATATTCCAGCATATTAAAGGCATGGTTCAAATGCTGAGATCACCCTTGATGATTAACTGCTTTCCTGAAGGTCAGTGAGTTTGCTGAATTAGTGAGTTTGCTGAATGCAAGTGGAAATCTCCATGCAGCACCATAGAGACGGGTTGCTGCTTTACTCCTTTTCTGGAAGCCAGAGGTAGATGTTCCCAGGTCCCCTGACATCTCTTTGATCTTTAGTACCACTAAAGTTTATGCTCATGATAGCAAGACTAGCAATTTGCTCTAAGGACACACACACACACACACACACACACACACAGAGAGAGAGAGAGAGAGAGAGAGAGAGAGAGAGAGAGAGAGAGAGAGAGTTGTTTTAGTTGGTACTTTTTTTATACAATAAAATGTAATAGAATGTACAATGACCCATGAAAATTGCCATCACACATACTTCAGATCCTAGGTTTGGTTACCAGCCTCTGACCCAATGGCTTCAACATTTCTGATACAAGAGTAAATGCTATGCTTATTTATTTATTTAAACAATTATTTTTGACACTCGGACTGTAGTAACATTCCAGATATGTGCTAAGGGCCATGGATCTTAAAAAAAAAAAAAAAAAAAAAGACAGGCAAAGTTCCCGTCAAATAGAGAGCTCAATCTGCCAGAGTCAATCAGAAACAAAAGCCACAAGGACCAGAGAATCGAGAAACAGAGTTGCAATCTCTCCTTTGTGTCTGCCACATCACTGTTCTCTTGTGAACTACGTGCCTATATAACCCCTGTACACACACTTAAGGACAGACAGAAACGCTCTGAATGCCATCACACCTTCAGAGAATGTGCCCATGTGAATGTGAAACCATCATTAGGAAAGAGAAGATCATTGCAAAACTCTGTATTATTGGGAAAAAAAAGACACCTGGACTAAAGTTTGGCATGAATAAGACTCTAATTTTATAAGGACTAGTTTTGTAACATAAAATACCTATTAGTTAAGCCTCTTTATATGATAGAGAATCGACCTGATTTCCAATGAGGGACAGACACATAGTGTATAAAGGATTTCAACATTTAAAAGGGAGAAATACAGTTATTACTGATATATAAGAAGTCCTTATGGTTAAAGCATCGAACAGGCTTCTTAAATCTGTTCAGAAATTTGGCCTTTTTCCTAATAGTGCTGGAGAATGAACTCAGGGCCTCACACATGCTAGGCAAGAGTGCTACCACCAAACCGTACCCCCAGCCTCTTTAGTACCTTTTACTTTTTTATTATTTTTATTGGAAATTTTTATTTATTTACATTTCAAATGTTAACCGCTTTCTCTGTTTTCCCCTTGGGAAACCTCCCTATCCCATCCCCCTTCCCCCTGCTTTCATGAGGGTACTTCCCCATCCACCTATCCACTCCTGCCTTCCTGCCCTGGCATTCCCCTACACTGGGGAATAGTACCTTCACAGGACCAAGGGCCTCTCCCCGCCATTGATGTCTGACATGGCCATTCTTTGCTACATATGCACCTGGAGCCCTGGGTCCATCCATGTGTACTCTTTGGTTGGTGCTTTAGTCCCTGGGAGCTTTAGAGGTCTGGTTGGTTGATATTATTGTTCTTCCTGTGGGTTGCAAACCCCTTCAGATCCTTCAGTCCTTTCTCTAACTTCTCCATTGGAGACCGTGTATCCACGGTTGGCTATGAGCATCCGTCTCATACCTTTTACATTTGAGACAGGGTCTCACTAAGTTTCTCAAGCAGATCTCAACCTGGTGATCCTCTTTTCTCAGCCTCTCTAGTAGGTGAGGTTGCAGGCTTGTGCTGTGGGGCTGCCAGGTTAGCAATTCTTAAAGCACCTACAACTGAGTATGCTAACATGTAATCTCAGCTACCAGGAAGACTGAGGTGGAAGGATCATGAGTTCAAGGCCAGCCTGGGCTTCAGAATGACACCTCTGACTCTTCCTGACCCTGAAACTGCTGCCAGATACATTTGCCAACATCTCAGTAAATCATATACATTGTCATAGTTTTTCTTTTAAGTTTCTTTTTCAAACGGTGACTTGGGCTCTTAATAAATTGCATCTATTAATTGTCTTCAAACCTGCTTCTTTGTAGCATCCTCAAATTCAGAAGGAATCCCAGTATATCAAATATCTCTGCTGTGATGACGCAAGAACTCTCAGTCAGTGGGTTATGGGAATAAGGATCGCCAAGGTGAGTGTTCCCTCAGCTTCATGGGGCCAGCATTTCACCACTCCTGGGTACAGATGTTATCTCGCCTATCTGTTGTTGGTTTCCTTCTTCTCCCTATTAAGTGGAGTCATTCACTTACTGCTATACAAGCACACACCTGTCCAGTGGTATAAGAGTCAGAGATGACTTTTAAACAAACTGTTCAGATTCACAGGGAGAATTGTAAACACAGCATGCAATTAAGAAACTCAAGACTGGGCCAAAGGTGGTAAAGCACTTGCCTAGCACGTGTGGGGTCCTGAGTTTGATCCCACCATAGAAAGGGAGAGAGCAAAAGAAGCCTATTAACTCGACTGAACAGTTACATGATCAGAATTTTGTGATTGGAATTTTGTGGCTAGCTAGCCCTGTCCTCTGGTGTGTATGTGGGAGAATTTGCTAATTTTGCTAATCTAGAGAATTATTTAACATTTGAAAGAGCAATCAATGAAATACATAATATGCGACTTGGACGAGGAGAATGGCATCTTTTTCCTCTTCCAATATGTATCTTGCAGTTGAGTGCAAAATTTGAAATAAATGGATTCCTTCCGTTCTCTTCTGTGTTCCCTCCTTAGTATGGGAAGACTCTCTATGATAACTATCAGCAGGCGATGGCAAGAGCTGGGCTTGCCTCTCGGTGGACAAACCTGGGAACTGTCAGTACACCCGTGCCAGCTCAGCCTTCTACAGGTAAAAGCAGAGAAGACATTCACATTCACACACCAACAAAACCTGAGCTTAGCTCCAGCCTCCAGGTTACAACCCAACAAACCTGCACCCCAGGTTACAAGCCCGACCCCTGCCTAATGACCAGCAATGCAGAGGGAAGCAAAAATTAAGTTTATGATATGACTCTCAGCACCAGCCAATTATGATAAAGGCCATAATAACTTTTCCAACTAGATGTTTGCACGCTCACCCCCCACTTGTAGAATTCTATAAAGCCTTGCTGGATAGATATTTCGTGCTCCTTCTCCACCAAACCGTCCTGGTAACAGCAGTGTGCTGAGGGGCCTGAGCTAGCTCAAATAGAATAAAGGTCTTACTGTTATTGCATAAGATTAGCTTCTTTCTGTTATGGGGGAGATTGATAACAAATCCCTGGCACCACAATACCTGTGTCTAGTTACCAGTGACTTTTCACAAAGCTTTGGCCACTTTTTCGCAATAAACCCATAAGTAGAGTGCTGATCATGATTTTAGGGTGGGCTAAAAGGAGATGTATCTTATCAAAATACAAATATCATATAATGGAAGGCACCTTAGTGCCTAACAGGACATTCAAAGAAGATGTGGGTCATGCCCTGATGCTTTCCCCGCAGTGACATGACAGCTAGAGTCTCATGCCCAGTGCCAGGCATCACATCTTAAGCTAATACAACCTTGATTTGTTTGTTATTTTTAAGAAGACCAGTCACTAAGATTGGGTACCTAATGAGCTTTCTGCTTTACATAGAGAGCTGCCCTTTGGTATCTGTGACTGATTCTAGGAAGCCCTTAAGCATTCAACAAGTACACGGTTGTTATACTGTACTGTTTAGTACAAACAACAAAGAAAAACATGCATGTGTTCGATAAAAGCCGCTTATTTTTCAAAGGCTTTTGGTCAGTGGTTGATTGAATCATCGATACAGAACGGACAGGTTGTGACTGCTCCACAGCATGTAGATTACAGTCCTCCCCCCACCCATTTCACAGCTAAGGGAACGAAACATGGGAGAAGGTAGCGTGGACTCTAGATAGAAGCTAGTATCCAGCATAAAGCAAGCATACAAGTCTAACATTTACTGATAATGAATCCTGAACACATCCGCGCGCGCGCGCGCAAACACACACACACACACACACACACACACACACACACGCACACACACACACACACACACACAAACAAATGTTGTATGCGTGTAATTTTACCATTTGCTGAAGATGAAATAAATTTACATAGTGATGAATCATGAACATGCGTATTTACCTTCTTACACGGAGAGTTAAAGGTTGGCTGGATAGTTGACTGCAAGGCAAAGAACATCTTCAGTGTTTCTTAAGTTGATCCGTATTCTGATTCTGCCGTCAGCGTTGCTGAGAATGACATTTTGCACAAAACATAGTGCAAGCATTGGAGGGAGTATGGTTAGGGCTGTTTCAGAAATCACTGGAAATTCTGTCCTAATCTCAAGTAAAAATTCTTCAAAGAATCATTTCATGAAGTCAGCAACTCAAACAGCAGTTTTTAGTATTAATTTTTTAATCCCTGAGAATTTCATACATGTATACAATGAAACCTGGTTATATCTATGCCCCATACGTCCCTCCCCCAGGACCTGCCCCTCTCAATTCAGATATTCTTTTTTGTTGTTGTTGTTTTTGTAAGACATTCAACCTAACTAGTGCTTCCTTCATGTGCTTGGAGGTAAGAATATTCACTGAATCTTAGAAAATCTACCAGTGACGGTACATTTTTAACAAAATGGAATTCTCCCTCCCCCGCAGCTACCAGCTGCCAGTAGCTGGCTCACCCTTGTGCAGGTCAACACAGCCTATGTGAGCTCGTAGGTATCATAGCCATGTCATGGCTAGAAGGCAGCATGTCACAGCCCACCTCCCATCATCTGGCTCTGACATTCTTCCCCCTCCTTTTCAGCAGTATTCCCTGAACCTTGGGGGGGGACAACAAAGTGTCCCATTTTAGGACTGCACACCCTGTCTCTAATTCTTGGCCTTTGATCAGTCTATTGATTCTACCTACTGCAAAATCTTAGCGTTTACTGAAAGTCTTACAATTTTTGACTAAACAAAAGTCCTCACACATACAAAGCATTTCTTTTTTAAATGTTGCATTTATTATTATTTATTTTTGTATTTTATTTATTCATTTTACATCCCAATCAAAGCTTCTTCTCCTCCCTGTTCTCTTCTCAGTCCCTCTCTCTCACCTCACGCCCCTTCTCCCCATCTCCTTTGAAAAGGAGAGACCTACCATAGATATCAACCAGAATAACCATGCATACCAAGCCACAGCAAGATTAGGCTGCTTCTGCTTCCTGAGTCTAGACAAGGCAGCCTAGTTAGAAGAAAAGGATCCAAAGGCAGGCAATGAAGTCAGAAACAGCCCAGTTCCCATTTTAGGAGTCTCACATAAAGACCTAGCTGCTCATCTGCTACGTATGTGCAGAGAGCCTAGGCCTGTCCCATGCATGCTTTCTGGTTGATGGTTCTGTCTTCCTGAAACCCCATGGGCCCAGGTTAGTTGACTCTGTAGGTTTTGTGTGGTGTCCTTGATGCCTCTGCATATTCTTAACCATAGAGACACATACCCCAAACAACACCTCAGATTTTTCATAAGGCTTTGTGAAATACTTGTAAATGTTTCCTTTTGCAGTGCTTTATTTTTGCAGATTCTCCATCAAGAACACTAAAAATGTCTTCTAACTCTCCTTTCTCTTCAACTCCCTCAGGACTTAAAACAGGCACCAGCCAGCCCAATGGTCAGATGCCCCAGGCCATGCCTTCTGCTGGTCCTCCTCTCAGAGAGGCCCTGACACAAATTGAAACAACTAAGGTAAATCATAGATCCACTCAAAGCTTGTAGAGCTGGCACCTAAACCCCACTCTCTAAATGTGAGCAGGTCCTGGTACCTTTTCTTTTAAAAACCCAAATACAATTCTAACAACTGTGAAGCCACTGTACTATAATTTCATTTAGAAAATGGCTTCATATTTTATCATAAAGCTTCCTATGCTAGAGGTAGAAGTTAAAATCAGCTCTTAATGATGCTTTGTGATGTCCTGCTTTGTGATGTCCTAAGTGTTTGTTAGCCATGTTTATTATGACAGAAGGATTTCCTTCATGTTCTCTCAGTGAGCCCTTGAGACTTTCAGGTTGTTGTTGGATTTATTTATTTATTTATTTAATGAATTAGCGCAATTGAAAATTAGTCAGAAGTCCTATATGAAGTGCCAAGTGAATCCCAAAATCAGATCAGAAGACTCCTAAAAGGGGTCCACTTATAAAATGTGCATTTTATGTTTTCTGGTTATTGACTTGAATGCATACTCAGGGTGATGGGGAAAAATAAAACACATTTAAGATAATAACCAAGAGCTAGGGGTGCAAATCAGAGGCACAGCATGTGCCTGGAATGTGTGAGGGTGTGAGGCCCTGGGTTCCATAGCCAACACAGACAGGAAGGAAGGAAGGAAGGAAGGAAGGAAGGAAGGAAGGAAGGAAGGAAGGAAGGGAAAGAAAAAAGAAGGAGGGAGGGAGGGAGGCTGCAATATAGCATCCTCCATAACTTTGTATATAAAAGAGAATAATGAAGATTAAATTCATATAAAACCTGTAGTTGGTTGTAATTTAGTTATTAATCCAATTCAGATGACTCTTTAATTTCCACTGAGTGTTTCTTGTAGTTCAGAACAGCTCGGACTACTTGTGGGCCTGGCCTGTCACCCACATATAACAGTCTGTATGCACAGCTTCAGTAATTTTCTTATCCACCCCTTCAGCGGTAAAAGTGAATATTGGTATTTACTGAAAGCCTTGTTGATTTTGAAAGCCATTTCAGACTTTTAAAAGCTGTTCCTCTAATCTCTCCAAGCCTGAGAGTCTCCCCATGCAGTGTTCTTTCTGTCATATTTTCATTGTTTCTGTAACAGTAGTCAAAAAGAAGTATGTTTTAAAGCCAAAGGAATAAAAGAACCCCAGAATAGAAATAATTTCTTTGTGAATGCCAATACCCAATCTGCCTGATCCAAAAAAATTAAGAAATGTATCACAAGTTTATTAGTTTTGCATGCTAAGTAAATAAATGAAACAAAATTAAAACTCATTAAAAAGTACTTTGTTAGAAAATAATCTAAATTTAATATTCAGTAGTTCAGGATGTTAAGCAGAGAAAAAAATAAAACAGAAGCTGATAAAATGTAAATTAAAGTGATGATGGTTTTCACCAGAACGTAGTCGTTGAATTGAACTGCCTGAAATTACTGGGAACATTGCATTTATATAAATACACTGTAACTTAATAAACCATTGTTATCGCCATTGTCAAATCCTTTATTGAATGCTGTAGACGTTAAAGTCTAGAGAAACTTAAGCCAGGTCAGGTGTTCTGACTCTAGGGCTTATCTCACTATAACATGAGGCAGATTGTGTTCGGTGTATTCCTGACACACTAGCACGCACACACACACACACACACACACACACACACACACACACACACGATTTTAGACCAGGTGTCCCGCTTCCTGCCACTCCCTTCTGAAACCTTCTAAGGTACAAGGACAAAGCTTATGATTAACTCCTCCTTTGAACTGGAACCTTTGTTCTGAGAACAATACTGCAGAGAAATTTCATCCACAATCAAGGGAAAGATGTGCTCTCCAGCAGGAAGAGATCCTTTATGGCTGGATTTGTAAAAACGGTTACCTGTCACCCAGACAGGAGTATTTCTCTTACTTTCCTCAGTTGTACATTCTTCATCCTAACCAAGCAGAATATCTAAGCAAAGAGGGTTTTTTAGCATAATATTTTTAATTTATTCTTTGATAATTCACAGTTTATCTCAAGCACGTTTATCCCTATTCCTCCCATTCCAACTCCTCGCGGATACCCCCTCACTCCCACACACTCTTCCGTACCAACTCTGTGTTCTCTTTTTTCCTATAACCCATTGAGTCTAATACTCATGGGTGTAGGGCCATTCACTGGGTCACGGTCAGCCTGCCAGGGACCACATCCCAAAGAAAACTGACTCTCCCTCCCCAGTTGTCATCAACCATCAGTAGATCCTCAGCTAGGGCTGAGAGCTCCTGTACATGTCCCAACTGTGCTAGAATGTTGACTAACTGGATCTTATGCAGGTCATGGCCTGTCGTGTCCAGGACATACTTTCACCCCCAACCTCTGGCTCTTACAGTGTTTCTGCCCCTTCTTGCTCCAGGGAACTGAGTCTTAGGGGCAGGGTGTGTTACGTAGATGTTCCATGTATGCCTGAGCACTCCACTGTTACTTGTCTTCTGCACCTGGACCAGTGTGAGTCTCTGTAGTAACTGTTGTCCACTGTGCAAAGGCTTATCTCTGATGGGGACTGAACTGCACTAACCTAAAGACATAGAGATACATTTAGAAGGCAGTTTAATACTATTTCCATTTAGTAAAAATAATAGGAAGTTCACTCCTAGAGTCTGTGAGTTCTTTAGCCAAGTTCTTGGCCAGATTTTAAGCCAAGATATTTTGATGAACATTCTGAAATGTCCCTTAATTACCTCTATGCCACCAAAGGAGTGGCACAGAGGTAGTGTGAAGGAGCCTAGCGGCTGAGCGAGCTGAAGCAGCCAAAAGGCCAGTACTGGCTTCAGCACTTCCAGAAGCCTGGCAGGCCAGTGCTCGAGGCAGCTTCAGCCCTCCTCCCTTCCCCTTCACATAGAAATCCCCCTACCCACCACCTGACCCCTCCCAAAAGACGCCTCCGGTGCCAAAGACCACAAATCCTTACCCTAATAGCACCCATATCCTGGGAACCACATATCAGTTTGACAACAGATAAACAAAGAAACAGCTGCAGCCTTATTGCCGCCTGAAGCTGGCACCCCCCTGATGAATGTTCAAACACTCCCCAACCCAGGTGGCTTTTGGCCTTGGGAAGAGCAAAAACCTTATATCCTTAGAGAGAAATCATGCCAGTTAAGAGTTCCCAGGCAGCTGCTACCGGTTTGTAAAAACATTAAAGCTTTTTCTTGTCCGCCGCTTCCCTCCCCCTGTGTAACCTTTTGGTATACATTCCCCTAACCTCCTAGACTCTGGGCTGCAACTTCCGCTTTGTGAAACTTGCCGTCCAAACCTGGGTTTGAAATACAGGCTCTTATGTATCTTTACAGCGAATACGGATATGGCAATTCTTTGAGATCTCTTGGAGGTCCTGAGACCTGGGCATAACAAGTGCACTCACACACACTCACACGCGCACACACACCTAAAATTGTGTTCCTGCATATGCCGAGGAGGACAGCTTGCCTTAGGTCAGGAGTAGGGAGTCAAACAGAATCATCTGGCTTTCAATTTGAGTTAAGTTAGGATTTATTAATACTTTAAAGAAACATTTAACTTCTGTGTAAGACTTGCTAGGGAAGGTCTGTGCTTGACCTAAAGACAGTCAACACTTCCTAGAGTAAATGTACTTGAAATGCCCAATTACAGAGTGCTGTCTTAGTGCTCACCTCTAACGACAGACATTTGGAATCATCCCTGTGCCTGGAGAAAGGTGAGTTCATGAGCACACGGAGATCCAGTGTAGGAGGGAATGGGGCAATCCAGTCAGCAACAATGCCTCATGATGGATGTATTGTCAAGAACTGTAAGAGCTCTCTTGTCACTTTGTTAAAGGTTGAAAAACCAGGTTTGAGTAACCACTCCCCAGGAGCAACCAAGGAGAACCACCGCCCTAAGTCCAGCCTGCCACCGCCGCCCCCTCCAGTAAGACGATCTTCTGACACCTGTGGCAGCCCCGCCTTACCACCCAAGGCCAAGGGCCCTGGCAGCTGCACCTTCCCCGCCCCGCCTGAGGACTTCCTGCCACCACCCCCGCCACCACCCCCGGAAGAGGACAACAGCGGGCTACTCCCACCACCTCCACCCCAGGCCTACCTGGAGGAGCCACCGGACTTTGTGCCACCACCGCCTCCGCCTCCGCCTGTAGCTGTTGAAGACTCTGCATTGCCACCCCCGCCACCACCCCCACCCTGTCTTTCCCAGGAGATGACCAAGTTATCTCCGTTGCCCCCCAAAAGGCCCCCAATGCCCCCCAAGAAGCAAGAGAACCAAGGACTCCCCGTTGCAGCAGGGAACAACGAGCAAGATTTTATGTCAGACCTCATGAAAGCATTGCAAAAGAAAAGAGGCAATGTACCCTAGAGACACGTTAGTACCTGCAATGCTCTCTAGCTAGATCCATGTTTTCATACTCTATTGTCATGCATCTTGTTCACTTTAGTAAAATGTTTTCCGACTAGAAATAATGTAAAATCTCTTCGCTGTTTTGCATACTATGTTCATAAGATAGCCATTCCTTTAGCACTCTTCAGGGTTTCTGACTACGTACATCCAAACACACACGTGCACATCCTGTGTTTTCACCTGAATGGTTTTTTATCTTGCAGTCCAGATTCACTGAAATGATATTCTAGGTATGTTTTCGTGTGTTCAGAAGGCTCAAATTTTAAAAATTAAAGTTTGCCTAGAAATAGTGTATAAATTTTGAATGGTGTCAACACTACTTTATATTTGACTTTCTAAAAATTTCAAATTTCTATGCCTTCTTAAGTCTTATTCTATTTCCTTCTTGTGTCTGTAACCTTCAGACATTCCCAGAAAACAGGGAAAAGGAAAAAGAAAGAAAGCAGATGTTCCATTTCTTTTATATTTCTTGGTTGATTCTATCTCTGGCCCTAATACTGCTTTTATATGTGGGTGGATAAATTGGTTGGCTGGTTGGTTGGTTGGTTGGTTGGTTCATTATTAAGCTATGTGTAACCAGAACATGAGGTGCTAGGAACTCAACACTGTGGACCAGGAGAGGGAACGAATCAGGACCTGAGTCTCTTGGGATAGAAGGGGGATACACAGTTGTAATGAGCTTCATAAGAGACCCCAAAAGCTTGCAGGCTCCACATGGTTGGTTCACATCCTATCTCCTAAATTCTACTTGTACCAGACTTTTTCTTTATACGATAAAGTGTTGGGGTCCAGCCTCGACACAGGATGGGAGTTCTCAACTGGAAGCAGAGATGTCTGGAAGGTACATAATAAATAGGCACAGACTGTGAGAATAAAATTTGAAAGCAGCTTCAAACAGACATGAAATAATAACAAAAACTCATGGTCAGCAAAGACCACCAACAACTTGTTAAAATTAGCCATAATAAAAATATCGAGCCCTTCCAGAGGCAAGGTGACCAAAAGAAAAATAAAAAGACATGCCCCAGACAAGTCCAAAGTAGCCCAAGTGAGTAATGGGCCATCCAGTGTTTACTTCTCTCTCCCTCCCTTTCTGGGAAGTCCGGGGTTTCAAGGTCAAAATAACTAGTCATCCTGCCAGCTCACACGTAACAGCCTCTGCAAGTTGCTGATATTTGAAATAACCAATCGTGTATAACCGCACCAAACTTTCCCACCTTTCCCTACCCCTACCCATAAATAGCCCAAGCCTCTGGGGTTGGGGGTGGAAATCCCTTGTCTCCTGCGTGAGACGGGTTTCGATCCAAGGGCCCTTGCATTAAACTACCTTTTGCTATTGCATCAAGCAGGTCTCTTGTGTGTCTTTGGGTGCGCGCTAATCCGGATTTGAGTGAGGGTCTCCTATGGGGATCTTTCGCAGACTACTTTTCAGGTACAAACTAACAGGCAATTTCTCAAGGCTTAAAGTTGTTCTCTCTTCTCTCTCTGGATCTTTGTACCTATCTCTTTCTGTCTGTCTCTCTCTGTCTCTATCTCTCTGTCTCTCTCTTTCTCTGCTCTCTTTCTCGATCACTCATTCGCAGCTTGAGGCTGCACACACTCTTCATTCTCTTGTGCACTCTGCTTTTCTCCTGTGCATCTCCCTTTCATACACATACACACACATACACACACACACACACACACACACACACTCCACACACATCTTATACACACCACATGCATTCTCCTTTCACTAACACACACACTCTCCATGCACACCTCACATTCTCTCTTCACTCACTTCTCACATTCTCTCTTTCTCTCTCTACACTCACCCCATGAACACCTCACGTGCACCTCACGTGCTCTCCACTTGCTCTTCACATGCTCACAGAATTCACCAGAGCAGAAGAAGAAATAGGAAAGTCAGATACAATAATAATAGAATAATTATGCACACCAAGGCTGACTGAAAAGCAGTCACGCACAAATGAAATTATACAGCCGTTGTCCAGGGCTAAGGTTAGGAAAAATGAGAACAACTGTTTTTTGTTTTTGTTTTTGTTTTTGTTTTTTACAAAGAGCTGCTACGGGCTTCTGAGATGTCTCCATGCCAGCCTGCTGTGGGCAGTCCCTGTCATGGTATGCTGTCCCCCGCAAGAAAGGACTATAAAAACTCAAAGTGACTATGATGCTCTCAAAATTTAACCCTTGATTGGTATTTTAGAAAAGCCACTGAAAAGCACATTCATATGGTTAAAGTAGACCAAACAAAGCACTGTCTCTTCACCCCTCCTCTGCCCTTCTCTAGTTTGACTTCTGGTGTGAGTACAAGTTTAATACTGAAGTCTTATGATCAGAAGCCCAACAACCTGGGATGCTTTCTGTGAATGTCAAGCAGACTTTTGCCTTTTATAGGTGTAAGTACCATCGGTCAGTCAATGCTGCAATTCTGTTCAGTGATTCAGAACCTTTTCCTCTGGCCCAGAAGTTGCTTCATAGGCATTCATTCCCTAGACCTGAATGGGGTTATCTAGATCTGTCCTGACAGTTAAAGCTAAACACGTTCCTATTCAATGACGTTGAGAGAAATGTTTGAATGTAGAAAAGTTTTAAAAGAAGAGATTAAGACAGTGGTACTAACTTTGACTTATAAAATCTGTAATCTTATAATGGCATCAGGACCAAGACCTGTGTAATAGGCCAGCTGCAAATTAAAATACAGCATTTGAGCCAGATACAGTGGTGAATGTCTTTATTCCCGGCCCTTGGGAGGCAGAAGCAGGTGGGTCTCTGTGAGTTCTAGGCTTGCCTGCTCTACACAGTGAGTTCCAGGACAATCAAGGCTGCATAGAGAGGCCTTGCCTCAAAAAAAAAAAAAAAAAAAAAAGCAAAAAACGAAAACAGCATTTGAAAGTTTATAAGACACATGGTTTAATCTGACACATGACAAAATCTGAAACAGTGTTTTCATTTTTACCACTTTCTCCCCCCGCCACCTGGTATGAGTGCATACGTGGGTACCTATAGAAGTCAGAAGAGGGTGTTGGATCCCCAAGAGCCAGACTTACAGGCAACCATGACAATCACGAGCCAACCACTGTGGGTGCTGGGAACCAAATCTTTCTGCAAGAATAGCTACTGCTCTTAACCACTAAGCCATCTATCTTTTCAAACCCTAAAGTAAGAATTTTACAGTAAGTCTTCAAAGGGAGAAATACACATTTAAGCCTCTGTTACAGGTTCCATGTATTTGATTTCATTGTAGAAATTATGGATGCTATGATATTAAAATTATCAAATTCATTAATTGAGCCATTGAAATTTATTGAGAAATTTTAATGGCTTTATATTTGGTCGTTTTTTAATATGCAGTTCACATGTACCTTGGATAGAGATTAGTATATATTCCTTCTTCAGCACAAACCTTCTAAAAACTAATATATACCCTCTTTAGTCCATCAGTTACTAAGAAGGAAGTATGATCTCTGTCATGGTCTGAATATGAAATGCTCTCACAGGTTCATGTTTTAAACATTTGGTCCCTGGCTTGTGAGGGCTTGTGAGGTTATTTTTGGTTGAAGAGATGGGATCTAGCTAGTTGTAAGAAGTAGGCAGGCCCTTGAATGTATCTTTTCCCTGGCCCCCTCCTCCCGCTTCCTACAGGCCTTGACTGCTCTGTTCTGACATATGATCCTTGCCACGAGAGCTGACACCTTGGTAACCATGAGCTAAAGTTAACTCTTCTTCCTTAGGTTGATTTTCCTGGACTCTTTTTGTACACCAGGCTGACCTTGAACTCACAGAGATCCATCGACCTCTGCCTCCCAAGTGCTGGGATTAAAGGCGTGTGCCACTACACCCAGCCTTATTTTGTCAAGTAATTTGGAAAGAATGTAAGAGCTGGAGGATCTGAGGGAGCTACTATCTTGAGCACTCATGTGACCAGTGTTCTCACATACCCATTGCAGCTATGGGTATCAGCACGGGATCAAGTCAAGATCATTGACAGTCCAAAGTGCAGCACTAATTGGATTCAGCGGACTCTTACCAGAAAGAAAAAAAGGGGGTCTGGAGGGCGCATGTTGGGGTGCCTTGGAAGGGGGTCTGGAGGGCGCATGTTGGGGTGCCTTGGAGGGGGGTCTGGAGGGCGCATGTTGGGGTGCCTTGGAGAAGCACGAAGGAAGAGTTGGGAGAGTATATGATTTAGATGTGCTTTTTGGCCAGGCGGTGGTGGCACACGCCTTTAATCCCAGCACTTGGGAGGCAGAGGCAGGCAGGTTTCTGAGCTCAAGGCCAGTCTGGTCTACAGAGTGAGTTCCAGGACAGCCAGGGCTACACAGAGAAACCCTGTCTGGGAAAAAAAAAAAAAAAAAGATGTGCTTTTTGCAAGTATGAAATTATCAAAGAATAAGTAGAAGATATTCTATTTTAAAATTCCCAACAAGGAAGAGGGGCTCCTGATGTTTCAACCCTAGCCAAGTTGTTAATGGCAGTTGAAGTTAATAGTTGTTGAAAGAGACAGGGCCATTTTTCCTTGATGGTTGATGGCCACTGCCAGGCTGCCCATGCAGATGAGCCAACACCTGTGTGCAAACAGATGGTACTAACAGGATTCAGTGGGTTATTTTAAAACAAGAGGGATGTATGCTGGGAAGGCAGGGCTGTTGGAGGGAGGACCTGTCTATGCCCCATTGTATACATGTACAAAATTTTCGAAGACTAAAAAGATAAAATAAGGCATATGTTGCTTAGAACAAGACTAGTAAAAATTGGATAAATTAATTTTCAAAGGCTGTAATAAGAACCAAAGATATAGCACGTTCCTGCAGCCCCAGAACAGTCACTAGCTGTGGGATGTCAGTACTGTGGGGCCCCGGCCCTTGTTCATTGTTTTGAGGTGTTGGAGGGGTGCTGGATATGTCTGCATGTCATAGCACTGTGGGAAGCCTTTTCCTTCTTTCAGTTGTGTTTTTTGGGGTTCTTGTGGGTAGTGCCTGGTAGTGTCTGTATGTTATAGGAAAATGTCTGAAGGAATTGCTACAAAGGCGTTATAACTGAAAACCTTGCAGAATGGAACATGAACTTACTTCTCTACTCATAATTATTTATCACATCATGCTTTTATAATTTAAAACTTATGAGTAGCTCTAGAAAGTTCTAAACATAATATGTACGCCTCCATGTATATTGTACAGACAGTTTGGTCATATTTGTGATTATAATTCTATTCAAAACAATTTTAAACGTTAAAAAAATTTCTTCTCTACTTCATGCTTAAAACAAATTCACAAAGAATTCATAAGAACGTTAAGAAGATCGTCTGCAGGATTTCCTGTTGTTCAGAGTTTTTTTTTTGAGTTAATCTCTAATCTCAATGTGGAATCTCGGCTACCCTTGACCTTACAGGGTCAAGACCTGAGAGCTGATAATCTAGGTATGTGCCACCATACCCAGGAAGCATTTCTTTAAATACACAAAAGTTAAGTCTTTTATTTAGACAAATTAACTTTTCCTTCTCATCAGAAGAGTGAAATCTGGAAAACTCACCACAGGCAGAACCGTGTGTTTTTGAAGCAGGTACGTTGTGCCAAATCAGAGATTACACCTGATTTAAAAAAAAAAAAAAAAAAAAAAAAAAAAAAGATACTTTTTTTTAAAATTAGAAAATTGTCAGATTTTCAACAGTATGAACTTTAGGGTTCTCATACTGCATAGTGTAACTTTTAAGAATAGCTGAATAATTCAAAAGTGAGTAAAGCATAGCTAAGTAGTTAAGCTACCTTAACTGCTGCCTGCCCTTCCAGAGAACTCAAGTTCAGTTCCCAGCATCCACATCAAGTGGCTCATAACCATTTGGAACTCCAGACCTAATGCCCTCTCCTGACATCTGTGGGCACAGCGGATCAAAAGGTGATTAAAGAAGCATAAATAAATGTATGTAAGAAAAAGGGAAAAAGGGAAACGTTCAACCTAAAACAAAATATGAAAGGCTCGGGTATACTTTTATAATGGACAATCTTCATATCCATCTAAAGAAGTGAACGAGATAGAATTCACGGGAGACTCAAAGCAAAGCGAGTTCTTCATCTCTTTTGTTTTTGTAAGGGTTAAATGGAAAAGAAAGGTTTATGAAAATCAAAGCCTTTCCACAGGACTAGAAAGAAATCTGCTTCCCTATCATGTGCTGTATTTAAACTACTTCTACATAAAAGTCTACATCCCTAACGTGTTGTCAGAGAGTTACCTCTCAGTGTAGTGGTTCATTTCTGGGTGATTCTTCCCTGAAATCAGTGAGACTACCTTGAAGCTCTGTTTGTCGGAACTCCAAGGTGGTGCATAAGGGCCTTGGCCACACAGTCATCCTCACACGGAGGAATGCAGCTCCGCCATTCCATCACCATTTCTACAGGAAATACAAGTTTAAAGATTTCCATTTGTGGACCAAAAAGATGGGTCAGTTGCAAGTAAAGGCTCTTGCTGCCAAACCAACAATGGGAGTTTGGTGCCCAGGTCCCACATGACAGAAGGAGAGAACCAACTCCCCCTCGTCGTCCTCTGACGGCCACAGGCACACTGTGCACATATGTGCACATAATAGAGTGTATGAGTAAGATGCAGAAGTGTGTAAGATTTTATTTGTAACTGAAGCTACATTAATTATCATTTAGAATATAAAGATATTACCACATTATATCCAGACCGAGCTCCTGCTTTCACTCTATCTTCAAAAAGTATTTTCCTATTAGAGGGTTCAAGCTGATGTAAAAGAAAAGCTATTATAAGAGAAAACATGTGGCATCTGTTCACATAAATTCCAAGAAGGTGGACTCTTCCATCCCTAAGCTGATCTGCTCATACCCCAAACTAAAGCAGAAAAAGGAAAGTTATGTTGACTGGTCTTACTTTTAGAGCTTTGATAACACTTTTATACCTGAAGTTATTTTGCCAAAATTGAGACTCCATTATAATATTTATTAGATATTCATTATTAGTTAGAACAGTAACAATAATGAATAATGATGAAAACAAATCCAATCAATAAAACATACATGCAATTCAATTTTTAAAGGGCAGGAATGCATCACACCAAGCCTGGCTCTTTCTTTCCAATTGCCATGGCTTGGATTACTTTGCTTCTTAGCCTACAGGACTTTGAAGAAGCACAGAATAAGCTAACCACATAAAACAGAGCCTGGTGTAATAATTATTGCAATAGCTGACAGAAGCACTTTGTACATACTCCCTAGTTTAATACTTACACCAACCCAGTTAAACTTTACTGTCCTAGCACACAGTCCCAGCCAGCATTGCCAACACAGCCTCCAAAACAAACAGGGCCTTCCAAAGGAGTCACAAAACTAAATAAATAAATAAATAAATAAATAAATAAATAAATAAATCCAGCAATCAGACTATTTGGAGATCCTCCCTTGTCTCTAGTTCAGATGCCACATCTTAAACTTACCAAGGCCTTGCTTCATTTCTACAATTACTGTAGTGAGAGTTTTGGTTTCTTTTAAGACTCAGTTCCACTATGTGAGTATGTTTTTTGTTTTAATGCCAGGTGTGGGATATGGAGCTGCCTAAGTTTGTCCATAGCCAATAACTATGATTGTCTCATGCTCTAGCAGGGCGTGGGGACTCTTGAGAGTCCCTCATTCAGGTCCGTGGGGGCTGCTCCCTCTGCTGCTGCCCCTGCTGCTGCTGATTCCTCTGCTGCATTTGCTATTGCTGGATTTGCTGTTTTGCTGGAGATATTCTGACGAGGGAGACGGGCTTGCCCCCAAGGAACCCAATGTCCTTAATCTGTGGGAAGTAGTCTAAAGAGGTCTTGCACCCCCTTTCCCCTCTAACCTTTCTTCTTTCCTACCTAGTGTTGTGGGGTTGGAAGGGACTGGGGTGAAATAGAAGTTAGAAGGGTAGTAGATATAGAACTTAATATAATAACCTAAAAAAGCATGTCAACAATGTTCCTCAACAGCTTACTGACTGCCACATTGCCCACTACCCACCAACCCAGTGAATCCTAATTTGCTGCATTTCCACCAAGGAAGAGCAGGCCTCCTAGGGACATCAACCAAACAGAGCATAACAAGCTACAGTAAGACCAGGCACATACCATCACTTCAAGCAACTCAGTAGTAGGGAAAGGATCCCATAAGTAGGCAAAAAAGTCAGGGACGGCCCTGCTCCCAGTGTTAGGATTCCCACAAGAACACAGAGCTACTCAGCCGTAACTTATATGCAGAGGACCTAGGTCAGACGCCTACAGGCTCTCTGATCTCCTCAAGTTCCCATGAGTCTGGGTAAGTTGATTCTGGGGAACATGTTCTCCTGGTGTGTTCCTGAACTCTTCTGGTTCCTCCAATCCTTCCTCCCCCTCCTCCACAGGATTCCACCTAATGTGGGATTCTGTCTCTGATTCCATCAGTTGCTAGACAAAGTCTCTCTTGTCTCTTTGATGATGATTCTGCTAGGCTCCTGTCCCAGCATGCTTTATAGGCAAGGACAATCTGTAGGTCAGAGGTTTAGGGGACTGCGTTGGAGTCCCAACTCCCACTTGAGGCCTTGCCTGGTTAAAGAAGATGGACAGTTCGGGCCCTAAGTCCCTCATTACTAGGAGTCTTTGCTAGGTAGGGTTACTCATGTAGATACCATGGAGTTTCCATTGGCTAGGTTTCCACCTAAACCATGAAATACACCCAATTCCAGACTTTTCTCCCAGTATTTTCTTCTTCCCTTTCTCCCCCATCTGATCCCAGCTGTTACTGACCTCACCCACCCTAATCCTTCGAAATCTATTTGCCCTTCCCTGGGAAGTCCTTGAGTTACCTTTTAAGCATTCCTTGTTGCTTAGACTCTCTATGTCTGTAGACTGTAGCATGACTGTCTTTTACTTTACAACTAATATTCATTTATAAGTGCATACCATGCTTGTTGTTCTGGGTCTGGGTTACCTCACTCAAAATGATTTTTCTTTCTAGTTCCATCCATTAGCTTGCAGATTTCATGATGTCAGTGTTTTTAACAGCTAAATATGCCAGGAGAACATGGCCCACAGAATCAACTGACCAGGACTCATGGGAACTTGTAGAGATTAAGTAGTCTGTAGGCTCTAACCCAGGTCCATTGTGTAAATGTGTCACATTTTATTCATCCATTCTTTGGTTGAGAGATGTCTGGGTTGTTTCCAGTTTCTGGCTATTATGAATAAAGCTGCTATGAACATAGTCATTAAGCAAATGTCCTTGTGATAAGATGGAACATCCTTTGAGAATATGCCCACTGTTGGGAAACCCTTCTACTTAAGATCAATATCTACTATGTCCAGACAGCTCCTCTGAGCTCGGTGCAAGATGGAGGACTCCCTTTCCCAGTAGGGCTTCCTCTTCTCTACCTTATCTGGGGAGCCTCAACCCCACAATGTTACATAAGCTTTGGCAATGTCACATAATCCTTTGCCTACTTGTGGGACCCTTTTCCTCCTACTGGGTTGCCTTGTGCAACCTTGAAGTTATGGCATGTGCCTGGTTTTATTGTAGCTTGGCAACCCACACTGTACCTGAGCAATGTCACATATCCTTGGCAAAATTACAGGTTCAACTTTCTGGAATTCTTCTCCATGCGAGTGAGGTGTCCCCAGAACCTTAAATCTCAGTCAATGAAACTTCATCCTAAGAAAAACCCCTTCCCATTTTCCAAGGTTTATATAGTCCTGTTCATTCACTCTGATTAAAATGTGTGTACATAAGTTGCTTTATTGAATGTCGTCTAAAACTGCAACACTGAGGTCTTCATAGGAGACCACTTCCCTCCTGCACTCACTGACACATCAGGATCCTGCTGACCCACTTGTTCCAGACTTTGCTCCATCCTTTCCCTCCCACTGTGTTTGAAGGTCCAGATACCCCAAGGGAAGACACGGACCTTGGAACTTGGCTCTGTTCCATCCTTCCCTAACTGGTGTGCAGTGGTACCTGGACACCACAAGGGAGTAAATGAGAAACAGAATCACAGCCCAGGAGTGGTATAGCTGGGTCTTGAGGCAGATAGATTTCCAATTTTCTGAGAAACCACCCTATTGATTTACAAAGTGGCTGTACAAGTTTTCAGTCCCGCCAGCAGTTAAGGAGTGTTCCATTGTTCTACGTCCTCGCTAGCATGAGCTGTCACTTGTGATTTTCATATTAGCCATTCTGACAGGTGTGAGATGGAATCTCAAAGTCCTTTTGATTTGCATTTTCCTAATGGCTAAGGATGTTAGACATTTTTAAAGGGTTTCTTAGATATTTGAGAATTCTGTATAGATCTGTACCCCATTTTAATTGGATTGTTTAGTTCATTGATGTCCAGTTTCTTGAGTTGTTTATATATTTTGGATGTTAGCCCTCAGTCAGATGTGGAGTTAGTAACGATCTTCTCCTATTCTGTAGGCTCATGTTTTGTCCTATTGATGGTGTGCGTCCTTTGTTTTACAGAAGCTTTTCAGTTTCATCAGGTCCTATTTATTAATTGTTGATCTTAGTGCCTGAACTATTGCTGCTCTGATCAGGAAGTTGTCTCCTGTGCCAATGCATTCAAGATTATTCCCTACTTTCTCTTCTATCTTGTTTAGTGTATCTGGTTTTATGTTGAGGTCTTTGATCCACCTGGACATGAGTTTTGTGCAGGGTGATAGATATGAATCTATTTGCGTTCTTCTACATACAGACCAGCAGTTAGACCAGTACCATTATTGAAGATGCTTTCTTTTTTCCATTGTATATTTCTGGCTTCTTTATCAAAAACAAGGTGTCCATAAGTGTGTCGATTTACTTCTGGGTCTTCAATTTGATTCCATTGGGAGCAACTATTTGTTTTTATGTCAACACCATGCAGTTTTTATTACTACAGCTCTGTAGTACCAGGATGGTGATAGCTCTGAAAGTTCTTTTATTGTGTAGAATTGTTTTAGCTATCCTGTTTTTGTTTGTTTGTTTGTTTGTTTGTTTGTTTTTGTTTTTCCATATGAAGTTGGGTATTGTTCTTTCAAGGTCTGTAAACAATTGTATTGGAATTTTGATGAGGATTGTGTTAAATCTGTAGATTGTTTTTGGTACAATGGTCATTTTTACTACAGTAATCCTATGGATCCATTAGTATGGGAGATCTTTCCATCTTCTGATTTCTTTTTCAATTTTCTTCTTAAAAGACTTTAAGTTTTTAACCATGTAGGTCTTTCACTTGCTTGATTAATATTACCCAAAGATATTCTATATTATTTGTGGCTATTGTTAAGAGTGCTGTTTCCCTAATCTCTTTGTCAGCCTTTTTAGCATTTATACATAGGAGGGCTACTGGGGTTTTTGTTTTGTTTTTATTTTTAGTTAATTTTTTTATTCAGCCACTTCATTCAAGCTATTTATCAGCTGTAAGAGTTTCATGGTAGAATTTGGGGTATCAATTATCTATATACTATCATATCATCTGCAAACAATGATACCTTGACTTCTTCCATTCCATTTGTATCCCCTCAAAGTTCTCTTAATTGTCTTATTGTTCTAGCTAAAACTTCAGGTACTATATTGAATAGACATGGAGAGAGTAGACAGCCTTGTTTTGTCCCTGATTTTAGTAGAACTGCTTTGGGTTTCTCTCCATTTAGTTTGATATTGACTAATAGCTTCCTGTATGATGCCTTTGTTATGTTTAGGTATGTGCCTTGTATCCCTTCATGTCTCCAAGACTTTTATCATGAAGGGGTGTTGGATCTTTTCAAAGACCTTTTCAGCATCTAATGAGATGATCGTGTGTGTGTGTGTGTGTGTGTGTGTGTGTGTGTGTGTGTGTGTTTCTTTCAGTTTGTTTATATGGTGAATTACATTGATGAATATTTTATGTTGAACCATCCCTAAATTATGGTAGATGATCTTTTGGTGTATTCTTGGATTCAGTTTGCATTTTGTTGAGTATTTTTGTGTCAATATACATGAAGGAAATTGGTCTATAACTCTCTTTGTTGAATATTTGTGTGGCCTGTGTATCATGGCAACTGGCCTCATAAAATGAATTTGGCAATGTACCTTCTGTTTCTATTTTGTGGAATAATTTGAAATGTATCACCATTGGTCTTCTTTGGAAATCTGGTAAAATTCTTTGCTAAAATCATCTGGCCCTGAGCTTTTTCTTGTTGGGATACTTTTAATGACTGCTTCTATTTCCTTGGGGGTTATAGGGTTATTTAAATAGTTTACTTGATCTTCATTTAACTTTGGTAAGTAGTATCTATCAAGAAAATCATTCATTTTGTTTAGATTTTCCAATTTTGTGGCATGCAGACTTTTTAAGTATGACCTAATTTTTTAAAAAATTTCTTCAATGACTGTTGTTATAGCCCCCTTTTCATTTCTGATTTTGTTAATTTGAATATTATCTCTTGACCTTTTATATATTTTGGATAAGGATTTGTCCCAAGTTTGATTATTTCCTGCCATCTACTCATCTTTGGTGTGTTGGCTACTTTTTAATTATAGAGTTTTGAGGTGTGTTGTTAAGTTGTTAGTATGAGGTATCAGCAATTTCCTTATGAAGGCACTTAGTGCCGTGAACATTCCTCTCAGCACTGATTCATTGTGTCCCATAAGTTTGGGTATGCTGTCCCTTCATTTTCATTGAATTCTAGGAAGACTTTAATTTCTTTACTTCTTCCTTGACTCAGTGGTTGTTTAGTAGAAAACTGTTCAGTCTCCATGAGTTTGAAAGCTTTCTGTTGTTGATGTCCAGTGTTTATCCATGGTGGTCTGACAGGATGCAGGCTTTTTGTTTGTTTGGGGTTTTTTTTTCCTTCAATTTACTTGTATCTGTTGAGACTTGCTTTGTGACAAAGTATGTGGTTAATTTTTGAGAATGTTCACTGAGAGGTGGAGAAGAAGGTATAATCTTTTGTGTTCGGGTAAAATATTTTGTAGATATCTGTTAGGTCCATTTGAGTCATAAAGACTGTTAGCCTCATTACTTCTCTGTGTAGTTTTTGTCTGGATGACCTGTCCTTTGGTGAGAGGTGGGTATTGAAGTCTCACACTATTCATGTATGAGGTTCAATATGTGAATTAGGCTTTAGTAATGTTTCTCTTACAAATGTAGGTGCTCTTGCATTTGGGGCATAGTTCTTAAAAATTCAAATGTCATCTTGCTAGATTTTTCCTTTGAGTATGAAATGTCCTTCTCCATCTCTTTTGATACATTTTGGTTTGAAGTCTATTTTGTTAGATATCAGAATAGTTACACCAGCTTGCTTCTTGGGTCCATTTGCTTGGAAAATCTTTTTCCAACTCTTTACTCTGAGGTAATGTCTATCATTGATTTTGAGTTGTGTTTATCTTGTATACAGCAGAAGAGTAGATTCTGTTTCCATTCTGTTAGCCTGTGTCTTTTTATTGGGGAACTGAGTCCACTGATATTGAGAGATAGTAATATCCAATGATTGTTAATTCCTGTTATTTTCTTGTATTACTACTAGTTGTTGTTGTTGATGCTGCTGCTGCTGGTAGAGGTGATGGTGGTGGTAGTGTGTGTGTGTGTGTGTGTGTGTGTGTGTGTCCTTTCTTTGTGTTTTACTGGTGTGAGCTTATTTATTGCCTGTATTTTCATGGGCGTAGCTAACCTATGTTAGTTTTCCTTCTAGTACTTTCTGTAGGGTTGGGTTTATAGGTAGATAGTGTTTAAATTTGACTTTTTCATGAAATATTTTGCTTTCATCATCTGTGGTAACTGAAAATGATTTCGCTAGTTATAGTAGCCCGGGCTGGGATCTATGGTCTTAAGTCTGCAGCACATCCATATTCATTGAGAAGTCAGGTGTAATTCCAATAGGTCTGCCTTTATATGTTACTTGGCCTTTTCCCCCTTGCAGCTTTTAATATTCTTTGCTTGCTGTTTTGATAATTTTGTGGCATAGGGACTTTCTTTTCTGCTCTACTCTATTTTGTGTTCTGTGAGCTTCTTGTACCTTTATAGGCATGTCCTTCTTTAGGTTAGGAAATTTTTCTTCTATGATTTTGTAAAATATATTTTCTGGGTTTTTGAACTGGGATTCTTCTCCTTCTATTTTTATTATTCTTAGTTTTGGTCTTTTCATAGTGTCCCAGATTTTCTGCAAGTTTTGTGTTAGGAATATTTTAGATTAAACATTTTCTTTGACTGATGAGTCTATTTCTTCTACTGTATCTTCAGTCCCTGAGATTCTTTCTTCTATCTCTTGTATTCACCTGGTGATGCTTGCATCTGTAATTCCTGTTTGCTTCCCTGGATTTTCCACTTCGAGAATTCCCTCAGTTTGTGTTTTCTTTATTGTTTCTATTTCCACTTTCAGGTCTTGAACAGTTTCTTTCACCTATTGTTTGTTTGTTTGTTTGTTCACCCACTTGACTCTCTTGACATTTTTTTTCAATGGTGTAAAAAGGTGTATGTTTGGAAGTAGCCAGCTGGACTCAGTTTAGATGATCACAACCTTGTTGACAAAATCTAGAGCATCATAATCAGAAGCCACGTAAACATACACCTTTTTCTCTCCATCAGGCCTTAGCAGGGGATTGACTTTGGCCACATCAATGTCATAGAGTTTCTTCACAGCTGGTTTGATCTGGTGCTTGTTGGCCTTGACATCCACAATGAACACAAGCGTGTTGTCCTCTATCTTCTTCACGGCTGACTCGGTGGTCAGGGGGAATTTGATGATGGCACAGTGGTCAAGCTTGTTTCTCCTGGGTGGACTCTTTTGAGAGTATTTGGACTGTCTCCAGAGCTCCAGGGTCTTGGGCCAACTGAAAGTGAGTAGCTAGCTTAAAAACTGCCTCTGAAGAGACAAACTGTTCCATATCACTTGCACATTAAAGCAGGCATAATGGAGGCCTATTTCCCACTTACTCAGCGGAGTGGGAGCCATGACAGGAGGGTTAAAAGCTCAAAGCCTGCCTGGGCTACAGAGTAAGTTCAGGACCAATAATAGCTTTTAGAGAGACCTTGTTTAAAGGACAGGGGCTAGGGATATGGCTCAGTGGTAGTGCAATTGTCTAGCATGATCCTGAAGGTTGAAGGCTTTGAACAGTAAATACACACACACACACACACACACACACACACACACACACACACACATATATTGCAGACCGTCTTAGTCAAGATTACTATAGATGTGAAGAAACACCATGACCAAGAATAACTTGGGGAGGAAAAAGGTTTATTTGTCTTACACTTCCATATCATTGTTCATCATGGAAATCAGGACAAGAACTTAAACAGGGAAGGAACCTGGAGGCTGGAACTGAGGCCATGAAGGAGTGCTGTTTTTTTTTTTTTTTTTTTTTTTTTTTTTTTTTTTTTTTTGAGTCAGGGTTTCTCTGTGTAACCCTGGCTGCCCTGGAACTCACTCTGTAGACCAGGCTGGCCTCAAACTCAGAAATCCACCTGCCTCTGCCTCCCAAGTGCTGGGATTAAAGTTGTGCGCCACCACTGCCGGCGAATGAGTGCTGCTTACTGGCTTGCTCTTCATGGCTTGCTCTTCATAGCTTGCTCAGCCTACTTTCTTATAGAACCCAGGATTACTAACCCAGGGATGGCATCACTCAAAATGGGCTGGGTCCTCCTCCATCAATCACTAATTAAGAAAATACCATACAGGTTTAGACTATAGCCTGCTCTTATAAAGGCATTTTCTTTTCTGTTTTTGTAGTTGTTGTTTGTTTGTTTTTTTCTTTTCTTTTCTTTTTTCCCCAAGACAGGCTTCCTCCGTGTAACCTTGGCTGTTGACTGTCCTGGAACTAGCTTTGTAGACTAGGCTGGTCTCTAACTCACAGAGACCTGCCTGCCTCTGCCTCCCACGTGCTGGGATTAAATGTGTGTGCCACCAGCACCCAGTGAAAGCATTTACTTAATTGAGGTTCTTTTCTAACAGATGACTTTAGTTTATATCAAGTTGACATGAAGCTATCCAACACACACACACACACACACACACACACACACACACCTGCAAAACTGTATACATACAAACAACCATATTTCCAGATAGAAATTATACTCTCCAAAATGTATGTATGTATGTATGTATGTATGTATGTATGTATGCATGCACATGTGTTAGTGTGTGCACATGAGTGCAGGTGCCCAGGAGACTGGAAGCATTAGAGCTCCTAGATGTGGACTCTTAGGAAAACATAAATACATCAGCTGCAAATTTGAGAATCATGTTTCCTCTTGTTCTGCATCACACTTGCATTAAAAAATGTTGAGCCTAAAGCTGAACACATTATTTTCATATTTTATATTAGGTTCCTATATCGTAGACCCCAGTTCAGTTCACAGCATCTATATCCAACTGCTCCCAAACACCTACTCCAGGGTCTCAGATGCCCTCTCCTGGCTAGCCTAGATGAGTCAAAAGAATCATCTGTGAATTATATGTGTCTTCTTGATAGATTATTAGGAGTCAGCGTTTAGCTACACAACAGTGTTGGAAGCCTTAAATGATTTCACCTGTATTTCCTAGTTAATCTTGTATCTCGGATATTACAGCTTTTTGTGTTTTTGTTGGTGCTGACGATCTAACCCTGGACCTTGACCATACTAGGAAAGTGCTTTTTTGTTTATACCACAACCCACTACAACTTCTTTTTAAAAGCCAGGGCTTTTGTTTTAATCTGGATAATTTCTATATTAAAACATGTCCAGTCGAATTCTGGATTGCTATCCTTCTCCCTGTGGGTTATTCCTGTTTCCCTACCTGCAAAGAAAGATGGTCAATAACAATATACCACAGGTCATAGCATTGTCAAGAGAACATGAAAGTATTTATTGCTACACATATCTAGGCAAAACCTACCTGTTAGATTATTTCATTCACTCACTCATTAATTAATTTGTGAGGTTATTGTACATGCTAGGAAAACATCCAACCACTCAGTCAGAACCCTAAACAGCAAACGTTTTTTTCTTTGACAGTTTCATACATGTGTAATCTCCAGTTTTAATAAAGAAACCTAATATGAAATTAATGTGCTCAGCCTTACGGTTAACCTTTAAGTGTGTTACAAAACAAGAAAAAATATGATTCAGAACATTACAGTTGGTTTATTTCTTCCTAAGAGGGGGACTGGGACGAGGGGAGGTGGTGATACGATCGGGATGTAAAGTGAATGAATGAATGAATGAATGAATGAATGAATACATAAGTAGGAAAAAAAAACGTCAAGATAGGAACACAGCTTGTCCAGTCTCTCCGGTGCTTGCATTGCCTCTCAATGCCTCCCCCTAAGATTATGGCAGAATGACTATGAGCATGTATAATCATTCTATTAAAGTGTTATAAAAATGCTGTTTCAACATCGGAATAAATCTGACATGCGTCAGGCAAAACGAACAAACGAAACAACGACAACGAAAACACTTTCTTGCCAGTGTGTATCCTGAGCTGCACTGTATGCATTAGCAGATAAGAGTTGGAAATGGGGGCGCAGGTCAGTAATCTCAGCAGCAAGAGGCTGAGGCAGGATAGTGAATTTGAACCCAGTCTGGTCTACACAAAGCCAATCTGGTCTACACGGCTAGATCACCTAAAAAAAAAAAATTTTTTTTTTTAATTTTGTGTCGTTCGTTACACCCAAGAGATGGTCTCCCATATCCAGATAATGAACAAAATTGTCAAACTATGCATGTATACTTCTCTAAGGCTTTCAGAGACAGAGTTCAAACGCTGAGAAACGAGGTCAACTTAGCTTCTGTTTCACAATAACACTCAGCGTAGACTAATTACAGAAAGTTGGCACTTCCGAGACGGAGTGCAAAAGTCGCCCACTCGGAGCTTGGCATTGCAGAAAACGTGGCCTCAGGGTTACCAAGCACCGGAACCAGATTTCTGCACGCTTTGTCGCACGTAGGACAACAGTTCGAACGCACAATTCTGGTTAAAAGCGGACGCGGCTCCCGGCCGAAGCCAGTGCCTCCGAGGAGGGTCGGAGAGGACAGGCGACCTCACTGAGGACCTGGTGGGGAACTGGGTGTTGTCTCACGCTTCCGGTGCCCAGCTTCCGGCTCCGGGTCTGGGCCTGGGGCAGAGGCGGAGCCACCTCCCGCCGCGACTTTCAGACTCGCACCATGGCTTTGCGCTGGTCGTGTTGGCGGCGCGGCTGCCCCTGGAGGCCGGCGGCGGTCGGGAACCCGCGGCCGGGACGCCCTGGCTGTGCAGGGCCGCTGGGGACGCGCGCCACCTCGGACACCCGCGCGCAGGTGAGGCCGGGACGCGCGTGCTGTCCGCGGCGTAGAGGTCACCGTGCCAATGACAGCCGGCGACCGAATGAATGGGAGGACGCGCACGTGCGCAGGGCCTGCAGTCCCTCCTGGGTAGGACGCCAGGGGAGTGGGACTAGTCGCGGGGCCCGAAGTGCGGAGCACCCAGGGGACATTGAGGCTGAGGTAGGGGAAGCGGCGGAGCGCAGCCCTCATAAGAGAGATGCCGGGGTGACTAGGGTGTGTCTGGACGACACAGTTCTTTCCGCAGATACAACCAGCGCCAAAGGGACCTCTGCTCTCACTTTCCTAGCAATTTCGGATTTCGGATCCAGTTAGCCTCAAAATTCGGAAAGGGTGTTGTGGCGACGCAAAGTAATGCTAACCAGGGTGGACTGACTTCAGTGCTGTAGGTGCTTACTAGAAAATGCACACCTGAAAGGCGCTGGAAGGACACTAGAAGGAGAAGAAGCGAAGGGTGTCATGAGAGACCTATGGCTTCTTTGAAGTAAAATCATTATCTAAGTAGTAAGCGCGATTCCTTGAAACTTCCTCCTACTGCGTTTGGTTCCAATGTCATTTTCTCTCAGTCAGATTAGCCCTGTAAATGACTCACCGCTTCTGTGTGAGTTGGGCCAATCCGTGCAGTTGGTTTTACCTGGCAGCATCTACAGACTGACTTTTGAAGTTAGTGGTTTTTCACTTTGGGTTTGGAGACCTTTCCAGCCACCCAGTAGTTATATGAGGGTTCACATTTCATCCCAAAAAAGCACCTACCTCTTAAACTTTAGTAAGATATGGCACACTTCATACATCAGTGTACTTATCAAACACTACACTAGTACGAAATGTGTAGCATTTATAAATATCTGGTTTGTACTAAAGTGAATGCATATAACAAATTATCCAAAAACAAAACAATTTGGAGAGAAAATGCAAGCTGATGTAAATAGAAAGAATAACGAATAAGAGAAAGAGGGCATGTAGGAAGAGCCTTAGAGGAAGATAGGCTTTACAGGATCCATGTCAATACTGTAAGCTAGACTTTAGAGGGTTTGCAGTTTTATCTCTGTGGATGCAGACATGTTTTGGAGAGAGAGATGAATCTACCACAGATGCCATTGAATGCTTTTTGCTTTGGCTGTTTCTAAAAGAAGAAAACAAAGCCTCATCCATGAAAAGAGTGCTTTTCTGGAAAGAATCTTTGTCATTGACATCCATATCTGTCTCCTTGAGCAGAAAGGGAGACTAATTGATGGTTCAGCATCATGTTTTTCTCATTCATGTGTTAATACTTTCTTCTATAAGTCTATTAGAACTCAGGTGTCTACCTGAGGCATGAGTGCTTTCATTACTTCAGGTCTCTCAAGGACTACAGCCTTAGGGACAATAATTAAGCCAAATTTGTCTCTCCAACATGGTATCACACTGTAGTCCAGAGATACAGAGAGGGAATAGAATCAGAAGTGGAAAACTTATCCTCACTGCTATGTCAGGGAGTCCCAGAACTTGTTGCACAGGTTCATTTTAATACAGGATTCTTTCACTTTGAAAACACTGCCCTGAGGTAGCTCTAAGTAGAATGCAGGTTGATTTGATTGTCCTGAGTCTTTGCTGAGGACTGGGGGATATAATTGAATAGATACTGTCTTGTGTTTCTGTGGAGCTAAGAATTATAGTTTGTGGTAGGACACTTGTTGGTCATTGGCAAAGTTCTGAGTTGAGCCCAAGGACTGCAAAGTAAATAAAAATAAATGTATGCTGTGCATTGGATTCTCAGCCAAGATATCAAGATATATATCTTAGAAATATATGTAAGAGTAGTTAGGGAGAGAAAGATGTAACAAAGTGGCTGAGCCAGAAAGTTTTGATATTTTCACCAAGCTCTGTCCTCTAAAGACTACAATTAACAGTATTTAAGCTACCTAGAGGCAGAGAGTAACCCTGTATTAACCATGTAGTTTTAATATTTTATAGAGGAACACCACTAGGTCTTAGGCTGAATAGATGTAACTTTTTCATTAAGCTGCCACTTGCTATGGCAGAATGGTACACTAATGCTAACCCAACACTTGAGAGGTCAAGGCATAAGGATCAGTTCAGTGTCAACTTGGGCTGTGTAATAAGATACTGTCTTAAAGCATTGGTGGGAGGCATGGTCTTTATTTAAATGTTCCATAACAAACCATTACATTTGTATACATTAGCTACTTAAGGAGACCAAAAGAAGTAAGTAGATTGTCTAAAGAGTGGCCTGTAATCCTAGCTACTATGGAGACTGAGTAAGCCAGACTGTGAGTTCAAAGCCAGCTTGTGCTACATATCAAGACATCCATCCCAAAAAGAGAGAACTGTTGCTAGGATGTGGGGACCTTTTAATTTTCTGTGGTTCATAAATGTTCTTAATGCTTTAATGAATAGACAATGCAGTAGTGGGGACCACAGACCTCAGTCATCTTGGCCACTGCTTAGCAAAATTAACATTTGTGTTCTTTTAACAGCCAAAGCAATATATCATTCATTCAGGCAAAGTCAGAAAATAAATACCAAAAATAAGTAACTAAAGCAAGACATTCCCCCACCCCTGCCCACACACACACAATCCTATTTGGTTCAAAATAACTACTTTAAACACTGGTTCCTGTGTTTCTAAACCCTGTTCTGACTCTGTGTGTTTTACTTTTGGATGCTTACATAGAGGTTTTTTAATGAGATGATAATATATACAGTTCTGAGGTTGTTTTTTGCTTATAATTGTAATCATGCTTGCAAGTCAGTTCTCCATTCTTGACTTTTCTGGAACCTAGGTTTTCTAACATAAGTGGACTGATTAGGTGACTCTGGGTAAAGGCACCCAATTATCAAGCCTGATGACCTGGATCTGAGCCTCATGATCCTGTCTACAAACAGATATGCACACAAAATAAATAAACGAATAAATGTAATTTTAAGAAAGTAGTTATGGCTAGATTTGGATATGATGGTGCATGCTTTTAATCTCAGCACTCAGGAGGCAGAGACAGCAAATCTGTGAGTTCGAGTCCAGCTGGGGACACATAGTGAGATCCTGTCTTGGAACAAACAAAACTATAGTTGTGAAGCTCTGTGAAAGAAATAAAAAGGTTTTTAAAACATAACGCTATAACACTTTATTATCAAGAAACTTACATTTTATTTTTATACATTATTTTTGTCAAGAAGTATTTTCACATATTTTATATAAAAGCCATGACCAGATTAGATTAGTAAATTAGTAATTTTTAAAATGCTTTCATCCTGTCTTTAATAGTAATATATGAATAGTAATATATGAGCTAGAGAAAGTAGTTAAGAGCAATGACCACTATTCCAAAAGACCTGCCTTCAATTCCCAGCATCCACTTGGCCTATAACTTCAGTTCCAAGGGGTTCTAACACCCTCTTCTGGTCTCCTTGGCACTGTACATATGTGGTGCATAGACATATTGGGAGAAGTTGGCTAAGTTGCCTCCTGATTCTCCTGCCTCCTGATCTCTCTCCAGGAGACCCAAAGCAGGAAACCAGGGAACTTGAGGCAACCAAGCACTTGAATGCAATATACATGACAAGACTCATTTTTATTATCACAGCTCCTTTGGTAACAGGACAATTCAGCAGAGAATCCTGCTTCACAGCCTAGTATGTTCAAGTAATATAAAGTACAACCTCATTTATCTTCTGAAAAACATCTGAGATATGGGAACATCATTTATCCTAACTATTCTCTAGAAACTGAGGAAGGCATTTGTTGTCATTCCAGATTCCCTTCTTGAGAAATGCCAACATCAGATGTTCCTATGCCTGTGTCATAAATTCATTATTTCCATATATAACCTTGTCAAACCGAAATACATGCATTCAGGCTAAACACCCATACACATAAAAATAAGCCTCTCTTGTAAGGAATAGTAATATTAATCGTTAGAATCAGTATTTGTTATTGCCTCTAAATTGTTTAGACGTAGTATACTGTAATTCTTTGATATTCTCTCTCAGCCTCTTTTATGTATTACAGGCTGACCTTGAACTTGTCCACCTGCTCCCTTGACCTCAAAGTGCTGAGATTACAGGTATACCCTACCATGCCCAGGTGATTCTTGGATCTTTGATCATATTATCAAAATGCCCTGAGATTGGTGGTAGTGGTTTGTTTGCGTCATGCAAAGCACATAGTCTTTCACTGGGCTGTACTCCTAGTCCACTCATTTATTAAACATTACTTCCCCAGAAGCACCATTTCCAACTATGTTTAATAACAGTAACGACATAGGCAGTGTTGTGTAAATGTCAGTTCCTTCCTTAACGGTGACATCTTTTCCTAACCATCCCAGATGATACTTTTGGCATTTGTGTGTTTTGAGAATTTAAAAGATAATCTAGTCTTCCCTGTTCTGTGACCAGTCTTAGTTAAATGGAAGGAAGTTGTTTTGCTGCGTCTTTTCTGGTGTAGAAAGGTAGAAACAAATATGGACCCAGCTTTTAGAGGAATGGATGTATTGTTACAGATATTTTTATTTTCTGCTTTTTCTGTTTTGATACTGCTGGGAATTAGACCTTTGACCTCTGAGGACTAAGCAACTGCTCTTCTACTGAGCATTCCCTAGCTCTCTTTATTCTGAGATAGGGTCACTAAAAGGGTCACTAAAAGGGTCACTAAAAGTTGCTCAGGATGATCTTGAACTCACTGCCACCTAGGCCAACCTTGAACCTATGATCCTCCTACCTCAGCTTCATTAGTAGCTGAGATTACAGGCCTGCCACACTGCAACTGACTTCTGCTTTCCTCTAAGTCCTGTGTTCTGATATGACACATAACACCTTTATAGTCAGGGAAGGGAACTTCTAACTGTCCTTTTTCTCTAAGATTTTCAGCCTTTTATAAGTGGCTGACTGAACAATATCTTTTATTCTGAGTTATGGGGATATTTGTTGTTATGAATGAGTTTTCCAGGAATATTCTTATAGGTTTCTTCATACTTTTGTTTTACAGATACCCTATTTTAGTCTTATGAAGATTTTAACATCTGCCTCCTCAAATATGCATAGTATATCACAGTAAGTTTACAATCCTTATTAGAGCTACAAAGATAATCCCTGCTAGTCAACTTGTATTCTAATTTTTATTAGGCTAGGCTAACAAAATGTTTAAGTAAAATCACGATAGTCTGCTTTACATGATCTCTGCCATTTCAAAGAATATTCATATAGTAAAACTTGAATTCTACTCAGAATACAATGAACATAATGTAGTCTTTTTCCGACATTGGCTGTCAAGGTCCTATTCATTAAAAACACCTATTAATGTATTATTTAGCAAGATTAGAATTCTGTATATGTTTTTGAATTATGGTGACCTTTGCAGATGCAAATTTGATTTCTAGCAAGTTGACTTCATTTTTTCCACCATATAAATATGCATGTGTTTGAATTACTTAAAAATGAAGTTGTGTGTGTTCCCACTCCCCAGGATTCATCACAGGACACCAGCAATGTGCTGTTGTAGTCAGACTCAGAGTGGTGAGAAGTACAGCGATCCTTTTAAACTTGGCTGGAGAGACTTGAAAGGTCTGTATGAAGACATTAGAAAGGTGAGGCTTTTATCTTCCTGAAAATGGTGACATTTTAGAATTAGAAGCCAACACACAATGCAGCCATTTCATGGTGACTCACACCTATAATCCCAGCACTTGAGAAGCTGGGGCAAGAGGATGACTGCAAGTTCAAGTCTGTCTAGTCAAGGTGATATAGTAAGTTCCACGCGAGGCTGCGCTACTGCATGTGACCCTGTCTCAAATAACAAACCAATGAAAAGGTAGTCTTGCCAGTGCCCACTCAGTTCGCATATATCAGGTTTCATATGTTACCTTAGGAACAACTGTGTGAGCCAGATGCTGGACAGTATGGGGGTTGTAGTACATGTTACTGTACAGAAAGTTATTACAGAGTTGGAAAACTAAAGAAAATAGGTACAGGAAGCATATGCCTGTTCAGTTTCTAATTCTGAGTGCCATTGCTCCAACTATGACTTTCTTCTTTCAACTCATGTAAATATCATGTGAATTATATAACACTGCTCAGTGTGTGGATTAGATTATGGCAAGCCTATTCCCCTGGGCCTCTCATAATGTCACATGTCAAAACAAACCATGACCTTAGCCCATTGCATAGCCTCTGTGTCTATAGGTTGCTAACACTGATGTGAATTGTGCAGTGAAAAACAAAACTCAAATAGGCCCACAGATTATGGCTCAGCTGGAAAAATGTTTGCTGTGAAAGCATGGGGGTCTGGGTTTGATCCCCAAAACCATATTAAAGCTGGACCTGGTGGCTTACTTTTGTTATAGTAATGGAGATAAGTGTGTACTTGGGGCTTGCAGGCCAGCCAGCCTATCCTTCTTGGTGAGCTTCAGGTCAGACTCTGTCTCCCAAAGTTATTGTCTGGCATGCATGCACAAATTAAAAAATAAAAATGAATAAAATTCTTCTCCAAAATGTCCACGTGACTCTTTGTCAACTTAGTGCCCCATTTAGAATTTACCGTCTTTTCCATGAAGAGTCTAGCCTAATGCCTCACAACAGACTAGCAGTGCCACAGAAGACTTTGCACATGCTAGGCAAGTGATCTGTCACCTAGTAGTACCCAAGCCCTTGTGTGCTGCTTCGTTTTGAGACAGAGACTCCCTGGGTAGCCCAAGCTGGACTTTGAACTAGTGATACTCTTGTTCTGCCTTCTGAATGCTAGGATTAGAGAAGTATTCTGCCACTGTCTCTCATAGTCTGGTTTGTTTGTTTACTTAGATTATCTTAAGGTAAGCTTTCATTTTGCCACCTCTAGGCAGACCTTGAACTTTCTGTGTATCAAGATGGCCTTAGACTCATCATCCTCCTGCCCCTGGAGTGCTGGAGTTATTAGCCTGTGCTACCACACCCAGCCTAACCTTATTTTCAGCAGGCCCATCCTAATGCTGTATCAGCCTCCTTCCTTTCCATCACAGTGTTCTGAACCCTTTGTCTCTGTCTTGCCCCTTTGTATTACCCCACTACTGCCTGTGTCTTCCTTTCCAGATTACAGGAGCTTCCTCTTACTTAATGCAGTGAATGATTTCTTTTTCTTCTGCCTTCACCCTTTTCACTACGATTTTCTTCCTTGAAACTGTTCCTGTAGCTTCCATATTTTCCTGAGTCACTTAGTCTTTATTTCATCTACCCTAATCCCTTTAACTGTGCTGTTGTTGGACTTCTTTATTCTATTCCACTTAAAAAGTATCTGTTTTTGTGCCAAGATTTGTTACTATAGCTCCGGAGTATACTTTGAGGTCATTGTTCTTGACTCAGGGTTGCTTTGACTATCTGGTGTCTTTTGTGCTTCTATCTAAATTTTAAAGTTGTTTTTCTGTTTCTGTTTAAAATGTAATTAGAGGGCCAGTGAAATCATTCAGTGGCTTAAGGCACATGCAGCCAACCTTGGCAGCTGGAGTTGAATCCCCAAGAACTATTTGCTGGAGAGAGAAAACCGACTCCCACAGGTTGTGCTCCAGCCTTCACATCTATCATGGCAAGCATGTATATGCTCAGTGATCATTAAATACAGAAATAATTGTAATTAGAAATTTGAGCACAATTGAGCTTTTCATGTATAGTGGTTTTCATTATCCGTGAGTGAGCCTTCCGTTTTCTAGTCTCTTTCATTGCTATAAAACGTTCACCCTTTTTTGCTTAGGTTTATTACTTTGCTGAAACTTTATCATTTCTGGGTTTTCTGAGGGGTCTTGAGGGTCTTATATAATCATGTAGACTATATTTAGGGATAATTTGGCCTTTTCTTTTTCTATTTGTATCCCTTTTCCTTCTTTCTCATCTTATTCATCTAGCAAAGTCTTCAAGAACTATATTTGAATAAGAGTGGGGAAAGTGAATAAATACTCTTTTCTGACTTTAGGAAAAGTGTTTTTTGAGTTTTTCCCCATTTAGACTAATGTTAGCAACTATTTTGGGTTTGTTTTTTTGTAAATATTATTATGCTGAAGTATGTTCCTTCTATTCCTAATTTCTTCAGGGCTTTTAAAATATCCTATATTTTAAGTGTTTGTCTCACTCAGTTAGGCATGTTAGAAGTTCCTACTTCCAACACTTGGTAGGGAGAAGCAGGAAGATCTTGGATTCGAGGCTAAATTGTCTCCCCACCTCAATTCTAAGTTTCCCACAGTTAAGTAAACCATGCCTTGTCTACATTTCTTCTGTGAACCTTGAAATGTCTTCTGCTAAATAAAGCCCAACACACTTACTAATCTGCACTTCATCCTAGCTGCCTGTTCTCTTGTCTGCTGACTCCCCACTGAGGACACTCTTGATTCGATTCCCAGGCTCCCACACTTTACATTGTCTATACTCTACCTCCCAAGCTGCCTCCTCACCCTCTTTCCCTTCTTTGTCCTGTGGTCACTGGCTACTCACTGGAAAAGTGGCACTCTTTGCCTTCGTACTGATACCATACCACTTGGGGCGAAGCCACACATTCTTTTTGTATTAAATTTCTCAATTGAAATGAGTACACTAAAATAAAACTGAAGTTTTGATGACAACAAATTCCTGTCTGCATGTCTGCAATGCCATGTTAACAAGAAGGAAACTGTCTTTCAGGAGCTGCACATCTCCACCAGAGAATTGAAGGACATGTCTGAATACTACTTCGATGGCAAAGGAAAAGCCTTTAGACCGATTATTGTGGTGCTAATGGCCCGAGCCTGTAATATTCATCATAATAACTCCCGGTCAGTTACCGTATTTCATGTATTTGTTGTTCTTTTTTATTGGAAAGTTGTCTTTCATAAGTTATTAATTAATTACTCACTTACGAAGCAGCATCTAAGACTTCTTCACTAAACCATGTGTAGATTCTGACTTTGACTCACTAAGTAAGCATTCCCTTTACAGACTTTTAGGAATACCCAGTAGAAAACTTGAGTTGCAAATAAATATATTGGAAACACTAGAAAGCCAGTTATTTACCCATTAGAAAGTAAAGAATCCCAAGATGTGTAGCTGATCATTTAACCATTATACATATAGGCAGTTAATCCAAAGCTTGTTCTAATGTTACACCATGCTATTATCATCGACATACCTTGAATTGAGTGCTTTCTTATGACCCTCATTGTGCAGAAGAGAAGTGTTTAAAGAAAACATGACCGATGATCCTCAAATCTTAAGTATAGATAAAATTTTAAAACATCAAAACATTATATATTTTAGCATTAAAGGAAATGGTTTAAGAGTTTCCTATTGCATTGCATGGCCAGATCTTTTTCTTACTCTCCTCTGTTCTTGTGTTTGATCATCCAAAGTGAGGCAAGCACTCCACCACTGAGCTGCAGCCCCCTTCATTGTGGAAGTTCTACCATATTGCCAAAATGTCTTTATAATGATGTTGGGTGACCTGCTGGCAGAGACTCTAGTGACTGTTCTGATGCACTAGATAGTACTTTTAAAGACTGCCTCAAAGTTGTTAGCACCGATTTCAGTGATGCTGCTGTAGAAGCGAGCATCAGATGTTGTTCCCTAGCAGAGATTTCTCTGCCTAAAGTGCTCTGTAACTGTGCCAGTCATCTCAACATATTGTGCCACGCTCAGAGTTGGCTTCTACAAAACTTGAGACTATTAGGGGCCCACAGTATGTTCTGCACATGTAGTGAAACCTTTTAACCAACACCTAAGCCACTTTCCCTTATGTGGCAAGCAGAACAGCAGAAGTGCTTCCTCTGGACCAAACTGACCAAACTCAGTCTCAGCACTACTGCTGCCCAACCACTCTGTTGTCAGCAGCTCTGATGTTTCCTATGCATTGTGGGAAACTTCTAGCTGATGGGTGGTGCTCCCCAGGTGATAGTAACCAGCAGTGTCTTTGTCAAGTGTCTCTGGGAGCTGGAGAGATGCCTGAGCAATTAGGAGCACTAGTTGCTCTAGCAGAGGACCCCAGTTTGGCACTCAGCACCTGCATGGTGGCTCACAACTGTTAATATCCAGTTCCAAGGGATCTGACACCTTTTCTGGCTTCTGCAGGTACTGCATGCACATGACACAAATGTATACATGCAGGAAAAAACTTATACACAAAATAATATAATTTTTAAAAAATTTTTACTTAAAAATTTACTTCTGAGGTAAAGGTTACTATTCTAGAGAAATCACTGATGAATTTCTTTAAAAAAAAAAGTAAGAGTTTATTAATTTTAGATATAGTATGCGAAAAAACATTTTTCTCTACTATCTAAAATCATTATTCCCTAGTAAGCGAGATGACTTGGTGGGGGGACGTGCTCACCATCAGGCCTAACAGCTTGGCTCAATACCTAAGATCCACGTGGTAAATGGAGGAAGCTAATTCCCTTGGGTTGTTCTTTGACCTCCACATAAGTACTGTGGCATGTGGTCCCCCACTCCTACATTAAATAAATAAAATTAATGTGTTAAAAAATAAAGATTTTTTAAAAGCCATTATTCCCTGTAGTTGAAATTTTGATTATGTCGAAACTTTATAAGCTGTTGATTGCAGAAAACACAGGGAATATAACACACAGTTTGGGGATATTTGAGCTGCACCTTCATTGTCTGATACCTGATAGAGCTTATGAAAGACAGTATAGAGGTAGCATTGGATGTGTGGGCCTGACTCATGATTGTACATGCATTGCAGTGATTCTATACTCATTGGCGTGCTCTAACCCCCAGCTTCTTTTCTCCACAGTGTTTTACCAGCATATGTTGATTATATACACATAACAATGAATTTTATTATCTTATGTTCATCAGTTTAATATATATTTTGATCAAATCTACCACCCCCCAATTCCTGTCTCTTGTTCCCCAACTAGCCCTTCTTCTACCTTCTTGGTTTTGCTTTTAGTGAGATGACCTAGTGAATATCATAATCAAACCTGCCAAGCCAGCACTAATTGACCGTAAATCCTTAGAGAGAGATGGGGTCTCACCCTATTGTTTACCTCCATGACAGGTTGTTGAGAGGCACAGCAGGTGCTCACAGCTGCTGTAAATTCAAGAGTGCAACCCTCCCATACTGATCCCCTCCTGGTAAACTCACATTCTTTCTACCCTTCCTGGGTGATCTTCCCGAAGGCTTACAGGCTCTGATATAGATGTCCATGATGGTGGGGCTTTACCAGCCATTTGTTCTAATCACGGTGATCAGTTAGTTACTGCTGGTCACAGCAAAAGAGGCTTTTCTGCCTGAGGCTGACAATAGTACTAATCAGTGGGCATACACAGTTGTTTAGAAGATAACCTGACAGATCTTTTAGCAAAACAGTAGTAGTTTTCCCCTCTGGCACCTATGACCTCCCCAACCATAGTCTTTTTGGATTTATAGAGCCAAGTGTGAATTCCCTCCTGTGAAGTGGCCTTCAAATCTACTTAGACATCAGTTGGTAACATTTCCCACTAATATATGGGGATTATTGTATTGTACCTGCTTCTATGTTTAAAAATCATTATTTTTTTTAACCTAACAAAGCGGGGAAAGGGTCCCAGAATAACCATTCATACTTAGTCATTGCATATGGAGAGTGTGGCCAGATTTCAAGACAAAAACAAAAAACAAAAAAAACCCACCGAAAACAGAACAGAACACTTGTTTCTCATTTTCCTGCACCTAGGAGGGTGTGGCAGCTGTTTCACAGCAGTAAGTAGGAACAGTACCTGAGTTCCCAAGGAATGACTCAGTTTGGCATGTTAAGGATTTTATCTTAATAGTAATGTTAACTTATTGGTAGTCTTTAAATTTTGGTCATCATCCCACCATTGATCTATATTCAGGGTAAGCAGTGGCCATGTTTTCCAGATATAAGCTAACATACATAAAAATGTAATTGTATGGGGAAAAGTCAGCTAAAATTATATGTATTCTCATATAGAGGTGTGTCACAGTGCCAAGTAATACACTAAGCAAGAATTCCAATTAAATCAGCAATGTAACCATTCAGAAAGGAACTTGTGTGTGTGTGTGTGTGTGTGTGTGTGTGTGTGTGTGTGTGTGTGTGTGT
>JANHMN010000006.1:60381331-60410091 GCA_030674055.1 Rhabdomys pumilio
TGTGTGTGTGTGTGTGTGTGTGTGTGTGTGTGTGTGTGTGTGTGTGTAGTCTTTACAGTTTCAAACAATTTTTGTGAGCTGGGGATATTGCTTAGTGGGAGAGTAATTGCCTAGCATTATATAAGGTTCTAGTTTAAAAACCCAGTACCTCAAAACAAGGATTTTTAAAAAAAATCTCGAGACAGTTTTTCCTGTGTAACAGCCTTGGCTGTCCTGAATCCTGCTTTATAGACCAGGTTGACCTCGCAGAGATCTGCCTGCTTCTTCCTCCTGAGTGCTGGGACTAAAGGCGTGGGCCACCGTGCCTGGGGATTATGTTTTCTAAAACAGACTGGCCTCAAACTTATTATATTCCTTCTTTACTTCCCAAGTCTTGGGCTTATTTATATACATATATCACCCAGTTCAACATGATTTCATGTCCTCAAATTACAAATATTTAAATGCTGGCTTTTTGTTGAGCGCTCACCATTTTGTCCTTCCAATAAGAGCCCTATTTGTTGACATAGTTTATAATAATAGAAATGGTGGCCAACTTGGGACTATATAGCAAAGGCTAAAGGCCTTAACAGTTGTTTACAGGTAAGTTCTACCACTAATTAGTCAAAAGTATGTATTTTGTTAGGCTGAAATTCATTTGAGATAATAGTCTTAGAAAAGTGTTTATATTTTAAAACTATAAAAACCCATTTTCTTATGTATCAACTCAAAGAAAACAGAGCCTAGTAAGTTTCCGTAGATAATATATAGTTTCTAACAGCAGGCCTAAGGATCTGCTCGTAGATTCAGCCAAGCTCTTCAGAACTACATGAATGCTGCTGATTTCTCTCTTTCACCAGTGCAGTGTCTTGTATTGATATTGGAGATCAAACCCAAGGCCTCTCAATGCCAGAACCTTCTCTCCCTGTGAGCTGTGCTGTCTGCAGCCCCACTGCATTGGCTTTATGTGATGATTTGTCTGTGCCTGCTATTGCTTTTTCTTTACTTTTTCCTCCTTGAAAGATATATATTATATATCACAGAAATAAAATTATATAACTATATAATTTATATAATATATATTACATAATTATATTTAATATATAGTAAGCAGTACCTTAAACTTGATGTTGAGGCTGGAAACAGTTGGGAGGCTGAGACTGAGTTCTAGAGTTTGGGGTAAGATGAACCACCACAGCATCACACTTAAAATCCTGTTTAAAGCAGGATTAGAAGATGCTCACATACCTGTGTGTCATTTTCATGATGGTATTTGTCATGACCTTCTGCTGAGCCTAAGGAATTAAAATGAGCACTACTTTTGCAGATGTTAAATTAGGTCCTTAAAGGAAAGGTCATTTGTTGTGAAAGACCTTTCCTCCCTTCATAAAATACAACCCCATGATAAACATTTACTTAATACATGAGTCAAGTGTTAGCTATAGTATCAAAAACTGTAATTGGTGTTGAAAGGAAAAATACTGGCTCAGGGCCCCCAAGACTAAGTTCTTAGCACAAAGATTTATTTACCCCCTGAGGGACAGAGGACAGGGAATAAGAGACAAAGACAGGAGGTAGAGGATGGGGAGAAGGGTATGGGAGGGAGGAGAGGTATTTGTCCCCAAGGACAAAGGACTGTCTCTGGGTAGAGAGGAAGCGGCACATAGGAAAATGGTGGTTTATAAAGGTAAAAGGGTAAACCTTGTTAAGATAAGGTGTTTAATTTTGAGTGGGCATGTTAAGTAGAGGGCTTTTGAATGCTGAACTTTGATAGCTGGACCTTGGTAGTGAGCCTCAGTAGGAGGAAGTGGCCAAGTAAAGGAACAGACCTTGGAACTAGCTTCAGGAATGTTGTAATCTTTAGCAAGGCAGAGGGGGAGGACAAGGCCTGCCACAGCCATGTTTGCCATGATCAGGATGGCTTGAGTCTTCTCAAATTTCTCTGGTTTGATTAATTGGAATTCAGTGTTTTACAATTCCTAGACATGGTGATATAACAATGACTGGTTCACAAAAAGCCAAAAAGCCATGATGCACACCTGTAGTCCCAGCTTCTTGGGAATGAGGGGAGAAGACTGTTTAAGGAGTAGTCCATATTCTGAAAAAACGAAATTGGGGCATTTCCTCTTTACTGTTAAATTAATATCTCTGTATCACCTTGCGGGGTTGGGTTTTTTTTTTATGATTTTATTTATTTTATGTATATGAGTACACTATCATGGTCTTCAGACACACCAGAAGAGGACACCAGATCCTATTACAGATGGTTGTAAGCCATTACATGGTTGCCGGGAATTGAACTCAGGACCTCTAGAAGAGCAGTGAGTTCTCTTAACCACTGAGCCGTCTCTCCAGCCCCCTCCTTGTGAGTTCTTATCCTGTAATTTGTGAAAAAAAAAAAAAAAATGAATTTAGAGACCCAACAAAGATAAATAGGAGTTAAAAGAAAATTTATGTCATGTCATATTCATTTAATATAGTTTTTAAAACTTTGCACAGTGGCATTTGGTTCTTTAAGATATATTTTAGTTTTAGTTAGAGAGGGAGAGAGATAAGGGGGAGAGAGAGAGAAAGAGAGAGAGAGAGAGAGAGCATGCATGCATGGGACCTAGCATTTGAGTCTTTAAGACATTTTATACTGGGGCAGAAAAGAACATTTCTTTTTCTTGTAGAAGACCTGGGTTCGCCGGGTGGTGGTGGCGCACGCCTTTAATCCCAGCACTTGGGAGGCAGAGGCAGGTGGATTTCTGAGTTCGAGGCCAGCCTGGTCTACCGAGTGAGTTCCAGGACAGCCAGGACTACACAGAGAAACCCTGTCTCGAAAAACCAAAAAAAAAAAGAAGACCTGGGTTCAATTTCCAGTCCTAACGTGGTATCTTACAACCATCAATAACTCTAGTTTCAGGAATTTGACACCCTCTTCTGACCTTGAACAGGTGCACATATGGTACCAAACATACATGCAAGCAAAGCACTATATAAACAAACAAAAAATCTTTATACATTGCAAACCACTTTTATAAAATACATGTATTTGTATGTATGAAATGTGAGGGCACGTGCATCCTAAGGTATGTATGTGGCGGTCCATTGCAAGCGCCACTTTTCCTATTATACCTGTGGTTCCATGGATTGAAATCTGCTTGTCATAGCTGGGTCTTTAGGGTCTATAGAACAGCCAATGTTTTTATACAGTTTCTCTTAGAGAAATAAAATTCTTTATCCTAGATCCGATATCCAGTTTTCACAAGATGATTGCTGAGAAGGTTCTAGGCGGCGTCTGTTAAAAAGCATTGCTTTCTGTTAACTAGAGATATGCAAGCCAGCCAGCGCTCCATAGCCTTAGTTGCAGAAATGATCCACACTGCCACTCTGGTTCATGACGACGTTATTGACGATGCAAGTTCTCGAAGAGGAAAACATACAGTTAATAAAATCTGGGGTGAGCAAAAGGTATGATGATTTTTATTGTTGCTTTGAAAACTCTTTCTTACCAAACCACATGCTTATGGGATTGAATTTGCTTTTCAGATTTGTAAATATACTTGTTTGAATGTGGCCTTTGAAATTCCAAGTGTTTGTGTTGTCTCTGTAAAGGTCTTGACAGCAAAAACAAACTCAGTGATTCTCCTTAGTCTCTGTTGTTTTTACTTGATTTTCTTCTAGTTATAATGGAAAACATTTTCATGCGTATTTCTTGTGGAATCATGCATTTTTCTGTTGGACTCAGATTACCTACATTGATTATAACCCATAAGCATTTGTTAACTTGTTGCATATTCAAGAGTGTCAAAGCAAATAGAAACTACAAGAGAAATCTCAGAAATAGTGTTCTACCATCAAAACTTTACCTTAAAAAGATCCTAATAAGATTTGCTATATATACAGGCACACACACACACACACACACACACACACACACACACACACACAAATGTTTTTATATTTGATATATAAAGAGATTTGTTATTTTATGGGTGTGGATATTTTGCCTTTATGCATATATATATGCACACCACGTGCATGTCTGGTGTTCAAGGGCACCAGAAAAGGGCATTGGATCCCCTAATAGTGGGTTTACACGGGGCTAGAAGCCACCACGTGGGTGCTTGGAATCAAACTGGGGTCCTCTAGAAGATCATCCAGTGCTCTTAACTGCTGAGCCATTTCTCTGAACCCTGTATATTTTAAAACTTATTTCCTTTTTTTTTTTTTTTTTTTTTTTTTTTGCATTGCTTAAAGAGAATATGTAAAATAGGTACTTTGGATTGAGGATTTATAAGTTATGGGTTGAAGAATGAAGTTGAACAAATGAAAAAGAGGATGTGCAGGCCTTCCTTCTGTGAGCAGGCCTGCCTTCTGTGAGCAGGCCTTCACCCACACATTGCCCTCACTGGCAGTCTTATATAGTTGAGAACAAACCAAAGTACATGAAGCAAATCCACCCTCTTACATTGTCTTTCACATAAAGCATGCTTCCCTCCTGTTTTCATGTGCTAGCTATGCTTTAATTGGAATGAATTTTGCAAAATGGTGAGTAATTACTAAGCATATGCTAAATAACAGTATTCTAGATATTAGAGAACAAATAAATACTAAAATGGTTATTTTGAAAATTCTTTTACGTTGGGCAGGGATGTAGCTCTGTTGTTAGAACTCATACTCAGCATATAAAAGGCCTGGATTCAACCACCGGCATCTGAGACGTGGTGATAAGTGTCTCTAATCCCAGGACTCAGGAGGTGGAACAGAAAGATCAAGAGTTCAAAGTCTGCTTTGCCTACATAGCTAGTGGAACGCAGCTCAGCTTGCTTGCTTGCTTGCTTGCTTGCTTCCTTCCTTCCTTCCTTCCTTCCTTTTTTTTTTCTCTCTCTCTCTTTTTGAGACAGGTTTTCTCTGTGTAGTAGCCCTGGCTGTCCTGGAACTTGCCATGCAGAGCAGACAGGCTTTAAACTCAAAGAGATCATCTGCCTCCATCTTGGGAGTGCTGGCATTAAAGGCGTGTGCCACCACTTCACTGTGACAGCCTAGCTTTTTCAAACATAAAATCCTATGAGTAAAACATTCCATGAACTCTAGCGTTTGTGTGTAATAGAGTAGTACTGATGCATATCTTTAATGCGCATGTATAGTATATGATATAATTTTACTATAACTGATAATTTGTTCTGGGCACATTAATATTTTGAGTATCAAACCTAGGCTTTGTTCATGCTGGGCAAGTGCTTAACTACTGAGACAGCTGTGAGCTTTTTATCTGTGATGCTTTATTGTCCTTTTCCAGGCTGTTCTTGCTGGAGATTTAATTCTTTCTGCGGCATCTATAGCTCTAGCACGGATTGGAAACACTGTTGTTGTATCTCTGTTAGCCCAAGTTATTGAAGATTTGGTGCGTGGTAAGTCCATTCTGACTTTTCTTCTTTATTTAGATTAGCAATCCTGGTATTTACCCAGGCAATAAAAGCGTAACTCCAATAACCCTTTTCCTTCTTGATAGGTGAGTTTCTTCAGCTCGGGTCGAAAGAGAACGAGAACGAAAGGTTCGCCCACTACCTTGAAAAGACCTTCAAGAAGACGGCCAGTCTGATAGCCAACAGTTGTAAAGCAGTATGTACGTTCTGTCTCTTTCCAAGTTGAAAAAAGCCCACACTTACTTCTTGGTGGAAACATTTAATTAGAGCACCTTAAAATAGCATCCTAAATGCCAGACATCAAAGAAAAACTATTACATCCCAGACACTTTGTGGTGTTCTCACTTTCGTTGTGTTCTTTTGGTATGGAAATAATGAACTTTTCTGTCATTGTTTCCTCCCCCAAGAATCAATCAAAATATTTCCCAATCTAGGCTGGCAAGATAGCTTACCAGGGAAACACTTGCCACAGAAGCCTGAAGATGGTAGAACCCTGGGACCTAAGAGAGGTCAGAAGCAATTCCAGGAGCTGTGCTCTACCCTCTGCACATATGCCATGGCACACGTGTTTCCATTCTCAAACATGTCACACAGTCATAGATAAAAAATGAAATCAAGATATTTCCCAATCAAATATATATATAATTCAAATATATATAAAAATCAAATATATATAAAAGAGCAACTCTTTGTCATGGTTATCACATGATATTTTTGACATTTTACCTTTAAAAGTTATGAAACACTGAATTATCACATAAATATTTACCTGGGAGAAAAATGTTTGACTTAGATTGTACTAGTATTCTACATACTTGTTCATAAATAGTAGATCTAACCAATTTTATTTTATCTCCTACATCCGAGTATAAATTGAATAGTAACTTACACTCAGTCTCTCTGGTCCTCTTTACCTCCTCTCTATGCTGCGTTCTCTGCCTCTCAGCTTTATCCAAACATCTAAATCCCAGTCTTTAATCTGTGTATTAAAATGTGTGATAGTCATTGTTAGTTCACAAATAAGAAACAGTCTCTCTATAAAACTATTCCTGTGAGAAGCTGTGCTTGATAGTACATAACTGTACTCTTAGCCCTTGGAGGCAGAAACAAGAAGACTGTATACTTAAAGCCAACCAGGGCTACATAGTGAGTTTTAGGCCACCATGAGCTGTAGGTGACATCCTGTCTCAAAAACAAAACATTGTTTATCTGAGCATGTCCCAAAGTAGCAGGTTTAGAGAAGAAACCTGGGCAAACAATGGTCCTATATAACAGTCATGTGCAATCACAGCAACAAGAAAGAAGACATGTAAGGTCAGATGTAAATTGTCTTGGAACACTCTTAGAAAGTTGTACTAAAAGGGAGCCTTTTCCTAGCTAGCCCTTTGACAATAATGCCTCTATTTTGCCATGTTTCATGTAACATATACTTGTGGGCCAGAAAGAAAAAATGAGGACAACACTTTCTTCATAAAAAGATCTAATTAAAAGAGATGTGAATTGCATAGGACAGGCTGGCCACAGTCATAGCTCTTTGTCTTCCTGAAAAAGCGATTACATTTCCATTTGCGAGAAATGACAAGTGGACTGGTTTTTAAAAAGATATGAAATTATGACAGACGTCTTATAAATGGGCATCATAAAGCTGTTGCATTGATGCTTTATTATTAACTTTTGGTTGTCAAATCTTACAAAGTTTAACCTCAGAATGTTTGCTGTTCTTGAAGAGAACTTAAGCTCAGTTCCCAGCACTTAAATTAGGCAGCTCACAATTACCTATAATTAAAAAACTCTGACACCCTCTTCTGGAAGATCTGTCTTCCTAAACCGATGGAAAAACATGCTCCTGTTGTCCAAGTCTTGAGGCTGAGGCTAGAGGATTGCTGTGACTCCAAGGCTAGCTAAGGGGTGCAGGAAAGAAACTGCCAAAGCAGCTGCTCCATTATTAAGGGGAAGGGTTCTGCTATGAATAAGAGAAGGAAAATAGCAGAGGCATTTGGAAGAGTTCAGAACAGAGAGAAAAAGAAGTAATCTGGACTTTGAAATGTATAACAGGTACTTGTGATTAGGGACTCTAGGTGCCTGGCGTCTAGCATGGGCTTTGACATGAAGCCACGGGTACATGTCAGTGGAGCTGTATATCTTTTCTGATGTCCCTTCTGCCAGAGGCAAGGGAAGTGACTCCCTTTAGGGAAGGAAAATCTTTTTCACAGGTTCCTGAGGGATGCTAGACTTTTATCTAGCCACCAAAAATCTTACTGTAATCCAGCTTTAGCTCATTTCTGATATATGAATTGCGTGAGACCTGACACATAGTTTAAAATAAAAGCCTATGTAAAATAGGGGAACAGTCCATCCTCAGGAACTGCTAGTTATGTTAAGAGAAGTTCACTGATAGTTAAGAGAAATTCACAAGTTTGCTGCTGCAGTTTAGAAACACTGACAGCAGTGAAGATGCTCCTCTCTAAAACATTCCCTGAGCATTCTCTAGGCACAGAGGAGCAGTTCCGCATAGGACAAGGAACTATTCACACAGTGATGTAATCCTAGGGACCTGTGTCACCAGGGAAAGGCATCATTACTAGTCTGCTTAAACAGCCAAAGATAATGTGTGGGTAATGAGAAGCTCCTGTGTTTTTCAGAGATTATCAAGTAAACAGTGCCTCAACAGGTAAGGTGCTTGCTACAGCCTGTTAACCTGAGTTCAGTCCCTAGGACCCAAGTGGTGGAAAAACGATATACAGAGACACATGTACACATAAGTAAATGCATAATAAATGCAATAAAAAGTAAGCAAGTAACCAGTAGACGTGTATTTTAGCGTGGCTTAATTCTGATTAAAAATGAAATGGTCTAGGACTGAGATTAAAACTTAGTGGTAGAGCGTAGCCTAGCATGCATAAACTCCTAGGCTCAATCTCTAGTATTACCATCCTCTGCCCCAAGAAAACTCCAGATTTTTCTTTTTAGGAACCCAATTACAAAAGAACACACATGGTATGCACTCACTGATAAGTGGATACTAGCCCAAAAGCTCACAATACCCAAGATACAACTTATAGACCATGTGAAGCTCATGAAGAAGGAAGACCAAAGTGTGGGTGCTTTGGTCCTTAGAAGGAGTAACAAAATACTCATGGGACCAAATATAGAGACAAAATGTGGGACAGAAACTGAAGGAGAAGCCACCTGGAGACTGCTCTATCTGGGTATCCATCCCATGTGCAGTCACCAAAGGCAGACACTGTTGTGGATGTCAGGAAGTGCATGCTGATAGGAGCCTGATACAGTTGTCTCCTTAGAGGTCTGCCAGAGCCTGACATATACAGAGGCAGATGCTCACAGCTAACCATATACCTGATCATGGGGTTGGTTCCCAATGGTGGCGTTAGAGAGAAGGCTGAAAGAGCTGAAGGGGTTTGCGGCCCCATGGGGAGAGCAACAATACCAACCAACCAGAGCTCACAGGGTCTAAACCACCAGCCTGGGAGCACATAGGGAGGGACCCATGGCTCCAGCTATATATGTAGGGGAGGATGGCCTTGTCTGGCATAGGTGGGAGAGAAGGTCCTTGGTCCCGTGAAGGTTAGATGGCCCAGTGTGGGGGAATTCAAGGGTGGGGAGAAGGGAGTGGGTGGGGGCACATCCTCATAGAAGCAGGAGGAGGGGGGATGGGATAAGGGGTTTCTGGGTGGGGCGAAAACAGGGAAAGGGGATAACATCTGAAATGTAAATAATCTAAAAAAAAAAAAGGAGACAGAAGGTAAAGTGGAAAAAAAAAATGAAAGAAGTGTTGTGTGCTGACCACAAGGAGGTGTGCTTGCAGTGTTCCAGAGCTGCCTATAAGATAACAGCAAAGTCTCAGTGCGGACGCTCTGAATACAATCTCTATATAAGTGGCCATGGATGAAAATATTCCAGAGGTGTTAGGTATTTAAAATGTCTATTTTTATATGCTATTGGGATGCAGACATATGACCAAAGACATTGATTCAAAGGAAATTAGACATGCTAAAGAAGGTGAGAATTTGGAGATAAAGGTCATTACAGAACTAATGGGATTCCATGCTTTCAGAATTTAAAGGATACATATCAGACTTTTCTTCAGTCTACTAAAGACACTATTTTTCTCAAACCATACCTCTCCACCAATTTTATATTTATATCCTATGTTTTTAGCCAAATGAATATTAAAATCCACAGAGAGGGCTGGCTAGAGAAATTGCTTTGAGCCTTTAAATGATACTAAAATAGGATTGATATTGTTTTTAAAACATGGTTTGCCATTTATTTGTGTACATAGTCATGCCAAATGCACTCTGTAGCTGACAGTTAAAACCATGATTTGTTCCCCAGGAAATCTGGTGGGAATTAGATAGCAACAACAAAGCCCATCTCTCCCTTTCTTGTATGCCATTCTCCCATTGCTTCACCCAGCACATTGGTCTTAGTGCTTTGGGTTCTTCCTGTTTCATTTTGCTTAAGTAAGATACATACTTATTATTTCCTATTCTTTATAACCTGTGATAAATTAGTAGACTACTTAATGTTTCTTCTGGCTGCCTACTTACACTATATCCTGGGTGATTTCATGTTGTCTATAGACTCTTCACTTTAAACACAGCTGAACAGAGCGAAGTGTGGTGGTGCACATTTTTTTTTTTTTTAATCCCAGCATTCAGGAAACAGGAAGGTAGATCTCAAAGTTTGAGACACACTTGGTCTACATAGCAATTTCCAGGCTAGCCAGGACTATATAGTGAGTCCCAAAAGAAAAGCAACCACAAAAACAAGAAAACTCCACAGTTGTACAGTATCTATTGTGTAGCCATAGCATATTGCAGAGTTACAAGCCACAGGACCACGCCTGTGTGTGACCTGGGGCTTGCTTTCAGTGTGAAGATAGTCAGTTATGTGTGTAGTTTTGTTATGCACCATCAGATCTCCTTCCGTAAGTCCATGTGCATTACTGTCAGCAGTTCCTGAGTGTGTCTTCCTCTCTCCCTGGGGCTTCACTAACAGAAATTAGATTTTTCCATTTCTGACAATCCAGAATTACATCTGCCACTTCTTGGCTTCCAAACATCATTCAGATCATTGGTGGCTATTTGGGGCTTTGATCTGTTTTTATTATTACTATTTGGGGACGTTCCTGCCACAGCACTTGTGCGGAGGTCAGCAGCTTTGTAAAGTTGGTTCTCCTTCCACATTTATGTGACTTCTCAGGATTTGAGCCCATGGGGCAGAGTACTTATAATTAATGGCTATTTCCTCTCCCTCCCTTCCCCCTTCTCTTTCTCTTTGAGTTGTCTGTATTTATCTTTGGCACATTTATACTGTATATTTGCAGGGGGCTTGTATTTTGTTTGAGGCAAAATTTTGCCCTGTATCCCAAGCTGGTTTACAACCAGTGATCTTCCTGCTTCGGCCTCTGGATTACTGAGATGACTGAGTTCAAGATCACATTCCAGATCTTTGTGATACAATGCTGCACATGTTTCTCTCTAGCTGTTTACTATACTTATAATGGAATATACCCAAAGTCTCTACAGTAATTTGTAATCTTTTTATTATTTTTTTATGTGTATGGATGTTTTGTCTGCCTGTGTGTCTGTGTACCATGTGCATGCAGTTCCCACTGAGGTCAGAACAGGGTGTCAGATACCCTGGGACTGGAGTTAAAGATGGTTGTGGGCCTGTATGTAGGTGTTGGAATTGAACCCAGGTCCTCTGGAAGAACAGGCCAGTGATCTTAACCACTGAACCACCTGTCCAGCCCCTGTAATTCCTGTTGTTTGTTTGTTTTGTTTTGAGACAGGGTTTCACTATGAGGCCCTGGCATCTGGAATTCTCTGCTGAGCCTAGCCCATGAATCCATAAAAATACTCCTGCCTCTGCCTCCCAAGTGCTAGATGAAAGATGTGCACCACCATGCCTTCTACACTGTTTTAAACAAACTTATAACATGTAAAATTTGTCCATCAGAAAATACCTCTAATGTATGGTAATGTGAGTATACATCCCAAAGATAAAAGAGATCCTGGTTAAACTTTGCCCCTTCAGTGCAATCAGTACCTCTCAGTCTTTCTGAGATGAAATCTGTGGGAATGTGGTGTTATGTATGGTCCTCAAAGAAGCACTGGAGCACAGCCCAGCCTGACTGTGGCATTTGCTTCAGGCAGAATAATGAGTCAGGCTCCTTTCTTTGGTTTTATCATCTTTCATACTCTACCCACTTCCAGGAAGATATTAGGCATCTCTCTGGTGCTGAGTTCAAGCAGTGTCATACACTTTGCCTTCTTGCCATTTAGTGCAGTGTGCCACACTGTATCTGATTTTATACTTCTGACTGTTGTTTTCTGTTCCCTAACTTTAATAAAGGGAATCAGGACTCTTTAGATTAGTCATCAAACTGAACAGAAATTTTGACTCCTCAAAGCTTAAGTAATTCATAGTGCTAGTTTTATGTACCACAAATGCTAATTTATTGACTTTATAAAAATAAGACGTTCTCCATTTTTATTTTTTGAAAGAAACCTTCTAATTCTGGCTTCTATATCTGTCTTTATGTTGGAAAGATAGCAACCTCACGACTAGATATTGCTTCATTATCAGTTATTTCTGCTTGAGGGGAATGGAAATAATTTTGTTCTCAGTTTAGTATATCCAACTGCCTGAAACTTGCCTTTCTCGGGTGGATATCTTGACTTCTTTCCTACATTGACTTCCATGTGGCCTCATAAAGTACTTGCAAAGAATAGCCCTTCCTGGGCTGCTGTGGATCACAGGTCTTTGCTTTTGAAAGCAGTGAAGAGCTTTACCACTTACTCAAGTAAGTGGCTGTCTGACCTTTTGGTGTGTGCAGCTTAGCCCTGCTCTGCCAGCATTGCAGCTGCATATGTGATTAAGTCATCAGGAGCATTCCCAGGGCTGAGTGGGGCTGAGTGCTAGAGCACTTCTCATTGTCGTGCACAAAGCCATGGGTTTGACCCTCAGCACCTCCAAAGAAAACAACAACAAAAATAACAGTGAGCAATGATATGGCTAGCAGATCCTGCCTGCGTCCTGTTCCTGGATGTAGTGAAAAAGAGAAGGAGGATTCTGTTGTTTCTGATTCAACTGTTTAGCCTCTCTAACTTCACCTCTGCAGTCTTCCTGCCTCACCTCTTGAATGCCTAGATGACAGGTATGCATGTCCGTATGCAGCTAAACAAGAGGATCAGTTTCCTTTTTCCTTCCTTCCTCCCATGCTTCCTTCCTTTTTATTCTACCTGTTGTGCCTAAGTCTGAACCAATATGCTAGGTAAATGGTTCACTACTGAGCTATATCCACAGCACCAAAGGCAAGTCCTTAATGGCAAGTTTCTGCTTTTTAATGAGGTAACAGTTTAGTTCCTCCACTTTACAAGTGGGGAAACTGAAACACAGAAGAATCTGGAAGCAGATCAGGGTCACTGATAGTTGTTAGTCATCTCCAAGCCCACAGGCTTCTGGAGAGCTTGTCCCACCTAGCCATGCTGCTGTCCAGGGGAATGCAGTCTCCAATAGAGAACCAGAGAAGTAGGCGGGTGCGTATTTTTCACCAGTGACCTATTTCATCTGGCTTCTTTACTGAACATCTACAGAGACTTTGCTTTCCAATTGAACAGAATGTCTCCCCGGTTCCCCTCTTGTTCTTTCTCAGTCTTTGATTTCTGAAAATGTGGCTGGGCCTGCTTAGCATGCTCAAACAGTGCAGCAGGAAGTAGCTTCGGTGGATCAGTGTGGATTAGCATGCTCAGCACTAACCAGCTTGTGTTTGAGGTTTTGAGCTTTTCAGGGCTTTGTAAGTCTTCCTTGTCTCCTCTTAGAAGGGTGGGGGTGAAAACAAACAGTCCTAATACAGTTAAGTTACTTTTGATGAGAGATGGGTGGAAACACTAAGTCTAGGGAAGATCTTTCTCATAATGAAAACCAGACTGAGACTTGAGGCTGTTAACAGTCATAGCAAGAAACAACTGCATTCAGAAAAAATGATCACCAAGCTGAGCTACAGATGAGGTGGAGCTTGGCAATGTTTTATGTTGGATGAGAGTTCACCCCTGAAATGAGGGTTCTCCTCAGAGGTCATTAAGCCAGCAATAATTGCATTGAGTGCTAGAAGCCAGTGTTTTACACAGTGGGATCTGTTTTGCATACCAGAAAGGTTTGCTTACATTATTATCAGAATTTAGTCTTGTGACTCTTGGCCCAAAAGACTGTTTATCTTGTTTGAAAGAACAGGAGAAAGAAAGCTAGATTCCCTAAAATTGAAGAAAATGGGACTGCAAGGTGACACTTCATGTATAAGCTGCCAACCTGAAACCAATCCCTAGAGTCCATGTAAAGATGAAGAAAAGTATTGCCAGAGTATACTTCTGCATACTCACAAATATTAATATAAATGTAAAAAAATGGGCTACAGTTAGAGCTGGATGGTAGAGTGCCTGCTTAGCCTGCAAAAGACCCTGGACTCTCGTCTCAAAACTGCACAAAAAGAAAATATCCCTTTGTTTTGTTGTTGTTTGTTTTATTTTGTTTTCAGGTGGGGTCTTTTATGTGTAGCCTTGGCTGTCTTGAAACTCTTTCTGAAGACTAGTCTGACTTCAAACTCAGAGGTCCCCCTGGCTTTGCCTCCTGATTAAAGACATGTGCCACCACCGCCTGGCCAAGAAAACAGCACTTTTGAATGTGTTGGGTTTCCTTTTAGTGCCTGCATCCCCTGATTGTCTGTAATGAAGGCTCAATGCTCTTAGGGAATGTATGAATGGCTCCATCGTGGTTGGCTGCCTGGTACCTGGGTGCCACAACTTACCAGCATCTTCTTTTTCTTTCAGGTTTCTGTCCTGGGTTGCCCTGACCCAGCGGTGCATGAGATTGCCTATCAGTATGGGAAAAACATTGGAATAGCTTTTCAGGTTGGTATGCTTGTTTGTGGGAATGTTGACATATAGGCACAGCTGCATTCTCCTCAGTGTAGAGTGTTCAAAGAAATAAAGACAATGGCAACTCAGTAGGTATGCTCATCTTTCCTTTTGGCAGCTCATAGATGATGTATTGGATTTCACCTCATGTTCTGACCAGATGGGCAAGCCAACATCTGCAGACCTGAAGCTAGGCATAGCCACCGGCCCTGTCTTATTTGCCTGCCAACAGGTAGGTCTTACTCTCTGTGAAACATTGCTGAGGAGCCCTATGGAGCCAATATCTCAGGTACATCTGATAAAGTGAGGTTAAAAACTGCTGGAGGCATTTAGATAAGAAACCACAGATTTGATCCTGGTTTGATAACTAAGATGTTTGGGTGGTAATTTCACTTCTTATCTGTGAAACACAGGTTATAATTTTCTCAATTGTTATGAGGGCTAGTTGATATACTACTCATTATCTCACAAATCAGAAAGTGCTGAGTGAATTTCATGTATTTTGGATGTTGCAAGATTGGCAATTACTACTTTTATGATTGGGTATGCCTCAAAGCCTCTTAAAGGTACAGGAAGTTCTAAAGGTATCTAAGTCTGAGGAAGTCCTAAGTTCTAATTTAATGGAACTGTTGGCACTCCTAGAGAAGCCTTGACGCCTCAGCCATTGCTTCCAAATGTGGAGAAGTCAATTGAATGCACTAGAACCATGTAGTTCCTTCCTTTTCCACACTGAGAGACTGTAAGTAAGTAAAGCTGCTTTCATGTCCTCCTTAACATAGATGAGATGCTTCACAAGCATCAAAGATGCTGCAGTGACTGTCAAAGCAGCCATTTCATAGCATCATCTGGACCCTGGCCATATGCTTTTGGCTGTGCCAGATGCTACTTGGAATAAGTGGGCCATTAGCTGTATATTGGTATCTTTAAAACCAATAGTCAACTGAGTGGCATTTAACTGGTTAGTTGGCAGTGTATTAAGATAGTCGTCACCAACTACCTTTTGGGTCTAAAATTTTTAAACTGTTATCAGTCTTTTCATAAATTTTGCCTGTATTCTTTATTTAAAATGTATGTCATAACTTTTCTAGGACTTAGTAGTTCCATCTTGATATTAAAACCAATGACATTCCTTTTGATTCATTTCTGATTCAAGAAACAGAAGAGATGATCTTTCATCCTGTGACCTAGTAAACTACTACAGGTAATTCAGCCTTAGGGAGGCTGAAGCCTGGATGACTAGACTGGGTACCATGGATAGTGCCTGTCAATTAAAAGAATAGAGACTACGAACAAAGATGATGGGACACTTAGTAGTAGAAACTTTTGTCCTTGTTACCAGACATTTGAGGTCAGGGTAAGAAAAGAAAGATGTACAGCTGAGATGTAGTGACACAGGCCTGCAACCCAGTATTTATGTGCTGATGCAGGGGGATCATCTGAGATTGTGGACAGTCTGAGCTACATTAAAAACAAAATAAAACAACAACAAAAAATGTTTCAAAAATAAAAAACAAGAAACAAGCATTCTATGAATGGTAGGTTTCTTCTCCCATGAGACTGAGACTTATTAACTCACTACCCCAATATGCAGGAAGATTTATATGCCAAGTTTAGAAAAATTAGGAAAACCTTTTGTACATTAAAGTAAGGAACATTTTCTGTTATGCCATAGCCACCAACACACACACACACACACACACACACACACACACACACACACACACACTATTCCTGAGCCATGTGTGTATAAATGAAAGTATATCTGATGATAGAAAAGTTAACCATTGGCCAGCATTTGTTGTAAAATTACAGACCTGCATCATCTCTGTCACAGGTGAGTATACATGAGTCAAGGAGAGCATGGGCCATGTGCCAAACCAGCTAGCTCAGCAAAGATCAGCCCTGAGTTCTTCTCTGACTTATTCTATAAAGAGTTTGGATTACTTTTAGAAGTCTCAACAATTATGAATACTTGTCATGAGCTCCATGAAACAAATAAAATAGACTGGTGCTTTTTTTTTATTATTATTTTATCTCATTACTTATAAAGAAACCAATTTACTTTTCTGTACACAAAGAATTTAATAGCTAATTTTGCATTCAGATATAATGGGACAAAGTGAGAACAGAAACTGAATGCACAGCTCTTACAATTAGCCTGCCATCATAAGATGGGAAACTGCTAAGATGTTATATTTGTTTATAGGAAGGTTACCCAAACTATGTTTTATGTGTATGTTACTGGGAAATCTCAGAGTCATGAGGCACCCAGTTGCTCTGACCAGGCAGCACCTTCCCCTTTCTGCCTATAAGGCAGTGGAGAAAGGAGCTGCAGGCATAGAGTAGCCTCAAAAAGGAGACACATGATGAAACTGAGCAGCAGTGCCTCTGGCCAGGACTCACTGTGCCAAAAGTTAATCAATATATATTTATACTTAGTCAAGGTTGCATTTATAAATTGTTCTCAAAACCCTGAGCTTAGGCTCTTTTTATGCATTATTCTGCTAAAAAGAGGTTTCTAGCAAGAAATCTGTCAAAAGTTCATGGGGCTTAAAATAACTTTGGGTGAATCAAGTTCAAAAATAATGCAGGATTATACAGTATTTAGCTTTAATAAAACAGTGTTGATTTAGTTTATAAAAGACTCTTTCTTACATTGCCCCTGATCTCACAATTACACTTTGTAGTAGATAACTGTTTATTTCTTTGAATGAAATTGATGCTTGTGTCTGGCCAAAACGGAACATCTGGTAGATGGCACAGAAGGCAATTGAACATCTTTCCCAAGTCTTCTGAGACCAGCATTCATTTTACTATGCTTGAATTACTCCTTCAACTAACAGTTACCTAGTAGTACCCAGGTAACTGGTATGCCCTAGCACTGGAGATACATCTCAGTGTATCCACTATTATTAGTGGCTAACATACCATTTATAGAATACTAGTGAGGTCGTTGTAAGCCTTTCCTAGGGGGATGTCTTGTCCACAGATCTGTCAGTGAACTGATCCATCTATCTAACACTGAAGGTCTTGCTCTGAGACTCTAGGCCTTCCACAGTCTCAGTCTCTCAAGAACAAAGATAACAGCCATGTCCACCAAACCCTGACTTGTCTTTTCCTTTGTAGTGCTGCATGGTAAATGATCTTGACATTATAATTTGCTGGACTAAGAACTGGTTGACTGATTCTCCTATTTGGGGGAAAGATTCCTTGGTGGCCAAGTTCAGAGATTTGAGGTGCCTCAGAAGACCATGGCTTGGTGGTAGAGATTTGCCTAACATGTATATGACCCTGGGTTTGACTCAAAATGAGCACATGCATCACACACACACACACACACACACACACACTTTATGTTTTCTGAAGAGGTCTCAGTGGTGATAGTATATTCTTGTATAAGTGTATATATTGTCTTCAAGAGCAAACACTTGAGCTCTGTGGTAGAGTAATTGCCTAGTATGCACAAGTCCCTGGACTCCAGCACTAGCACTTGGGAGATAAAGGCTAGGAATTCAAAATTATTGCCAGCTACATAGTGAGTTGAAGGTCATCCTGGGCTACATGAGATCATGCCAAAAAAAAAGGGAAAAAAAAAATACAGCTCACAACATTGTCAAAGACCTCATTCACAAGTGCAAACCAAAGCCAGAGGCAGCAGTCTATAATGAAATTGTACACAGAATCTACTGGACAGAAAATGAAATATGTTTATCCCAAATAAACAAATCTCCACTCTTTTTCTTTAAAATTACTTACACATTAACTCAGTAACATTTACCTGAATCTGTTGTACTGTCTCAGGCTTTATGATTTTTCTCAAAATACAAACTTTTGCAAAAGTTTGAATGCACATTTCTCTGCAGTGGGGTTATAATGTCTGACAGTTATTCTTGCTGTGTGTAGTGGCCAAAAAGGTAAAGAATTGATTAGAAATAGCTGTCTTCTTTTTCCTTGCTTAGACTTGCTGGTTCCCTTCTCCAAAGTTGATATTTAAATATGTAAATGTGGGAAAGTGATTAAGACATAGTTATATATCCTTCAGTTTGGAAAACAGTATGAGAAAATTGATTGGCTTTCTATTTGTAATGCATCTTTTAATATTCATATTAAATCTTACAATGACATATGAAAATGTTTGTTAAATACTCAGAAATAAAATAGAAGTGTTTTCCTTTTTGGGTGAGATTACAGTAGTTTAAAAGCTCTTTTTAAAAATTTTCCTTTCATCTGCTTGTTACTGATAAATCACTAGACCTAAATGTCAGGCTGTAGCCGTACTGTCATCACCAGCCTCTGCACCAGATGCCCAGGCTTATGCTATTGTGATTATCTGGCGCCTTAGAATTACCCAGGTTTGGAGACCGGACCACCCCAGTACACTGGTCACCCCTGGAGTTTTGTGAACACATTTCAGAGTTAGAATCCGATTCCCTTGTAAAACAGCATGACCAAGCAAAAAAAAAAAAAAAACTTCCCACTGAAACTGGGGTGAGAACTATCTTGTTTCTCACTTCCTCACATACACAGGGGTAGGAATGGGCTTTTAGAAGTTCAACTGATATTTGCATATTGAAATTTACATGGTGTTACTTCAAAAGATGAATGTAGTCATGCTCACTGCAACTTAGTTTTCTTTAAAATGTTGCTTTCTTGGTGTTTTTAAGGTATCAGAGAAACTACATAGTTGGCATATTTTATTTATCATACATAACTCATGCTGAGAAAATAAAAGTTTGTAGATCATACACAGGGAATTTTTTCACAAGGTGCCCAAGTCACCATCGAATCTGCTTTAAGATATAATGTAGAAATAAGCAGGTGGGGGAGAGATATTTAAAAACTAAAAGAAACTACTAAAATTATCTGATTGATTTAATTCATAAAAGACCAGTAACTAATGCAAACTAGTACTTAAGAACTAACCAGTTGTTGGTTCATTAAATTCTGTATGGATGCCAGGCAGTGGTGGCTCACGCCTTTAATTCCAGCCCTTGGGAGGCAGAGGCAGGTGGATTTCTGAGTTTGAGGCCAGCCTGGTCTACAGAGTGAGTCCTAGGACAGCCAAGGTTATACAGAGAAACCCTGTCTCTAAAAACAAGCAAACAGAAAGAAAGAAAGAAAGAAAGAAAGAAAGAAAGAAAGAAAGAAAGAAAGAAAGAAAGAAAGAAAGAAAGAAAGAAAGAAAGAAAGAAAGAAAGAAAGAAAGAAAGAAAGAAAGGAAAGAAAAGAAAGAAAGAAAGGTGAGGAAAGAGAAGGTTTGATTTGATGTTTTGTTTAGCAACTTCAAAAAAAAAAGTTTTAGCTGGGCAGTGGTGACATAAACCTTTAATCCTAACACTCTCAGAAGTAGGTAGCCAGCCTGGTCTACAGAGTGAGTTCCAGGACAGCCAAGGCTATACAGAGAAACCCTGTCCCCCAAAACAAAAAACAAACAAACAAACAAATCTGCATGGATGTTAGCTGTCTCTACAACTTTGTTCTCACACATGTACTTTTCTAGAACACTGTGCTCCTCATTAGGTTAGGGTTTCTCTTCTCAATGTGCCCTAGTTTTTCTGCTGCAGATCCCATAGTCACTATTACAGGAAAATTTATTTCATCCTTCAGGCGTAGTCCCAGGGAAACTGGCAACTGCATAGGCTTGGATATCTGTGATAAAATACATCCTACCTCTTACTCCATGGAACTGCAGACTGCTAGAAATTGGAAAGTTGAAACAGAAAAGAAGACTGAGATGAGGAAATTATTCAGCTGGGATGGTTGCTGGCAGAACCTGGACACAGGGTTTGAGTCTGGAAGTGATTTGTTATCCTGATTTGGTCCTAGTAAGAAATGAAGAAGATAAAAGACATTTTCATCATGACTAAGAGATTTATATTGTGTTTATGTGCACGCATGCACCGGAGAGACAGGATGAGTCAGTTCTCTCCTGTCTGAGATCAAACTCATCATCAGATAGATCATGCAGCACTTATACCAGACCAGCCATCTCTCTAGCCTGACTTTTTTCTTTTTGCTATCAGACTTATTTCTCTTATTTGTGCTACAATGAATTAGTTCTAGGACCAGCCACTAAACCTAGAAAAGCAAAAGGAAGAATTTTCCTCCCTTACGAAATCTTCAAGCCCATGAAGTTTTGTTTCTTGTGTTAGGGATGGAACAAAGCCCTAAACGTGCTGGGCAAATGCTCTAATGCTGAGCTGTACCTCTGACACCTCTGATCTTTTTATAACTCAGTACACTGCTCCAGTTGGTATCTCTATCTCCTCTAATCCAAAGGAGGTGTTCATTAAAACATTTGGTGATCATAACAACAGTATAATCAGATTTGTTGGGAGTGCTATCAATGCACTTAACATCCCTCCCCCCATGCCCAAATGCAGATTTCAGTGTGCACGCAACCACGTCTAATTCCTAATGTCTTCCTAGATCACCAATACCAACATCACTTGGCAATTCATTCAAAAGGCATTCTCAAAGTATTGCCTACTGAATCAGAACCCAAGAAGCTCAAAGCACAGTACTTTGTCTTCCTGAAACTTACTCAATACTGGACTGCAAATAGAACAATTTGTTCTGTTTTGTTTAATATGTATGTGCCTGCTTGTCTGTTGTGTGCAGTACCCTTGGAGGTCTGAGGGGGAAATTACAGAAGACTGATCTACCTGGGCGCTGAGAACCCAAAACAGATTATCTGTAAGAGCACAAGTGTTCTTAACTATTGAGCCATCTCTCCAGCCCCCACTTTTTCTTTTTCTTTTTATAGTTACAAACAAGTATTAAAATGCTTCATTGCTCCAGGAACAATAAAAAGATTTCCCTTCTTTATGGTTAGTTTCCAGAAATGAATGCTATGATAATGAGACGGTTCAGTTTGCCAGGAGATGTGGACAGAGCACGACAGTATGTATTACAGGTAAGACTATTTTTAAAGAATGATTTTAAATCTCGTTTGTGCACATGCATGTGCTCAGCACCTAGCGAAGGTAAGAGGACAACTAGCAAGTATAGGTTCCTTCCTACTGTGTATGTTTCAGGGATCAACTCAGTTTATCAGGCTTGGCAAGCAGGCCTTACTCAGGGTTAGGTACTTGACTTATCTCCAAGGTAAGATCATTTTTAAAAATACAAAAGGCAACAGCAGGTACAGTAACAAAATTGACAGAGCCAAGTTGGTCAACCCTTACCTGATTTGACAATAACTAGGAAATCTCATTTAAAATACTTTTATATTTAGTTGCGGTGCCTTTGTGCCCTACTTGCAAGAGTTGGTTCTCTTCTTACACCATGTGGGTCTTGGAGATTTTTTTAACTCATTCAGGCTTGGCAGCAAGCTCCTTTACCTGCTGAGCCATCTCAGGAGACACACACACAAAAGCAGAGAGTGCCCAATTAATTTCTCTTTGAAGTTATTCAGTAATCTTCATATGTAGGCCAGGTTAACTGAGATGTGTTACATTGAAATGAGGTGTTCCCATGTCCATGAATATCACTGTACTGTGCCCGGGACTGGCCCCATCCCTGTCCAACTCACTTCCTATAGTTAGACAGTTACAGTAGTTTACTCATAAATGCCTTTCCTGCCTAAAACAAGTGGGTCATTAAAAACAACTTAAACATACATAGTGAACAAGCCAGAGTTTACTCTGTTCAGGACCTAGAGGCATGTTTTAAATGTGTTGCTGTGTATCTTCAGAACTTTCTCCTAGATGCTAAAGGCTTTGTTTTCTTTAAAGAATTCTTTCCAGAGCCACTGGGTAAAGGAACTTGCTGCATGCAAAGCCTTTTGACCTGAGTCTGATTTCAGAGACTCACATGGAAAGTCAACTCCTGCAAGTTATCCTCTTATATCCATCCACATGTGCCCTGCCATGCACACACCCACAACCACATACTAAACACAAACATAAATGGATTATTTTTTTTAAAGTGATCAGTTTCCAAATTCAATTATCTGGAAGCTACAGGTTAAATAGAAGAGAGTAAGCAAACAAGAATTAGTAAGCAGGTGCAGTCTAATATCTATATTTAGTGTACAACACAAGAAAGAATTCTCAATAATCATGTTTCCAGTATTTTGTGAGTGCTTGGCAGTGCTATAAAAACTCACATCCAATATTCATCAGAGGGGCTCTAGCCTTAGAAATAATAGTGTAGCAGTCCTTTGGTATCCCGAGGGTTGCAGAACTCCTCCTTGGGTCTCGAAGATGAATGCATGTTTAGATATTTAGAATACTGCTTTATACTTTATATTGTTTATAATACCTAGTTATGATTGCTTAGATACATAGAGATGGTAACAAAGATATACATGCTCAAGTTATGTCCAACATGGTTTTAGAAAGTGAATCAAAGACTCAAGTGATCGGTGAGACTGAAGAGCGAAGTTAATTGTAATTCTCATAAATACTACACACTGTTCCTTTAAGAAACCACCCTTTGTGACACAGACATGCACTTAGAAATCACAAATAAATTTGTCAAAGGGGTCTAAATACTAGATCCTTCTACACTCGATGGGGCTTCTAAATTCTATTCCTTCATTAAGTATGTGTGGACAATTGAGGATTACTAAAGAGTTGGTTAAAACTTGCTGAGCAGAAGAAAATGTAAATATAAACTGAAAACTATAAATAGGAGAATCTACAAAGGTACTGAATTCTTAAAACAAGAGCTTTTTAAAGCCTCCTTGTGTCTGTCAGGCACTGAACAGTTCTGCACATGTTGGCAAGGGCGCCAGCAGCAAGCCTGTTCATCTCTAGCCCATTATTCAACTCAACTAGAATAGGAAGTAATTCTAAGAACTGACAAGTGGGATTATATGTAAAAGCATCTGCATGATCAACAGACAGCATACACAAGAAAAAAACTGCCAGCTATAGACTATATATCTAACAAATACATAAAGAGCTGCAAAAGTAAATGCTAATTTAATCATTCACTAAAGAAATACAAATGGCCAGTAAGTATTTGAAACATATTCAACATTCTTAACAATTCGGAAAATGCACATTAAAACTGAGATGCCATCTTAACCACTATCAGAGTGGCTATTACCAAGAAAACAAGTAATGGTGAATGCTGGTGAGGTGCTAGAGTGAAACAAACCCTTATTTATTGTTAAAGGGAATGCAAAGTCATACAGCCACTATGAAAGTTAGTGCGCAGAAGAACCACATGACCCAGCCGATGGACCCTTAAGACAACATATAACCAGAGATACTTCCAGTCCATGTTTATTGTTCACCCTAGTTAAGAAATAGAACCTGGGTGTTCATGAGCTGGTGAATAAAGAAAATGGGACACACGCACAATGAAATTTCATCAAGCCATAAAGAAATATGAAACCAGCCGCAGAGGTAGCTTACTTACTGTTCTTTAAGAGGACCTGTGTTTACTTCTCCACACCCTAAGTACGGTGGCTCACAAGTGCCTGTGTGAGCCTCCTGAGTTCCAGGAGCTCAGACATCCTCATCTAGTCTACGATACCTATACTCAACAGGTGCATACCCACATACAGCCACACACATAATGTACATATGTAGATCATAAAAGGAGGTAAAAGATTGTAAGTGAAGGAGGAAAAGTTGATGAAATATATTTGCATAAAAGCAAAAAGAGATAGATACCCCTGAGAAAGAGGACCAGTAACAAGTGGGGATTGGGAACAACAGTAGGAGGAATCAGTAAGAATTATGTGTGACTTTATGTATAAGCCATAATGTAACTTTTTGGGAAGACAGTGTACAAAGTGCTCACTACTAAAGGCAAAGACACCGGAACTGGCTTTGTGCAATAAAAATACTGGATGCCAGAAGACAGTGGAGTAAGGCCTTCCAAATAAACATCCATGTGAACACTTTAAATCTGAAATGTATCTCTGTGATTTTAAGGCCAGCTTGATTGGCCAGCTTACCACACACACACACGCACACGCACACACGCACACACATACACACGCACGCACGCACGCACGCACACACGCACACACATACACACATTAAGCTCTAGGCCAGCCACTGTAGAGTGAACTGTCTCAAAAAGGAAATAAAGAAATGTTGGTTTTTCACATACCCTTTGTGGTAGAGGTTATTTCCACAGGTACTTTTAAGCAAGATGTGCTGAAACACCAAGGAGAAAAAACATGCTTCTATGCAAGATGGCACAGAAAATTACACTCTTACCATGTTTTGAGGAAAGCATTTCAGCTGTATACTAAGCATAAATAACTGATTGAGAATCATGGAGAAGGGGCTTAGTATTCTATCAGAAAAATAAATATGTTTTATTACTGCCCAGCTCCTAGAAAGAACCACCATTAGAAACATTAGAGAATGTAACCATCTTCAGCATTAGGGCAGAGTAGACAGAAACAATGGTATCCTTATACAAGAGGAAACCAAAAGTTATCTTGCTGGCAAAGGTAATCTGCAGAAGAATCTAAGACAATGAGATAACAATTAGATTAGGAAATGCTTTTGGATGAGGTATGTGATTTCCAATAGGAAAGGCAACAGGAGAAACTGGCATAAATAAGAAAATAAGCCTTTTTGATTTTCATTTTAAAACAGGATTTTATAGACAGAACTTTTAAAAACAATGCTTCAGTGGAGGTTGGGGGAGAACAGGAAATAGCTGGGTGTGTGACAGAGTTGATTTCTTTGTGTGCTAACAGAACTAGTGTTTCCATGTGAGAAAAGGTGGGAAGAAAACTTCATTCAAGACATACATAGTCTGATTATTATCTGTGCAGCTCATCTGATCTCAAACCGTGTCAGTCTATTGTAGCAGCAATCGGGAGCTGGTCAGTGATCTGTCTGTTCTGTTGTCTCCTGCAGAGTGACGGTGTGCAGCAGACAACCTACCTCGCCCAGCGGTACTGCCATGAGGCAGTGAGAGAGATCAGGAAGCTTAGACCATCTACAGAAAGGGATGCCCTCATTCAGCTTTCAGAAAGTGTGCTCACAAGAGATAAATGACAATTCTTTCAGTTCTTTCTGGCAGCTATTTTACCAGACTGTGCCTAATGAATTTTGTGAAAAACTATTTGCTTCACGTGCAGATAACCAAAAATCATTTTAAAAAATAATTTCAACCTTATTGATGGGCAATTTTTTTATTGGCAAAGTTTTTCAGAAAACTTTTTAAATGTAATTAAACCAGTGTCATTATAGTCCTATAAATTCTAATCGAGGTATCCTGATGGTTATATGTGGTATTGTTTACACTGTTAATGCCCACATGTAAAGCCATTACACAAATAAATAATCAACGTTAAAATTCAAGTGGTTTGTCTTTGTTTTGCCATAGGATTAAAGGTCAGAGAATTTTGAAGTCTGTACTATTTAAATCCACATTAGTTATATTTTAACAATATCCAAATTTTTCGTATAGGAGCATAGTTTATTATAAAAGACTGTAGATAAAATTTAGACAACAGGTTATTTACAAATGAAGAAAACATTCTGCTTCAAAAAGAAAAAGCATAATATAGCTATCTGATCACTAATGACATAGTACTTCAAAAATAACAAAGGTAAAATATATATGGAATAGTTGATTTGATAGGAACAATGGTCTTTAATTTTCAGGAATATTTGCACTGCTCTCATCACTTACTGTGCTGTCATACATCTGTATCCCTCAATACATAAAGCCCACACTTGTGTGATCTACTTTAATATCCTAAGCAGTACAGTCTTATATACAAGAGAAATATCCCTCAAACCCTCCCTTAAGTCAAGAAGACACACAAAGTGCATGTGTTGCATTTAAGTTGCAATACAAACCTGCTTATTACCTGTTTACAGATTAATACATGGCCTAGTTTCTTTCCCAATTATTGTTAAAATTTTATGTTTCTAGTGCCAGGCAATGGATTAAATATGCCTGACCACAAATGAACTGCATCCATCTTTACAATATGTAAAAGATTTTCCTTTCACTGAGTCAGTGTAAATTCAGTTTCATTAAAATCCAAAGGACAAGTGTGGTACTCCTTCAGATGTTACCCCCCCCACCCCCCGAATATCATGTGCTTATTACTCTGACACAGTCTAGCTCCAAAATCTGCAAAATTCTGTCGCATTGCTGTTTGGACACATTAAGCTAAAAATAATTTCAAGCTGATGCATTGAGAAAATAGAACCATAATTCTGCAATAAATCTTTTTTAGGGGGCGGGGGTGTGCATGCATATGCACAAGCACACATGATTAAAGCAAACCAGGAAAGGAGAGGACAAAATCCTTTGGTTCACTTATGTATTTATGAATGGAAAAATTTATAATGCAAATTTCACCCATTAAAAAACTTAGATACAAATTACAACATTACAGATAGTCTTTCATTTCACATGGAGAACTTAAGAGACTCAAGTATGAGTACTCCAGATAATTGTTACACAAATTGGAAGCATCTTGAGTTGTTAAGTATATTTCAATACATAAAAATTTATGCATGCTTTAAACACTATTTTTTTTAAAAAAAATGAGAATTGAAACCAAAGTATGACCAGCACCAGCATTGAAGTTTTCTGTTTTTTTTTTTCCTATTAGTCTGACACAATGTTAGTGACCATGCTGTACCGAGACATGTAATGATGCATTCTGAACCATGATTTGTTAAACATAATAACCCACATCCCCAGAATTTTTAGGCTGGTCATAAACTTATCAAGGTGTGAGTACATACGCATAATCAATTATAGGCAGTCTGATATAAATTGCTCTTCAGCAATGTCTGAACTGCCTCCAAAATTTATGCTTACAGGTAGACATCCAAATATACCAATAAAACATGTCCTGAAAATATGGGCACATTTTAAACATTAAAACAATCCTGTTAACCATACAGTCCCACAGTATGACGGAGTAATAACCTACATGAAAAGAAAATGAAATAAAAACTAATCAGTATAGTGCATGATTGATTCAACATAGTTCCCAGGGAAGAGTCCAGTCACTCGATTGCAAACTCCTTCAAACCAGCCATCGTCATTCTTCTTTATGACATAGATGATTGCACCCTCTTTAAAGGACAGCTCATCATCCTTGTCTTTTGTATAATCATATATTGCAACAACTGTGGAGAAAACAAAGTATGACATGAGAATATTATCTCCAACATTTACTTGAATTTTAAAATGTAATGACAATTAAATCTATAGTTTAGGAAAGCTAAGTATTTTTAGTGGGAATTTATTTATTTACTTACTTATTTATTTTTGGTTTTTCTAGACAGGGATTCTCTATGTAAAAGCCTTGGCTGTCCTGGAGACCAGGCTGGCCTCAAACTCACAGAGATCTGCCTGCCTCTGCCTCCCAGGTGCTAGGATTAAAGGCGCAGCTGCCGCCTCCGCCCAGATGGATTTAGAACAGGAAAAAAAAAATGTCTACTCACTTTAAAAGCTTTGTTTTAAAAGATGGCAAAAGTAAGGAGAAACACCTAGAAAGTGTGGCAAAGCTCAAGATATGCTTCCTTTCTGGTTAACATATTCTATCTTTCCATTGTTGTAAAAAGGAAAAACAACTTACATGTTTAATACTTTAAGTATTGATTTCTAAATTTATATAGTCCCTTTATACCCATTTTTATAAGATAATTCTAAAACTACATGTAATTTTCTACTATGTGACTAATACATGAATGATTTTTATTTACTTCATTTATTCTAAACAGTTTTTTTCTTAAAATATGATTTTTTAAAGCATTTATGATGGTCCAGAATTATTTTTCCCGTAGCAAAGATGGCTTGCCTCCTTAATAACTCTAAATTAGTGAAATAGGGAAAGATTTGAGGTACTGATTGATTACCACTGTTTATTAAATTAAACAGGCAGTCTTTTCTCATTTCAAAACACTGTAGTATGTGAATTCAACAAGCCCACTTCCTTCAATTTTAGCTCTGCAAACAAAATCACAGTATGGTGATTACGAGCTCAATAGCTTATCAAAGCTTTAAAATACACCAAAGAAACACAATTAAATACCATCAAAACTAACTAGCAAAAAGGATCAAGTGACTGCAAAAGATCAACAATTATTAAGAAAAGCCCTATAGATAATTTAACTTTGGTAATATTCTTGTTTCTAGAGTCACAGGAGGTGAGATTCAGTGCTGCAGACTGATTTTATTCTAACAAAGGCCCAAAGCATTCACATCTTTGAGCAGAACAAAAACTGCTTCAAGTTCTTAGTTCCTCTAATGCAAATGGATCAGAAAAGAACTGAAACACACTGTTTGTTTTCTAGGTTTCCTTTGTAGGTGTGAGGGTCTCGTCTCAAATGTACTCGCTCCCTTCATATAATTTCTCTCAACACTACTTACCATTAATAATAATTCCATGTTGATTCTATTATCCAGGATATAATCAAGATAAAGGTCAAACTTTCCTTTTATATGTACTGTGAAGGGTCTCTGGAATTTA
>JANHMN010000006.1:60410101-60507712 GCA_030674055.1 Rhabdomys pumilio
TTTCCTTTTATATGTACTGTGAAGGGTCTCTGGAATTTAAGTCTATTGAGACAGACCAGTATCACATCAGCATATATTAGGTTAAAGATACATTATCAATAAGAATGAGAACTTTTAAATAGTTATGTCATAAACTGATGAGCCAGGTTAAACAGGTTTCATTATCTTATCACAAAGTAGTCATTAAAACACCACATTAAATGTGGTGGTGTGCCTACGCCACGCAGGGGGGGTGCCTGCCAGCCCCTGCTTTTCCTCAGATTGTCTAAAGACACTGGGAAGATGGTGGAAAATTCACCGTCACCACTGCCAGAAAGAGCGATTTATGACTTTGATCTTTTACCTAAGCTCACACTTTGGCTTCATACTTTATCTTGTGTGGGCTTTCACTCTCCAACCTTGGTTAAACTCCTTGGGCAGTTGTGTTGCCTGTCTACCTCCTCATCACATAGTTGGTTATGTGCTCTTATTTGGAATCAACATGATGAGTATCTCTCCGCTTGACTCCATTCATACGATCACAGAAAACTATGCTAAAAAACAACAGAGAAAAAACTACCAAGAAGTCATCCCAGCATTGAGAGACATTCCCATTAGTGAAGTAAACAAAATATTCTTCCTAGAAGCCAAAGAACTCAACATCTAAAATGAGCTGTGTATAAACATCCTAAAACCAAAAAATAAAAACCTTTAAATCTAAGTGAACTGGCTTACTTGACACAATCTAGGAACATATCTGGGAGTGGGGAAAAATGTCTCAGTAAAGACTGGCCTGTAAATCTGCAGTGCATTTCTTTTATTTTTTTTCTCTCCCCCCCCACTCCCCCCCCAGACAGAGTTTCTCTGTGTAGCCCTGGCTGTCCTGGAACTCAATCTGTAGACCAGGCTGGCCTTGAACTCAGAAATCCATCTGCCTCTGCTTCCCAAGTGCTGAGATTAAAGGCGTGTGCCACCACCGCCCGGTTGCAGTGCATTTCTTGATTGATATGAGAGGCCTCAGCCTATCTTGAGTGGTGCTACTCCTGGGTCTTGGATACAAATTAAAATAACAAAAACAAACCAACAAACAAGACTGATCAAGCTAAGAGAAGCATGGCAGTAAAGCAACATTCTTTTACAGCTTCTAAGCTCCTGCCCTGACTTCTCTTACAAGCTGTATGAGATAAGACCTTTCTTCCCCAGGTTGAATTCAGCCAAGTTTCACTATAGCCACAGCATCCTTAAGTATGACAATAATCTTACTAAATCTCCTCTGCCCATTGGCAGAAGGGTGAGAAAAATCACTCCACACAACAGGCTATATGAAATTTGCAATAATCCTCCTGCCTCCTGAGTGCTGTGATTTCAGGTATATGATTTCAAGTCATGTCCAGCTTACTTCTGCTAAATATTAACTAGATTTACACACACACACACACACACACACACACACACAATCTAACCCATCGTCATTCATTCTTTAAATTTACTTATTTTAAATTTTATTTTCAGTGATAAGTGATTTGTCTGCATAGCTGTATCTGAATCACATGCATGCCTGGTGACAGATGTCAAACACAAGTGGTCATCAGATCTAGAACTGTAGTTATAGATGGGTGTGAGTCACCATGTAGGTGCTAGAAACTGAACCTGTAAAGAAATGCCCTTGACTCTAAACCATCTCTCCAGCTCCCCACTACCAATTTTTGTAAATAAAGTCTTACTGAACACAACTACATCTACACATATATATTAATGCATAACTTTAAGCCACAAACCCACTGAGTCAATATAGCCAGCAAAATGTAAGCTATACCCAGTCTTGGGAAGTGGGGGGGGGGGGGGGCGAAAAAAGGGGGGGGAAAGGTGGGGAGGGGGGGGGGTGGAGAAAAAAAGGGGGGAGGAAGGGGGGGGGGGGGGGGGGGGGGACCAAAACAAACAGAAAAGGGTGGAGAGAGCAGGGGAGGGGAAGGGCAAGGTAAGATGTAGGGGCAGAGAGAATGTTTAAAATCATCACTAAAATCACATAAATAACTGCTTCAGTAAGTAATTTAGCTCAGTTTTGTGCCTTAAATGTTTGACCTATAAAACACAGGCAAGCAAGTTAATCTGAAGCTAAGGCATATATGGTTTGACAAGATGCATCTAAAAATTTAAATTTAAAGTATAAAGAAATAGACTCTCTTTCATACTCCTGAAAAACAGAGTATTCACAGAAGGGTTACAACCTTGACTGATGTAAGAAAACACTTGACTGAGACATTTTTTAAACAGTAATAAAACTCGGTAATTAGATTACTGTACATTAATCCAAGAGACCAGGACCTCACCTTTCTCAATATAGTTCTTGGGAGCCCATGCAGGGTCCCCATCCGCATATGGGTCACTATACTGAACGACTGCAGCTTCCTCATCTTCATAGTCCACGGGAGGAGGTGGAGGAGGAGGCGGAGAGTCATCAAACATGGGAATGTCATCTGGTGGAGGGGGTGGTGGTGGGGTTGGACTATCAGCAACTAAAAGAATTCAGACAAGTAATTAGTCTAAAGGAAAATGTTTAAGTTAACAGAATTTAACAATTTTAACTCACATAGCATGCACTATATAAAACATGCAGTGATTAGAAGTAAAAGCTGGGTGTGTTAAAGTTTATACTACTTTTAAGCACAATTTTGCAACAATAAAACAAGATAAAATAAGCATATACATACTACATTAATCAATGTAAGAGGTTAGGATATAGTATCTACTTTCATTAGAATTACAGGAGTAAAGAAGTTTCTTTATCCTAAGTCTCAGGTAAAAACAAATGCTCCCTTAGGCCTTGTTGCCTGAGGGGCCTCTGTCATGGAGTACAGCAGAGGTCTGACGTTTGCTATGTATAGTCATGCCTACAATTGTGGCTTTTAGTAGTTTTAGTGCCCTCGAAACTACATCTCAAATGGACATGTCTTTTATTGTTTTAATAAAGAGTAAAACCAAGTTGGTCATATCATGTATAAATTTTTGTGTAGGGTTTTGTTTGTTTGTTTTCTATTTTTACTTAAGTTTAAACAAACATAAAAATAATTCCAAATGAGAAGACTGCATTAAGTTATATTCATAGTCAAATTTTAATGTAGAAAGAAAACTAAGATTTTGCATTATGGCTAATAAAACATTGCATGAGATGACACCAGATCCTAAAGATCAAATTTCTAACTTAAAACAATTAAGATTTAAACATAAAATACTGAAGATGGCAGTAATTTTAAAAGAAATAAAAATAAACAAACAAAAATGAATCACACTTCAGATTCTAGACGGCTGGGATATGTGTACACGTGCTTTAAAGAATGGAAGGTATTAACAGAAAAAGGGCGTGTGGGACTAGAATGGTACTTATTCGGCCACCAGTGCTGCTGGGATTAAAACATTCAAAGCTAACACAACTAATGCTCAAACTTCTACTCCACAAATTCCTTTAAAAGTTTGGGGTGGGATGGGGGTGGGAGGATCAGGGAAGGTAGTGCATGCCTTTATTTCCAGCACTTGGTTGGGAGGCAGGAGCTTGGGGATCTCTGAGTTCAAGGCAAGTCTGGTCTACACAGCTAATCCTAGGCCATCCATGGCTACACAAAGAGAACCTGGTCTTTCTAGTGAGAGAGAAGAAAGAAGAGAAGGAAAGGTGCTTATATTAACTGATGTGGGTTTTACAGGTTATTGTTCCTAACTGAGGGCACTATTGGGATCTAAGCAAGAGGCTAGTTTAAAGCAAGCAGAGAAACAGTCCTGATTCATTACTGCTTCGATTCTGTGCTTTCTACTTTTATCCTTGAGATGATAGAGAAAGTAAATAATAAATTCTACTTGATGACGCTCACTCACAACAATCTAACAGGTTTACAGCTGGGCTGTCTACAACATGCACTGATCCACTAAACATCTGCCTACACCTACACCTCCTCCGTAAAGCTTTGTATGTGGAGGAAGACTGGCTATGAACCCAGCCTAACAGCAAACAGGCCCAGCTCACACCCTAAATTGGCTTACTATGTGTATTACATGCTTGTTTGATTCCCTGAATAGCTGTCACTCATTTCTGTACTGTACTAGTTGAAGAGTTCCATTCAGCTGCCATTAAGTACACACTGGCTTATCTTCAATTTTATGGCAGAAGTCTGATCAAACCAACTTTCTGCTCTAGTTTTACCTAACACTATCCTCTCATGTTAAATAGTAAAAGACTTGAGTCATTAGGGGCTCATAACTTAAATCAGACTGAGTTACAGCTACATGCATTTCTTGTCACTTCCTCTGAGTACCAGAACAGTAGCATTTAAAAATCACATAAAATATGTAACCTGATAAAATATTTAAAGTGCTAATATACAATTTCTTAATTTCAACTTTCTTAGAAAAATTTGAAAATAAACTTGGAATATCAGTGGTATATTACTCAACATCATGTTTGGTAAAAAGAGCAGAAATAGTTGTGTCAAGGTATCTCTTTGGGAATAATGTGTAAGAGAATTGGGTTTTGTTTTTTCCAGTTAACCAGTTAGCCAATGATCTGTAGGCCCACAAAGTTGATGTCCAATGACTATTAAACTTATTTCCTAGAATTCTTCATGGGAGCAGTTTAAAAAGATGAACTGGTATAATCTTCCACCTCTAATAGGTTTAGTTTCTAAACTGTATCAGTATCAAGAAACAGCAATACCACTGGGAATGATAAGCCCCGCCATCCCAGCATTCAAGAGGCTGAGGCGGAAGGCACTCTAATCCAAGGGCAGCTCAGTGAAACAGGAGATCTGCTCCAAACACAGGGACTAATAATGTCATTCATTGAATTCAGTCTCAGAGCAACGTACCTAGCGTGGACAAGGCCCTGGGTATTGCTTAGAACATCGAAATGAGGAAGGAGCAGCGGTGACTAGCAACTTACCCTGATTATTTCTAACACTTAAGATTCATTTAATTTTAAACACTGGAACATAGGATTTTCAAACTGAAGTTAATGGGAAGAAGGTTTGCACTCAGAAATTTCAAAACTCTAAATCTACATTTGCAATGAGCTCCTTATACATCTCATGAAGAGACTGTCTTAAACTTTTTGTTTGTATTCTTACCAGAACCTACCATGTAACACTGAATAACAATATTTGATTGGTGGATGGGAGAGACTGAGAGAAGCAGTATAAGAGTCAGCAAAAGCTGATATAAAATTTGCCACAAAGTTACTTTCCTAAAGGATGGGCTGCTTAAGTAGTAGTTCATTACTCAACAATGCTAAAATGTATTTCTAGAGAGATTCCAAATGAGGGAAATTGTAATTTCAAGAGTTGACATTTAATTATTCAGCAATTTTATTTTTCATTTGCCACACAATATTCACTCTGGACATGTAGAGACTTCTATAATCTCAAAGGCTATCGGTAATAATACCGTCTACTTAAATTAAGTATACCTATTAAAAAATGTAAGTTACTTAACCTAGTCTGCATTAAGAAGATTGACAGGTTTATATTTGGGATATGACCTCACAGGCGGAAGATGCCACCTTCCTTACCGGTCCTTCAGATGGACAACATGCATTTAATTCACTTATTCTTGGAGACTTGTGGTTTTAAATATTTATTTTTAAGTACATGAATGTTTTGCCTACATGTATAACATGAGTGCCGAGCCCACAGCATTGGATTCTCTAGAACTGGAATCAGACTGTTGTGAGTTGCCACATGGGTGCTGGGAACTAAACCCAAGTCCCCTTCAAGAGCAACAAATGCTCTTAACCACTAAGCCATCTCTCCAGCCTCATACAGATTAGAATCTACAATCACTCTCTAACTTTTTTTACATTTATTTATCTTCTGCATATATGGAATCAGAGAAGAACTCATAACAGGAGTTCAGTTTTCTCCTTCCGCCATGTGGGATCTAGGGATGAATTCAATTCATTATGCTTACCACCTGAGCCACTTCACTGGCTCTTTCTAAAACGTGTGCTACTAAAGGAAGAGGTAGGGGCACTGTCTTAATTTCCTACTAAATGTACCGTGTAATTCTATTTTGACAAATCTCTTAAGAATGCACATTTTTGTTGTTGTTTTGGCTTGTATATTTGTCTAAAGACAGGGTCTCACTATATAGCCCAGAGTATCCTCCAACACACGAAGATCTACCTCAACCTCCCAAGGGTTTAGGATTACAGGCATGCACCACCATACCCAGTTGCAAAGTGTTTTCTAATTGTCCCAGTAACCATTAGGGATTTCAATATAATTTGCATTCCTGTTCTTACTCTTTGCATAAAAATAGACAAATAATAGCTCTCATACCTTAGATCATCTAAATACTTTAAAAAAAACCCTGCATTTTTGAAATTGATATGGGTCAGTAATCATGCAGACAAGAGAAAAGAACAGAAGCCCGTGCTCTTCAGTTTCAGTAACACATATCTGTACCTATTCCTCAAGGTAAGATTAGCTTCTTAATAAGAAGAAAAATGGTGACTCATCAGCCATGCATGCTAGAGGAGGCAGCCTCTAATCTCTGACAGCTGTGTTTCCAGACTTACTGTTTTCCTGCACCCTGGCCACGAAGCCTGTGAGAGGTATCTGTGGAGTCAACTGAGGCATGGGGGGAGGAGGAGGGGCAATAGAAACTGGCAGCAAGACACAGTATGGGGAGTAAAACAGATAAAGAAAAGGAAACAAACAAAAAGCAGAAGTCAGTTACAAGGACCACAAACATAAATAAGTATGCCAAGAACTGTTGCAAATGAAAACAAACAAAACAAAACAAACAAACAAACCCTGCTACCCTCTTCAAGTTCTTGTCCCCACAGAAGCTAAGGCCACACTGTGCTTAGTCACAGGGGCAAGTGCATAAAATAATAAATACACTTACTTTTAACCTAGCATTACACTATTTGGGGAACTTTTTAATTTACAATAACATTTATTTTAGCACAATATTTTTCAAAGAAAGACTTCTAAAGTATGTTACGATACATCTACAGAGCCTGCCAAGAAACTGTTTTGCTTTAAGTCTATAAACTAACAGACTTGTCTAGCTTTAGGGTAAAGCTGTAAATTTAAAACCCAAATAATGATTAACAGCTGTTGACTACATGTATAAATATATAGATATATCAATCATGAGTTTAGTTTCCTTTAAAGAAAGTGCTTATATATCTAAATTTACATACTTCTCTGGAATATACTCTTTCTTACAAAGTAAGATTTGTTAATTTTTAAGTTGCCAGCTTTATTTGTAAGAAATCAGCCCTAAACTTACTAAGGGACAAGAATGTTCCATGTACCTAGTGATTAATTATTCAGTTTCCAAGGGAAAGTTATCAAATATGGTCTTTTTATGGATGCCAAAAAAGAAAATTTAATCTCTAACCAGTCAAAATGTACAATTATTTGCACTATATAAATTTCTGATTAATATAATATACAGGCTGGCTTGAAGCATGTGTAACCTTTTTCAGACAATGAAATTGGTATTAAATGTTCGTCTGACTAACAAATATATGAAAGACTGACACAAACTAGAAGCAAAGATATGTTTACTTTGTCTCACTTTAACAAGACGGTAAGTAACTGCTGAAGATGACATCAAACAAGTCAATGGATTTAAGTGGATTTGGCTTCCCAGTGGTCACCAGTAAGTGATGTTATATTAACCAAGAAAAACAACATTATTTGTCCCTAAGATCATTTCATCAAACTTTATCATTTTAGTCCAAGGTACAAATTTGTTGGTAAGCATAAAAATGTGATAGATGTTCCAAGTTAAAAATTAGAGAAATATATATGCGCTGATATTTCATACAAATCTAAAAACAGCATTCAGTTTACTAGCAGAAACTGGTCTTTCATTCTGTTAGAGAAGACTTGTGAAAGGGTTAGAGGGTATTGATTTTAAAACAAACAAAAAGCTTCCCATTAGACAAAATAATTTGAAGAAAGAACCCTCAGTGACTAGTCGTGCTCATTAGCTGTGGGGGAAGAGAAAGGAGGTGCACTATGAAGATGCTCATCACCAGCACACGCACTGAGAGGAAGCAGCGCATCCCAGTCCTAAACACAGCCACGTACCAGTGAAATGCACCAGCAGCTCATACTGAAGGAGAAATGGATAAAACAAAATATGCTTTACACCGAGCCTAAGTTTCCTTTCCAGTTTCAAAAAGAATACTGATATTCTAAGGAAGTACCCTACAAACGTGTAAAACTATACCAGTGCAGACTGGTAAAATAAAAACCCTACTTGCAGAATAAATTAAAAGTGGGGGAAGGGGAGATAATGAGCATAAAAATGACATCGTAAAAAGCAGAATATGAAAAGGAAGTTCATGACACTAGTGGGATAAACAACTAATTTGTCTTGATTGTATATGCCTTTAATTCTAGGCTTCAGGAGGCAGAAGCAGGTAGATCTCTGCATTCAAAGCCAACCCGAACTCCACAGTGAGTTCCAGATGACGTATCTCCAAAACACAGAACAACAACAAAAACCTAAAAGACTGAGTTATAGGACATTTCAGACACTGAGGCTACCACTCAATATCAACAAGATGCCAAGTGGAGTGTGAGGGAAAATATCAGGCAACAGTTTAGTATTTCATAGTAGCCTGAACAAAAATTCTAGTCTGGAAAAAATTGTATAAATTTGAGGTTCTCTGTGAATATAGACATTTAAAACAAAGTGGTTTTCAATTTGCTACAACCCAGTTAACTCTGTAACTCAAAATTTTAAACAAAAGATCAACAGTCTCTACTTAAGTTAGGCATAATGGTGTTTGCCTGTCAACTCAAAAAGCAGGAGGGCTGCAAGTTCAAGGCCAGTATGACTTAGGCAGTACAAGGCCAGTTAGGGCTACAAAGTAAGGCCTTGTCTTTTTAAAAAAAGAAAAAAAAATCTACCAAAACAAACAAAATCCAAAAGTATACACGTAACATAAATATAAATAAAAGAATGAAGCAAATTCCCATGTAAATACAGAGCAGCCATCATTATTTTTATAGAACATTAAGTTCTACAAACACGTAAAACGAAGCTGCCACAGACAAGAACAAATACAGGACAACAGGCTTATTTCAAGCTGTTTCCCTTCTGGATTTAGAATCTTAACATGGAAAGTCAAGTCAATGATTACCCTCAGACACTCAAACCTTTCCTCTCTAAGTCTATTTTCTATAAAAGTTTTTAAACACTGGCTGTAATTAATACTGAGATGTGTATTTTGAAGTAAACAGAAGGAAATAAAAGGAAAATCCCTCCCACCTGTTAGAATTATTCAGACAGACAAAGTAAGCAGGCATTGTAAATGTTTTCATTAGAAAGCATTTCAAAAGAGGTCACAATCTTAGAAGTGATAGCCAGCAATTTCTTTTCATTAAATTTAAAAAAAAAAATCTTTGTGTTTGTGTCTTTGTACCATTACTGAACCATCAAAATCATACCAATAAAATTTAAGATTGTTTTGTTCTCTAGCTCAAATTATACTGTCATAATACAAATAGCACATTAAAGTATTTGTTGAATTTTGGTAGATTAAGTATACTCAAGCGAACCTTGGAGAATAAATAAGCAGTTGTGTTTAAGATGGTTATTCAAGGATTAACATTCTAAAGCAAAAACAAGCATGAAATAGCATAGTTTAAATTGTTGTCTATCACAGTCTAGAATAACAGTTTCAAACAATTTCCTTAAAAGGAGCTCCACTATTGCTGTATGCCTGCAAACACAAGCTTACTTGAATTTTGAGAATAAAGTGGACCTCCATTAACATGAGGCTGAGCAGAGAATTGGGCAGTCACAGAGGGAGTTCGTCTATATCCACCAGAAGATGTCGAAGAAGTGGTAGAGTTGTGTCGAGAGATCTGCCTGGTCATTGTGCCATACTGGGAACCAGGAGCTGCACCAGGGGCTGCTGAAAAGCATTAGTCAAAGGCAACCAAGAAAGCATTACAAACACCCGAAATGGCAGGACAGAGGGGAGGGGGTTCTTACTGCTTTGTAACACCCAGACACAAAATAAAAAGGAAGAGGAAAATCAAATTATCTCCACTTGTAAAGTTTATAAACAAGAGGACAGCTAGTGTGAAGAGCTACAAACGTGAGCGCTGAGCATTATTGATTCTTTGCAATAAGCATAGTCCCAAATGCTATTTTGCTAACGCTACATGTAATCTACATTGCATTTCAGAATGTCCACTAGACAATGCACAAGAACAACTATTCAGACCATTTACATTGTATTGATGTGATAGGGAACTCAGGGATAATTTGAAATACATGATAAGGAATATGTGTGTAAGTTATCTGCAAGCACTACTCCATTTTACTACAGAACTTGAGTATCTAAGGATTTTCTATCTATTGGAGGTGAGGTTTCCATGAAGGACAACTGTACAGAGCTTTTGTATATACAATGGCTCCAACAAAATGAGCACCACATATAGTCTGAGTAAGTCAACTGCTGTTAGCTGTGGGTCATTCAGAACTGCTTCATAAACAACCTCTCCACAGTCAAGTTTCAGAATTTGATTCAAAATTCCATCTAGATAAAAAGCTCAGGTTAAGTAATAAAGTAAACAATAAAATTTAAACTGTTAAGTATATTTTTCTGATTTTTATAATTGTTAATAATTACTATTATTAATTATTTAGGTTTTATTTAGGTACTAGTCTTAACACTACTAAGCATATCACTCCCTATGAATGAACACTGCTAAACATAGTTCCTGAATTTCCCTAGGAAAACTGCTCTTAAGCTTCAACACTGATGAAAAATCTCCCCTTGCATTTAGGAGGCAGAGGCAGGCAGATTTCTGAGTTGAAGCTTAAGAGCAGTTTTCCGAGGGAAATTCAGGAACTATGTTTAGCAGTGTTCAAAAATAGGGAAGAGAGAGAGAAAGAGAGAGAGAGAGAGAGAGAGAGAGAGAGAGAGAGAGAGAGAGAGAAGAAAAGAACAAAAAAAAAAAAAAAAACCTCCCCCTGAGAGCTTGTTGGAAAGAAAATTTTTGGATCCCATTTTCAGAGATTTTAACAAAGTGGGTTTAGGATAGGATCTGAGAACTGAAATTTCTACCTAGCTCCTCCATGTTGATGACTGATTTGGGACTATTGCTCTGAAAGGCAGTGCTCTAAGTAAGCGGTTAGTAAACGTTTCTTCTTTAAGTACACTCTTAAAAATTAAAAACTCAGTATCCCTGGAGTGGGTTACACCAATATGAAATGACCATATTCAAACTCAAACTGACACAGCTGTAAGATAAATTTATACACAAGTACACAAAGACTTCACTGAATCTCTAGAAAAAAAATCCTGACAGGATGAGAATGAAAAAGACAAATAATAGCTTTGACTTCACAAGCCTCAGCAGAGACTTTTCTGAGAACTAGTGCTCTGAGAACTAGTACTCTGATGTTAGTATCTAAGACTGACACTGATAGACCAGAGCAGATCTGACTTACCTTGACTAGTAAGCAACAGAGGTTTTGGTAAAGGGAGCATAAAACAAACCCTACCAGCAGTGGATCCAGGTCCGCATACCCCATCAAGGCAGGCACACAGAGCCATCTGTCTACATTTTTACTTATCCAGTGAATATAACAATAACATCTCACCGTGGCTTCAACAATCATCTTCTAGCTATTAAGTAGGCTGAGAGCATTTCATTTTCACAGACTTTCTTTCAGTGATTTCTACATCCACGGGGTTGTGTACTATCTCCTTCCCTCTCCTTTTCCTCAGTATATATAAATGTTTTGAAAAAATGTAAAACTATTTTCAGTTTAATTTCACCTAAATAAATTCTCATAAGAGACACCTCATTATTTATCTTAAATATTGTATACTTCTAAACTGAATGTAGATTTGAGGGGCAGGAGGAGTTGAGACAGGGTTTCTCTCTGTGTAATATCAACCAGACTGGCCTTGAACTCACAGAGATCCGCCTGCCTCTGCCTCCTGAATGCTCGGATTAAAGGTGTATGTCACCACTGCCTAGCCTGAATCTAGAATTCTTTTTTTTGTTTGTTTGTTTTTTTGTTTTTTCGAGACAGGGTTTCTCTGAGTAGTTCTGGCTGTCCTGGAACTCACTCTGTAGACCAGGCTGGCCTCGAACTTAGAAATCCTCCTGCCTCTGCCTCCCAAGTGCTGGGATTAAAGGCGTGCGCCACCACTGCCCGGCTAGAATTCTTTATATTAGCATTGAGTCTAGTCCTTCCCAGCCTGAAGACAATTTGAATGCATCCTATTGATAAAGTTATTTCATAGCATTCTCAGCTATCTTAAAGCACAGGCTGCATCAAAAATTTTCAAAGAATAATCCAAAGGATAGCATCACAGCAGCCCAATCAAGCTCTGTATTTTCTTTCCATGTTCCACTTCCTGTCTCCACTTTCACCCCAGTCCTCTGACTGTATGAAATAACTGCTAGTTTTCATCAATCTAAATAAATTACAAATAAAGATCCCACTAATTTGGTTATAAATCATACATAGGACCATGTTGTATCAAAGTAAAGCGTCTTCTCCATGCTCTTATAGTGTTGAGCTCAAAGGTCCTTCACCAGAAGAAATTGGTAATAATTAGATTTAATTCTTTCTCTTTTAGTGGCGCCATCTATAATTCAGTAACTGTTAACAACTTGTAATCTTTCAGCTACAGGAGCTTATTGCAGATATGTAAAATGCATCTACTGGTTCCCCAACACCTATGCAGTCTCACCAACAACACTAACTGGAGAAGCAGGGCTCCAGGAAGCCAGACAGAATGTTTTCTAGCAAAATAGTTTATGATTCAGGTCAGAGTGTAAGAAAACAGAACTAAAATTTCCAAACTGGCAGAGAAATACCACATAATGGAAGACCAAAAAGAAAAGAACATCTGTATATAAAACGTGTTTATCACCAGATCATTTTCCTTCAACAATACATTTGAAAAGCTATTTTCCTCTAATTTTTTTCATTATGATTACCTTTCAAACGTGTTTTTTAATATACACATTTCATTTCTGGAAAGCTTAGGCTACATAGAAATAACCTATCTTTAAAAAGTCTACATTTCACTGACTAAATTCCGAAGAGTTAACTGACTGTTCTCCCAGAATACCTTAAATTTACATACTTTCTAAAAATGTGAAATAAATTTTCCTAGTTTTAAATCTCATCTTACAGTCTCTGCATTTCACTAAAATAGGTGCTGAATATCATCCATAAATAGGAAGGCACAAAGGTTTAGCAATACTGACCTTCTGAGTGAAATATCATGCAATATGGCTTGCTTTTGAAATAATAAAAGTCATAAACTACTACAAAACAAGATTTACTAAAACAAAATGGCCAAAACCGACTTAACAAAAGTCATTACTCTGTACCACACAGCTTGTAAAACCCCAACAATTTTATAAAAATTAATCTTAAAATATTTGCCTTTATTATAGCAATAGCCACAATATAATGACTAATTTTATTCAATATGCACAGATTGTTTTAGCTTCCATAATAAAGTTAACAAACATCACACAGTGAAGCTGAGGGCATCAACTACCGTACCTGGGCCTGCAGTGGGCGGCGAGGGCGTGGGCACAGCAATGGGAATGCCAATGCTGCTGCTCCCGCTGTTCTCTCGGCTTCCACTTCCTCCACTACTTCCACTGTAAAGAAGAAAAGCATTGGGAAATCATTTTTACAGACTGATTTTTAAAAACTTAATCATATACTGGGGCTACTAAACACTCATTAACTGGGTTAACCTTTACCCTATTATTTAAAATGGCTCTTGTGTTACACTGTTCTTTTAGAACTCTAAAACAAGTTACTAGCACAGTATTCAAACCCTACCTGGCCTTTATTCTCAGCACTCTGAAGGCAGATACAGGTGAATCTTTTGTGTGTCCAAGGCCAGAGAGGGCTACATAATGAAACCTTGTCTTAAAATAGTAACAACAGTCTTTAAGAAATGTCTTGAGCAGTAGAATCTCACAGTACAGTGAGTTACAAATGTCTCTTTCAAGCCTGCTGTGATTAACAGTCAACAGTCTGTTGTGGTGGCACACTGCACTTTCAGCACTAGTTAAATCTAGAGTTTTTGAGTCTGAAACTACCTGGCGTATAGATTGAGGCTCTTGTTTCCCCTCTGTGATGGTTTATATATGCTCAGCCCAGGGAGTGGCATTATTAGAGGGTGTGGCCCTGTCGAGGAGGTGTGTCAATGTAGATGTAGGATTTAAGACCCTCATCCTAGCTGCCTGGAAGTCAGTATTCTGCTAGCAGCTTTCAGATGAAGATGGAGAACTCTCAGCTCCTCCTGCACCATGCCTGCCTAGCCGCTGCCATGTTCCTTCCTCGATGATAATAGACTGAACCTCTTAATCTGTAAGCCAGCCTCAATTAAATGCTGTACTTTATAAGACTTGCACTGGCCATGAGGTCTGTTCACAGTAGTAAAACCCTAACTACGACAACTTCCTCAGAAAGGAACAATGACCCATACCCTCACAAAACTCTATAGTAGAACATGAGAAAACAGACTCAAGAGTTAGTGCAACAGGTAATACAAAAAGAAAGCACAAAACAATGGGGTGGGGGTGGGAGGGTAATCCTTGACTGAAAACCAGAAAAACCAGGAAAAACAATTTCTCCCTATCTCAAAGAAAAGTAAAGGGACATGGTGGCACAAAGGTGTAACCCCTGCATTAGGAGGCTGATAAAGGCGTATGACAACTTCTAGGTCAGTCTAACAAAGCCATGTTTCCAAAACAGAAACAAGCTGGGCACAGGGGTGCACACCTTTAAACCCAGCACTGGGAAAGCAGAAGCAGGTGGGTCCCTATGAGTTTGAAGCATGGTCTATAAAGCCAAGTTCAAGACCAGGCAGGGCTACATAGTGAGATCTTCCCTCAAAAGCAAACCAACAAATACAAAATATATAAAAACAAATTGAAGATCGGTGATATGAAATTTTCTGGAAAATGAGTGTGGTGGTTTGAATAATAAACTATGAGGCCCCCAGACACTCATATATTGAATGCTTGGTCATCAGGAAATAACACTACTTGAAAAGGATTAGTAGAGTTGGAGTGTGTAACTGAGAATAGACCCTGAGGTTTCAAAAGCCTCTTACTGCTGGCTGTGAATCTGGCTGTAGAACTCTCAGCTACCTCTCCAGTAAGTACCATGTCTGCCTGCAAGCCGCCATGCTTACTGCCCTGATGATAATGGACTAAACCTCTGAAACTTTAAGCATGCACCAATTAAATGTTTTCTTTTATAAAACTTATTTTGATCATGGTGTCTGTTCACAGCAATAACAGTAACTAAAGACAATGAGCAAAACAACAGAAGACAGTTTAAAGGTAATTAGGTTTCCCTGCTACTGAGAAACTCTATGCAACTCCCTCTAAGCCAAGTCCTTAAACCTGAGACTAACTGCTGTCTAGCATACCTGCCCCTCACTATGTTGCATGGGCTAGTTTCAAACTCCTGATCTCAAAGGATCCTTCAGCTACAGCCTTCCAAGTATATGCCACAGTGCCTAGCTTACACTGTATTTTAAAAGAAATATTGTTTGCTGGATATACTCACAAAACTCAGTAAGGCCAAGATTTACAGTGCCTGAGTAAGATTTTTATTTTATTCTCCAATGATTAATTTGTTCCTTGACTATTTGCATCTATTGTATTGCTAGTTCCTTAACCTAGAACTGACCTTAATACTTGCATGTAATTAAAATGGTATAAAAGCAAAAAGGGAGAGAGGGGATGGGTTAGGGGGTTTCTAGGGAGGGAAAATGGGGAAAAAAGAAGGCAACTGAAATTTAAATAAAATATCCAATTAAAAAAATTCTATCGCAAAAAGAAAAAAAAAGATCTACTGTCAGAACAAACTGGCTTAAATATGAAATCATCAACTCATTCAAGTTAGGAAATCTACTCAGCTTTATGTCAGATTTAGACATATTTGTATACTTAAGATCTTCTGTAATTATTGACTTCAGTGCTTTTTATCTAAAATAGGCACAAGAGGTAACAAATGACACTGTGTGGGCTAACACTAGACAACAGTCCAATTTTTGCCTATGAGCTAACTTTTTTTAATAGTGAAAACTCAAAATTATATGAAATTCAAATTTTAGTAACATAAGTATAATTTTACTAGACCATCCATAGCTATGTTCACTCATTTACATATTATCTATGGCTGTCACAGTGCTAAATTTGTAACAATGATTAAATAATTCCAAAATCCTGACACAATGACATTCTAGAAATAAAGAGATGTTAGTATTTCAACACAATAAACTTCTGGAAAAAAATAAAACAACAAAATTATGTCTTACTTGTTTCTAGCTTGTATTTAACACAGTCATGCAAAATAACTACTGGTTGAATAAGATTACTATAACTACCTCCACAATTTTTTCTCCAACAATGAGAAAAAACATATTTTGCCCCTGTAATTCAGCAAAACCAAACATAAAAAGCTGGGTGCTTCAGCACTGGGCAACTGCCTTCTCAAGAACTGCTAACACAACCTCACTTATCAATTTCTCAACTCAGTTCTGAAATCATTTTCAGAAACAAGCAGTGTTCTTCCTCTGACTTCTTAGAATTCAATATGTTATGTAATCTACAGCACTTAACCCTTTGTCTAAGAGCATTTAAGATTATTTTACCTGTGCCCTTTTTAATGAGCAGGAGTTCCTGGTAAATGAACCCAGAAGTTTCATTCATACTAAGAATATATCCTACCACTGAACTATACAAACCTTAGCCCTACCTCACAACATTTAAAGATACGTGTAAAAAGCACTCTTTCTTGTCTTGGGTCAGGAGGGTGGGGATGGTGATAGAACTGGGTTACTACTAACACACTTTGTTCCAAAATGTCAGAAAAATTTAGGAGAGCAAAACAATTTTAAGCTTTATTTGTTTTTTGGTTTGGGTTGTTTTTGAGATAGGGTCTCTCATACACACACACACACACACACAGACACACACAGACACACACACACACACACACACACACACACACACACACACACTATATCCAGGCTGGCCTCAAATTCACAAAGTAGCTAAAAGTAGCTAAGGATAACCCTAAACTTCAGATCCTCCTGCCTCCATCTCCCAAGTGCTATAATTAATTACAGATGTGTACCATCATGCCTGGTTTGTATAGTGCTGGGGAATCAAATCCAGAGCTTCCTGTATGTTAAGGCAAGAACTATGACAACTTCTACATCTTCAGCCTCTAAAAAGCACTTTTTAGTTGTAATCCCAACACGTACCTGTATTTCCGTCAAACAGAAGAAATATAATGTGATTACAGTATACACAGATGAAAAAAGAAAAAAACCTCAAAAGAAACACTGAAATTTGAAGGGATCAGAAACAGAAGAATGATGTTCTTGCCTTTTACATTTACCATCAGCATTAAACAACACCTAACTTGTACTGTTTCTTTAGAAACCGCCACTCAGGAATCAGCAACACACACTCCAGAGCTCAGACATTTGGGCAGAAGGCTTACCTATGCGTCCTTGGTCTCTGATTTAAAGAAGCCGTCCTGCCTGGACTATGCTGGCTCCCAAGCCTCGCAGGACTAGTCATGTAGTCATTAGGAACCGTTGGAGGCTTAACAGGTTCTAGGGTTTTGTAAGGGGTATTCCGTCTAACAATGAAGAATAGAAGGAAGAATAATGAATAAGAGAGACAAACAGCACCCCCTCACAAATTTGCAAAAATATCTATCTGAATTAAGTATAACAGAACTTTTTTTTTCCAATTTTAATTTAAAAAAAAGTAAAGACTGGCAAGATGGCTCAGTGGGTAAAGGTGCTTGCCACCCAAGTCTAGAGACCTTAGTTCAATCCCCAGGACTGATTTACCAGGGGAGAGGAATATTTGCATGCACATAAGAAAACAAACACACACACACACACGGCCACAAAATTGTCTTCTGACCTACACAAAGTATATAGCAGCATGAGTTACACAACACACACGCTCTAATAACAAAAAATATTTTTAATAGTAATTGCTAATGATATATAAATTTTGCTGTTTTAACATAAAAATTCAAATTGTTGCTTTTCATTAAGAAAATTATTGGAAAGGGTCATTTAATATTCTAATATTATACTAAAAATAACGGTTATAATATTAAGGATCTATAACATATAACATTAAAATATACATGTACATCATTCCCAATTCAGTCACTCATAAGCCTTTTGGGGAGGCGGGGCACGGCTGGCTGCTGACTGACACCCTTCACAAAAGCAAGAAATCTAATATGGAATTTACAAGTAACTAATCCTTCACAAACACCTTGAAAAATGTGATACAATTTGTACCAATATGAATATGTACCACGAGAAGTCACCACTACCTCTTCCAGCTTTACATAAAGCTACTCTGGTGTAAAGGGGCCTGTGACTAGCTGATGCAGTTAGAGCCACTTGGATAGAGTCTTAAGTATAAGGTGCCATGGAATACGAGAAACAGAAGATGGAGACTACTAAGTTGAACTCCACAAAGCACACCACTTATTCAATGAGCCACAACATAAATACTATAAATACAAGTGGAGGCACTATAAGGATCTCTCTGTTCAATCTATTTAGGATAAAACACGAAGCAGATTTACATATGCGTGTGTGTGTGTGTGTGTGTGTGTGTGTGTGTGTGTGTGTGTGTGTATTTGTTATTGTTGTTTTTAAATATAGGATTGCTCTGTCTTCATGTACCCCTGCATGCCAGAAGAGGGCATAGGATCCCATTAGATAGTTGTGAGTCACCACAGGTTGCTGGGAATTGAACTCAGGACCTCTAGAAGAGCAGTCAGTGCTCTTAACCACTGAGCCATCTCTCCAGCCCACTACAGTTTTTATATGTACAAAAAAAAAAAAAAAAAAAAGGATATGCATCCATACATATATAAAAGACCATTAATTCCTGGCATGATGGCACCCATAATTCCAAAGCTAAGGAGGGGGAAGCAGGCAACTGGCACTTACTATCCAGCCAATCTAGCTTCATGGGTGAGCTTCAGGCCAACAAGAAAACCTGCCTTAAAGGAGGTGAACAGCTTTCCTGAGGGTGAAACCTCCCCACATGCGCGCTCTCGTGCTCGCTCGCGCTCTCTCTCTCTCTCTGTCACACACGCGCGTGCGCGCGCGCACACACACACACACACACACACACACAATTAAAGGGTAGCACCACAAGAGATAATTCAAAAAACAGGGGAAGCATGCACTCAAGTCTCAGAAATTATTTGTAGAATACAGTTGAATTTGTACCCCAAAGTTCCTCGGCCTGACACGGGAGGGCTTGGTGGTTTCTGCGTGGGAGGATTTGTTCTTGACAATGTGCCAGTTCTTGCAGGCTGGTTATTTCCGTGCTAAAATGCGGAAAGAAAAATTTTATTTCTGTATCAACTTGTTCTCTTGATGTTTTAACATGTCTTTTTCTTAATATCAGAATGTGAAGTAAGGATTCCCAGACAGTTCTAACAGAGCTTGTTATTACATTTTAAAAGTTCATAAGCCATCTGCGCTCAATTCTTCCCATCATAATTTGTATCAATTCATACAAAATACAAGTGAGACTACTATATTTTATACCTTAGTGTTGGACATGTTCATTGATATCAAACTTATTCAAGAATCAGAATTAAATGTTTGAATAAACATTTACATATGCATTATGTGTGCATAAAAGCAAACCACAAATCTGTTAATCTGCTAAAATACTCATTGCAAGTTTAATCTTTATCCTAATAATTCAGCAACAAAATCACATGTGACGTCTGGGAAACCTAACTATGAGTCAATGGAAGCAAAGCAACTGTAAAACACAGGAGCAAAAGCAGTACCTGTTAGAATGGTTAATGTTCCTAAAGTGCAAACGTCAATATATCTAGGATATACTAACACAGCCAAGCTAAACGCTGCTGATGTGATCTAAGTTTGAGCATATTTAATCTATGTAATTCCTACAGGGAAAAGCAGACAGACATAAGAGTTTTCACATTTTAGTGGCTCTGCAGCCTCTGTCAACATAGAGGAAGTACCGTGGATCAAATGATAAGTAATGTCTCTTACCTTGGCTTTTAGCCACTTTATGTTGGCAAAAACAAAAAAGAGGGGGAAAAAGTAGAAATTAATTCTAGGTAAGTTGTATCTGACAGGACAGGTTGACATTTATATTACTGAATTTACGTTAACAAGGCTTTATCCAGCTCTATTTGAAATACATTTTTAAAGTTATCTAGAGGAACTAGGGAAATAAATGTTTATATGTTACACTTATTTTCCCTCAGTACTAGGAATTAAACTCAGGGCTGCACAGGTGGGTCAAGCATTTTACCAAAGAGCTACAACCAACCACTCACTTTCCCAGACTGGCCTTGAGCTGATTTTGTGACCCAGATGAGGCACTGAATTTATGATTGATTCTCTTGCCTTAGCCTCCCATGCAACTGGGACTGCTTGCTGGCTTTTGTCACCAGGTCTAACTAACATGTACTTCTAAAAGGAAGTTAATTCATAAGAAAATTACCAATTAATTAAGCCAATATCAAAATTTATTAGGTCAGTATTTAACCCATGAATCTAATCCAACTAAGTTATAGAGATGATACAGAGTTGGGAAGTTGCCTCCAAAGTATGTAATGGCTTTTGCAGAAAACAGCACCCAGCACCCAGGCCAGGCATCTCATGACCACCTGTAACTTCAGTTAAAGATCAAGTGCCCCTTTCTGGCCTCTAAAGACACTGTACTCACATGCACATCCCTTCACACACACACATATATTCATAATTAAAATTAAATAAAACAAAATCTTTTAATTTGATTTAAACAAACTATAATAATACAGAATTGTAGAGCTATTTTTAATATAGCAGTACATAAGATCTAAGTGTTAAATAATGAATGCCCAAGTCTGGGATACTCATTACTTTAATAGTAGTATAATACTTTAAAAACATAAGCCTGAAATTCTAAAATTTGAAATCCCAGTTTAAGGCTAAATGTAACTAGCTGAAAAGTAACTTAATATATGGAAGTCTCTAAATTAAATCCTTAATACCACAAAGAATAAAGCAGATAAATATTAAACATACAGTTAAACAATACATCAGCAATTAAAAACACATACTGCTCCTGTAGAGGGCTTGAGGTGTAACTGAGTGTGGTATTTTTTTGTTTTGTTTTGTTTTTTTTTGTTTTTTGAAACAGGGTTTCTCTGTATAGCCCTGGCTGTCCTGGAACTCACTCTGTAGACCAGGCTGTCCTGGAACTCAGATATCCACTTGCCTCTGCCTCCCAAGTGCTGGGATTAAAGGCATGCACCACCACTGCACGCGAGTGTGGTATCTTTAACTCCAGCTCTTGGGAGGCAGACGCAGGCAGATCTCTGCATTTAAGACCAGCCTAGTCTATGTAGTGAGTTTCAAGCCAGACAGAGCTACATATAGTAAGACTCTGTCACAGAAAAGTAAAAATAAAAATTCACAAGTTGCTTCCAAGTTCAGGAAAGGATTCAGCCTTGCACCTCAGTGTTTAACAATCTGAAGCCCTGGGAATGTAGCTCAGTTTGCAGAACTCAACACAGTGCATCAACACTAGGCTTCATTCTTAGCATCCCATAACCCAAGTACAGCAGTGTACTCCTGCAAACCCAGAATTTGGGAGGTGGGGGCAAATGACCAGCTATATACAGCAAGTTCAAGGCCAGTTTTGGTCCCATACAACCCTATCTCAAAAACAAAATTGTGAGTGTTGTGTTATGAATAAGATAATATATGTATGTATAAAACTGATAAAGAATAAAAATAAAAATAGTCTTTAAAAAACAAAAATATAGAAAAGAAATCATCTACTCGTAGGTTGACCAAATTCTAACTAAAGAATGAATAAAGAGTCTGGAAACTCTCATTTCTAGACTACTGAAGTCTTCAGTGAGCCTACACTACTAGGAAAGTATATGCTGCTATGTTTTTATTGAACAGTTCAGTGAAAATTCTAAATAAAAGCTACATTGATCTTAAAGGCTACTTCTGTAAGAGATGACCAGCTAAAACAATGTGCACCACCTATAATGCCAATCCTTTATACCAGGCCATTAAGAAAAAAATGCCCATTTCTATAGTTTGTCTATAAAGTTCGGCAATTTCAATTTCTATAAATAACATATGCTGTTCTCACACCTTATCTACTATTTTTCAGATGACCCGAACGGCAATATTAAGTAAAACCGTATAGAAGAATCAGTTGTCTTCTCATTTACGCAACTGTGCTACAACTTTGGTGTTTATTTAGAACACTGTGTAGAACCCTACCTAATCACCTAGATGTGAAGTGTTACATTTAACTAAGACTAACTCCTTGATAAGACATCCTAGTGTACTGTGTCATCTATGTATATGATGACTACATATGTACCATATACATGTCCATACAGTATATTCATAATAACATTTTAATTGTGCAAAAAAGTGTTCTAAGAACACTCTCACATCTTCATTTCTTTCAACTAAAAGAACAAAGACAAAAAATAAGGAAAAAAAACCCCGCATTTGTATGTAACCTGTTCCCAACTTAAGGAACAATAAATCTAAATGAGAAATGAGTTTAGTTGAACCCTACAACTATACAGCTTCCTAACTTTCAATCTTTACTCAAACTCAGCTCTCTCTAGTAAACAGTTTATGTATGTGACTGTGCTCCAAATAAGGAGCGTTGTAAAATTAATCTCTGCCTCTTAAAAAGCTCAAAAACTTAACAGCTAGCAACTGATAATATTTACATAAAATGTCTATTTCAGTGTCCCTAAACATAAACATAATAAGATTTTACTATTTCCTAAAAATCTCTTTTCTTCTTAACATTTATACTTATGAATGAGAAATTTCACCCTTTACCTGGAATATGAAGTTAAAAGCAACAGAATTTTCTTTGAGTCCACTCTATTTTTCTAGCAGTATGCTTCAAAAGTCAATGAAGCCAACTCTTTCTTCTAAGTAACTGATTAGTTCTCACTCATATATAATATTTACGTAAGGTTGTGCTACAGTTTACTCATATAAATAAATAAATCTTAGTAGCAGTAGTAATAGTAATAATCAGAAGGGGTGGGCTAGTGAAACAGTGCCATGGTTAAGAGCTCTTGTTGCCCTTGCAGAGGCCCCAGAGTTCAGGTTCCATTACCCACATACAAAATGTCACAACCATCATACAGAATAAGACTGTATCTCTATCCTCTTCTGATTGCCACAGGGACCAAACACATCTGGTATACACACATACATGATACACATGAAAACTCACTACACACATAAGCAGTACACACATGAACACAGCACACAAACATGGTACATACATTTGGCATACCCACATGGTATACACACATGGTATATAAACACATATACAGGTAAAACACTCAGATACAAACATATCTGAAAAAAATTAAGAACAATAATTGGGAGACCATTAAAGCTGAGACAGCCCTGGTGTTCTGGGTTCCTATAAAACAAACTAAAATTCAACTCCATAACTGACCAGAAACTAACAATCAACCTTAGAGGTTTCACTTTAGAACACCAACTAATTCTAACCAATAAGATGTCTTTGTCTTGCTTCCTTAATCTTCCGCATGACCTCCAAATAAACACTAAACATATACAACAGACAATCCTCTGTAAGTTATAAAGTAATTTAGATATCTGTTCATTGTTACTATTACCAAAAATAACTCTGAATTTCTCCACTAAGTATTCAAACCTTTCTTTCCTATGCTCACTGTGAAACACTGTGGCTGCCCAGAAAAATCATCATCTTCTGTTGTTCTTCCTGTGCACATTCTGGTACGTTCTGCATAATGGGTTTCTCCTATCTGTTCGCCAAAATCTAACCAGACTTACTTTATGCTAATTTTATTTTAAATTCCTATTAAAACATAGATACCACATACTATTCTGCATGAAATGAATTAAATTCATTTAAATGCTATTTAAATGTGCATAATCAATTTAAGGGAAGGCCAAGTATATCATACACAAACACCAAAATACTAAAATTTACAAGTAAGATAGAGTATTAATCTTGGGAGTACAAAAACCTTGGATATAAAGTGTGTTAGCCAGCAAAATATTAATCTATTTTAATATAGTATTTAAAATTTTGTATAATTATAAAAATATCCAAACAGTAAAGTTAAACAACAAAAAACACCATGAGGAAACATCAGGTGTCATGATCCTTAATACAGCACAAATTTAACAAGCTGTTAAGAAATCAAACTTCATCTAGGAAGAGTTAAGATGAGGGAAAAAATTTAATCAAAATACATTTCATGAAGAAAATTTTTAATTAAAAAAAATTAAATTTCTAAATACAAATGTAAATCAAAGACAAAATAATAATAATTACAGGCACTAGTAGGGTTTGCCTATATTAAAAATGTACATTTTAAAATTTCTGCCTCATAATTTCAGCCAGTGCATAATTTATCATTAATGAATGCCCAGATGTCTATGGAATTTTAAGGAGCAGGAGGGCTGGTTGATTGGGTGTTTTGTTTGTTGAGTCTCAGTGTCTAACCAGGTGACCTGCAGCGCACTATGTAGAACAGGCTGCCTCTTAAGCTGTAGTTATCCTGTTCCTTCTGCCTCCTGGAACTAGTAGTATTCTTTTGAGATAGGGTCTCTCTATATAACTCTGGCTATCCCCAAACTCACTCACTAGAACAGACTAGCTAGCACTGGATTCTGAGAAGCACCCGCTACACCCAGCTCTGGTATGATTTCTTAATTTTATACAACTCGATAGAAAAGAGATGTATAATTCTGTAGAAAAGAAGTAACGTAAGAGGATTGAAGTTCTTACAGAAGTAGTAAGCTTTCCCCAACCCCCCAAAATACCAACCAGTAATAAGACGAGTGACAAAGTAATTGTGTATGTATATATTTTATATACATACAGATACATTTTACAGGCATCAGCTTCATACTTGTTTCCTGGATGTCAGACTAGCCTCAAATTCTCTGTGAGCAAGGACGATCTTGAGCTTCTTATGCTCCTGCCTCACTATTTGAGGGAAAGGACTGCAGAGTGTACCGCCACTATGGTACTTGGGATCAAATCCAGGGTCAGGGTCATACTAAGTAAGCACTCTATCAACACATACCGATTTCTAAAATATACCATTCTCAGCAGCTTCCTACTCTTTTAAATTTTGGTCAAAACACTTAAAAACAATAATCAAAGCAATGTGAATATATTTCAGAAGTATACACTTAAAATAATTAGTAAAAATTAGGAATGATATGTACCTTACCATAAGCACTCTTTTAAAAAGAGGTGTTTTTTTTTAATGTCTGCATGTTTTAATAATTAGAAAAGACCCAAGTTCTCATCCATATACTTTCAGCATCTATTAGGTTGTGTCTATGCTTCCTACTTAAATTCCTACTTAAATTATACAGAATTGCATTTTCTTATCTAATTTCCTTCTAGAATTTGGACCCAAGCCTTTAATCCTACCTAGCACTATGCAGGGGTATATAAAATAGATCAAATCTCACACACTCCCAAACATGGTGTCTTAAAGCACACAACCATGAGTGAAGAAAAGAAATAATTCAGGGTATTTGTTTTTGAGATAATGGTTAAGTTTTGTGAGGAAGCTGTGTTAAGACAGAGTTTCACTAAGTAGTCCAAGTTGGCCTCAATCTCCTCATTTTGACTCAATCTCTATAGTGTTAGAATTTCCTCCCACATGTGGCTCAGAAATTTTTCTTTATTGAATTGTTAACATATTGTTTTGGTAGAAGAAAATTAAGATGCAGTGGGAGGATGGGAAGTGAGTTTGTAAATTTCCCCAAATAACAGACTAGATAAACATTTATCTCTACATGTTTTGAATATTTTTAAAATCCCAAAACAGGTAATAATACAACCTTACATATTACTATCCTAAAATATTTTAAAATAAAATCGAATTTAAGCTGTTAAACAATGCTAGACATACCCTTGATAAAATACAAGAAACAAGTAGTCACTGCTACATTTGCCAAGTGTTTCAACTTCGCATATAACTGCCAAGCATGAACGTGAATAAAACATTGCAGAAATCAAAGGAAGAGCACAGTAGAAGTTAATGTTCCTCTCTTAACGAGACATCCCAGAATATTCATAACCTCTAGCAATAGCACCAGTACTAAACTCCAGCTACAAAGTTCTCAAACTCCACTGACTTCTTTTTTAAAAACAGGATGAGAGGCTGCTCTCCAAGAGTATTCAGATTTACTTCCCAGCACCTACATGGCAGCTGACAACTTCCTGTGACTCCAACTCCAGGGGAAGAGACACCACTTCTAGCTTCCACACTTGAGGCACCAGGCACTCAAGCGGTGCACAGACATGCAGGCAGGCAAAATACTCATAAACATTAATTAAAAATAATTCTTAAAACACAAAAGACATTATGAAATATTATGAATAATACAAAAAAAATCAAACAGTTTTCTGGGAAAAAGATTACTACCACATTTCAAAGCATTAGTTTATCCTGTGCAGAGATAGTTAAAGAACTTGCACTATTCCAGATGTTTGCAAAGACACATAAATATAAAAAACTACAAATTTCAAGAACACATAATTCTGCCAAGCTTGAGCATAGGCAACAAATATTCTACAATTCTAGAGGCTGTGGCAGATGTATGCAAAACAGAATTTTATACAATTTTTAAAAAAAAAATGTAAACTGCTAAATTCCATCCTATAATACATAGGTACACAAATATTTAGGAGTAAAAGGCCAAATTATATACAATTTATTTTCTAAGCCAATCATAATCTATGATTTAAATGTCTTAATAAATGACTTTTTCAAGTTGTGCTTTTCTTTGTTTGTTTCGGTGTTTGTTGTTGTTGTTGTTTATGATACAAGCAACACAGTATTATGTGTAGACAAGGAGACAAGGGAAAACTTTCAGGAGTCTATTTTCTCCTTCCACCATGTAGGTTCTAAGACTTTTGGTGGCAAGTGCCATTTACCTGCTAAGCCATCTTGGCAGGCCAGCCTTTTCAGGTTTTTAGGTTTTTCTGAATAATGCCCATTCCATAGATAAAATTCTGCTCCAAGCTTAGTCAAGCATGTAACTCATTAAATGAATATTTTAGAGGGCTGGAAAGAAAGATGGCTCAACAGTTAAGAGCACTTGTGCTCTTGCAGAGGACCCATGTTCACTTCCCAGCATCCACATAACGGCTCACAACTACCACAACTCATTTCCAGAGGATCTAGAGGATGTAACACCCTCTTCAGACCCCTAAGAACACCAGAAATGCATTTAGTGTACGTACACACACACAGACACACACACACACACACACACACACACACACACACACACACGCAAACATTCATATATTTGTATCTTTAAAATACATAAATATTTTATAAAAATACTAGTTGCTAGCTAAAGGGAATCATCAAGTAGAAAACTCCTACCACAACTTCCATCCAAAATATTTGTTGAAAATTCAAAGTAATTTACATTATTTAATACAAAATGCTTACCTTAACTCCATGGCCCACATCATCCAGAACTGTGTAGTCGATAGGTTTCCGAATATACCTGACAGGACGCTCCATATTTGCAGGTGCGATTATTTTGTGAGTTCGTGATGTATTCTTATTTGTTGTCAAAATACCAATCTCTCTTCGAGCCACTTTTTCTTTATGAATATCCACAGTCTATATTTTAAATTTAAATAGAGCAAGAAAATATTATTTGGTATAGTAGATAATGTATATACTGTCCATATGCATTGGACCATGGGACTGTATCTCCTACCTATTTTCCAAAGATTATGTATTAGGTAAATTAATTTCCTTAAGGCTCAAATCAGTTACTACTTAATAGATTTTCTAAAGCAACTGTTAGAGGGAAAAGCTGTTTCCTAGAAACCTGGAATGTGTGGAAGGAGAGGAGGCCTGCTCGGTCACTTTTAATTTATTAAAAGATACAAAACAGAACAACAACAACAACAACAACAAAATCAGTGATTACAGTGCAATGAGATAAGTGCTGTGCTGACACACTCAGATTATTTGAATTACTGTAAATGTGTGCAGTTCAAGTAGATCGAAAACATTTCACTTAAAGTCTTTATAGATTGACAGACTTTAAAAGAAAAACAAGAGTATAAGAGGCAAATATAGAAAGTACTGAAGGCAAAAAGAATTGCACAAGGCAGACACCATTAAAGGGAAAAAAAACTGTAAGTGCAAAGTTTATAGTTTTCAGCAAGCCTCTTACATATCTGTCTGTTCAGCTTGCCCAATAAAAGCCTATGAAATTGTTTTTAAAATACAGCATTTGGGGATAGAGAGATGGTTCAATGGTTAAGAGGACTCTAATTCCCAGAATCCACATAACAGCTCATAACTGTAACTCAAGTTAGGGACATACATGTAGGCCCAATGCCAAATAAATATAAATAATTAAGAAAATAAAAACAAATCTTTAAAATAAAACATTTGAAGAGGAAGGAAGAGATATAACTCACTTGCTAGCATATAAGTACAAGGCCCTGAGTTTCATGTCAACAAATAATAATACATTTAAAAGTTTCATTTAGTCGTCAAAATTCACCAACAGATAACAGCCTGGGAAGGGCTCCATGGCTGCCAGCCTACATTGAGGCCCTGCGTTTGATTCCTAACTAGATGCACAATGTTTTCTCTTTTTTTAAAATCTTTGTTTTGTTTCTCATTTGAGACAGTGTCTCACTATGTAGTCCTGTTGAGCCTGGAGCTTGCTATGCAGACCAGACTGGCCTCAAATTCACAAAGATTCACCTGCCTCTACCCTGTTTCCAGAGTGCTGGGATTAAAGGTATGTACCAGCTTGACTGGTCTACAACTTATTATCTTCATATAATAGACAGCCATTCAAGAGTTTGAAACTTTCTCCTTATAATGAGGAAGCAATAACAAATCTATACCAAGTGGCATAATCACTGATTGTGTATAATCATCAGTATTAGGTATAAAGTAATGTAAACACCAAGGAACAAAGGTAAGGAAGGCTCATCACCCATTCTAAAAGATCTAGCTCCCTAAAGCATGAGTCTTCCTGTAGTGTGCTCAGCTTTGTATGGAGGCATCCCCTTTGTGCAGCACCTTAATGCAACCAGACTTGGTTACCTGAGCAAATACTGAATGCTGGGGTCTTGGCTGCTTTGTTTTGTTTTCCTTTTCTTTGAGATGTGGTTTCTCTATGTAGTTTTGCTGTCCTTAAACTCTTTGAAGACCAGGCTGGTCTCAAACTCACAGAAATCCAACTGCCTTTGCCTCAAAATGCTGAGAATAAAGAAGGGTATGTGCCACCACACCTGTCCCCACCACACCCTGCTGAGTGTACTGGTTCTTATAGTTGCTCAGTGATATTTTCTTTGACTTAAAGTCTCTTATCTTTCAACAGAACCCATGAACCAATGTTAAATTAACCTTGCAAAGGGAAAAGCTCTGATCCTTCAAATCTGGAGTCAGGGTAAGAATGAAACACACTGGCAAAGAAGAGCTTCTGGGGTGGAAGAAACTGATAAACAGGAATTGAAAAGAACTCATGACAACAGCTAATAAGCCTCTAATTTATTGTTTATTAAAATTAAGACAGTGTCAGGATGGGTACCTGCGAACCTCAATAATTCCCTAGATATTTTCAACTTTCTACCAGATTGAAAAAACTACTCATCATGCCGACAGTCTCAACAGGTCTGCCCCATGAACAGCTAGAATTGACATTTATCTGGTAGAAGATGAGCAGGTAAGATTTGAAATGTTTTCAAATAATATTTAAGAGACATATGTACACTGAATGTAAAAGGAGCAAATTTTGTACCTATTATGGTTAGAACAAAGCAAATCTTTGGCTAGGTTGTTTTAAAAGTGACAGGGTAAATAAATAATGCTTGTTAAAAAACAGTGACTTATTTTAACAGGACCAGTGATATGTAGGAGCTAAGGTGGGAGGAGTAAGGAGAGGAAGATAAGGAGTAAGGAAAGGAGGAGAAGGAGAGGAGGAGCTAGGTGACAAGAGGGGGGAAACACTGAGGTGGATGTTTGTGTGTCCCCGCCAGTCAAAGATAGTTGATATATCTAGGTTGGGTATTGGGTTACACTTCTGATTGATATTGAGCACTACCAAACTTATAAAGCCTTTGATTAACATTAAAAAAATAGTATAAAAGCAAAAAGGAGAAGTGGGTGGTAGGATAGGGGTTTTCTGGGGGGGGGGGGGGATGGCATCTGAAATGTAAAAAAAAAATTCAATAAAGATTTTCACATAAAAAAAGAAAAAAAAAAAAGAACAGTGACAACTGGGCTACAGAAATGGCTTGGCAGACAAGAACATACATGGCAATTACAGAGGGCCTAAGTTCCACATTCCCAGCACTCACTGCTTCTATCTACCCTATAACTCCAGTTCTAAGGGATCTGATGCCTTCTTCTGGCCTTTAGTGGACACTAGACATATATGTGGTATACATATATACATAAAGACAAAACAATCATATACATACTTAAAAAAAAAAAAAGCTAAGGAGGAGGTCAGTGAGAAGGCTCAGCAATTAAGAGCACTGGCTGCTATTCTAGAGGACTCAGGTTCAATTCCCAGCACCCACACGGCAGCTTATAGCTGTCTGTAATTTCAGTCCTCATGAAGCATGCTCAAGGGACAGAGACATACATGCCGGCAAAACAGCCATACACATAAAAATTAGTGAAGGGGGGGGGGGGGGGGGGGGGGGGGGGGGGCAGCAGTACTATGCTGGTTCTCAGATCCTCTCAGTCTACCTTGTTAACATTCAGTCCTTTGGAGATGTCATAAGGCACATCAAGCATGTTTTTTATCAACGGCTATCCTGTAAGAAGTTCCACTAGAAGAAATGTCTCTGAAAAAAAACTCTCTTCATATGAACTTTTATTGCTACAGGCAGGTATCAAAATACTGATGAACATAACTGTAACGTAAGAAACTAGGTCAAGGAATCTAGAAAACTCTTAATGTCAGCTCCAATTCTATTAGAAAATCGAAAAATTTCCTGTTCTGTCTTTTAAAGGAGGGGTATCATACCATAGCCCACACTGGCCTCAAACTTAAAACAACCCTTCTTCCACAGCTTCCTGATTGTTGGAATTAAGCCACCATGCCTGGCTTTATCAAGAATTCAGAGATGCTACCTTGTAATGGAGCAACTGGCTACATTAAGGTAGACTCCTAACAACATGGACTACTATACAGATTGAGCCCTAGTCAATGAAAAGGAACAAAACCTTAGTCCCTCTGCCAAAAAAGTAGTAGATTATTGCTGTTGACTCGGGTCTTCCCACAGTAAATGGGGCAGTTTCCATTAATTAGCATGAAGGCACCACCACTCAAAACAGAAAGTAAATGTGAACAGGTGCAAGGCTCTTCTCTCCCAAATTACTCTCACCCCAATAACTCTAGCACTCTCTATAACCCAATCAGCCACATTAAAAAGTTAATTAGAGATGTTACTTCAAACATACGTAAATTATTTTAGGGGCCAGCTCAAAACTGTTTGGCACTACTGGAAGGAGAAAAGCAACTCCTTCAGAGGGATAAGATCCCTACTTTGAGTGGCGTTCAGAAGAAAGGTCTCTGATAAAACCCCTTGGCATATGAACTTTTACTGCTACAGGCAGGTATCAAAATGCTGATGAAGTAGGGAAGGGAAACTAATGAGCTTTCTTTCTTGGTAGACAGAGCCTTTGGAAGCCATTTAATGTACTGCCACTGTGGTCTTCACCGCTAACATACACAACTGTTGTCCATATTATTCATTCCTATACTGTGAACATTCATAAATTTTAGAGGAGACAGTGGCCGGTAAACAAAGCCCATGTAGAAATGGGCTAGAGGCTCTAGGGTGTCACATTACTGTGATCCCTTTGAAGACAAGACTCTCTGCACACATATCATTTGGGAATTCTTCTGGCAAGAGCAACCTCTACTTAAGCAGATTCTATTTTGGATTCAATACCTCCCTGACACAAATACTAAATATTCCTATGTTGAAAAGATCCCCAGACGGTAGCAGCACACCCAGAGACAGAAGCAGATGGATGTCTGTGCTAGGAACTGAACTCAGGACCTCTGGAAGAGCAGCAGCCCATGCTCTTCTTAACCACTGAGCTATCCCTCCAGCCCCTTGACTTCATTCCTTACACAGAGGCTACCACCTCTTCCCAGAAATGTTGAGTCATGGACTCTATAGAACCTTGGATAGCTTTCTTCTAGTTTTAGTGGTCTTCACTGTGGACGACTCTTGCAGAGTATTGGCTATTCCAATAGAACGACCTGACCAACCACAGGTATTATGAAGTACTGATACCTTTTACATTCTCCACCCACAGCATCTTATATTGCTAAATGCTGGAGCAGCTCTCTCAAAGAGCAACACAAGATGGTCTCTCACAGAGCTCAGACACTTGGCTTCAAAAGTCTGCAAGCTTCTCTGAGTTACTTTTTCTTCTCTCTGACTCTAAGTGTGCTTTCCCTAACACTATGGGCTTCCCTATGGTGTTATGTTCCCTTCTCTAAAGGCCCTGCTAAGCTGTGTGGTTGCCTCCTGCCACATGGCTGACCTCTAAGCCAACTCAAGCTGCTTGCTACCCCCACCCCCCTTTGCTTCTCCATTCTCCTGCTCTGGGCAGGTTCTGAGATTTAAAGCTTGCTTGGCCTAGGACTTTTCTTTTAAATCCTAATAAAATTGTCCTCAAGCTTCCCCCAACACCCACCCCCAAATAGTCAACTCAAAATACTGAAAGGGCTGAGGTTTCACATTATATAGCTTGTTTGGCAGAGTGATTGCCTAGCATGTACATTCAAGTATGTGGAGACGGGAACATTAAAAGTTCAAAGCCCTCCTTGGCTATATAAGCAATGAGACAAGTCTGGGCTACATGACACCCAGTCTCAATAAACAAAAACAAAACCTAAGCCCTGAACCCATAACTGAGTAGCAAAGAAGGCCTAAAGAGATCTCTGTAAGTTTAATTAAAATGTCCTTTTTCCTCGTGCACCTAACCATTCCAGACAATAGATAGATCTTAAATACGGAAATGTAATACACTGATTTTCTGACAATGAAAAGAAGTCAAGACAACAACCCTGGCACCTGTAAGAGAAAAGCATTGCAGAAGATTAAAACGGGGGGTGGGGGGGCCCGCAGGCAGAGGCAGAGACAGAGACAGAGATATGTCTTCGAGATCACACTGGGGCTTTCTTCCCAAAAGAAAATTCTCTGGTAATGCAAACTGACTTGGCAGAGCCTGAGCAAGCCCTCTCAGACAGCTCTGATGATTATATTCCGTAACCTCATACAGCTGCCTCTTAGAACAAGAGGATGCTCAGAGTTCTCCAGGTATCTGTTCTATCCCCATTCCTACATCTGTCATTCAATCACGCCAAAGGACAAATGATTGCCACCTGGCTGGTGACACAGATAAAACAGAACAGACTGTACTGCCCACCTGCAGGTACAGGCTCCAAAAAAGATACTAATTACACGAACTGAAGTGAGAAGCCTAGAGCTAACCAGGATGGCATACTAAAGAAACTGTCATCATGTGTTCCCCGACTTCAGTAGTTGGTGTGGGGGCTATGAGGATCCTAAACAGTGTGTTGTTTAGAAAACGAACTCTAAAGGAATGGGCAGACAGAGGATTTCTTGTGTAGAAATCAAATATGAACAAGGAATGTTGTGACTTGCAATTAGAGATGGTCATAAGAGACCTTCAAGTGTTTAAGGAAGGATCCATTCTTAAGGGAGTGGACGGATCCCACAGGAAAACTAATAAGTTAATTAGATTATGTTCTGAGGCAATTATTCCTACACTGGATGTCATCCAATTAGATTTGCAATTTGTCCCTGACTAGCTAAAGCAATCAATGACAACCACCTTGGCCCTAGGGCCATTTGTGTTAGTTCAACTCAGTGGTTTAGATAGTTACAGATGACAGAATAGCAATCCCTTCTGCAAGACAAGGCCATAAGTGCACAATGTATCCTGAAATAGCTACACTCATGCCTTAGGCCAAGAACTGAGAAACCACCTGGCTCTCTAATTTAGTCAGCTATCTGGGTCTTAATTCCTGGGCAGGTTAAAGGAGTTCTGCATTCTATAAGAAATAACCTCAATTTAATATCTTTCTTCTAAGTCAAACAAAAGAGATCTGTGCTGCCTCTATCAGGGTTTTCAGTGACCACCAAGTTGTGCAATCATGGAAACTTTTACCAGAAGCCAAGAAGGTATACCATAAAGGTAGATATATAAAATGCACTCAGATCTACTTAGATCTGTGTGCTTTTATCCATCTTGTGAAGCCAGGCACTGACTCTTTGCTCCACATTTTCTTGTTAAAGCACAGTTGTACTGGAAATAGTCCTGAGATCTAGAAATAATGTATTCCACTGAAGATCTAAGAGGGTTTATCATTAGTATAATAAAGATGTCATCTCTTGCCAGGCGGTGGTGGCCCACACCTTTAATCCCAGCACTTGGGAGGCAGAGGCAGGCGGATTTCTGAGTTCGAGGCCAGCCTGGTCTACAGAGTGAGTTCCAGGACAGCCAGGGCTACACAGAGAAACCCTGTCTCGAAAAACCAAAAAAAAAAAAAAAAAAAAACAAAAAAAAAAAAAAAAAAAAAAAAAAAAAATGTCATCTCTCTTCATGGCAAAGGTCAAGGCAAAGGCAGAGCTCAACTCACATTCTAACACTGGGTTCCCTGACACAGAGATGGCACACCTCTTAACAAGCTAACTTAAATCACTGAAGATGAAAGTCGGTGAGATGGCTCAGCCGGTAACTGTGCTTTTCTGCCAAGCCCTCAGACAACCTGAATTTATACTTCCATGGATCTAAGGGCACAGATGCTAACATTCTGCTGTTTTATGTCTCTGGATTGAAGAAGTGCTGTGTCTCTGACCCAAGTCCTATGTCCTCTATCAACATCTGTGAAACTGTAGAGGACTACCTTGTTAGTCTATATGGAAGGGCAAAATCTTTAGACACTTCACAGTTGCTTGTGGTTTTTTGTTTAATAGGTTTTTTTTGTCTCCCCACCCCCAAGAAGAGGGTCGGAGAGATGGCTCAATTGTTGCTCTTAGAGGGCCCAAGTTTGGCTACTAGTGTCCACATCAAACAGCTCACTATTCCCTTTAATTCCAGCTCCAGAGACTCTAACAGCCTACTCTGGACTCTGAACAGAAACATGCCATGCATACAGAGAACAAACATACATAATACATACTAATAATGCAAATAAAATTAATATTTAAAAGATGGTTTTGTGTTAGAAATGATACCCTTTGACAATATTCCCTCAGTAATTTTGAGAACTATTTAATACAGATACTGTTATAAAATGTAGAGCTGTACTCTTAGAATGCCTCTAACTTTCTTTTTTCTTTCTTTTTGAGACAGGGTTTCTCTATGTAGCCTTGGCTGTCCCACAACTCACTCTGTAGACCAGGCTGGCCTTGAACTCGGTAGATCTGCCTGCCTCTGCCTTCTAAGTGCCAGGACTAAAGGTGTGTGTCACCACTGCCCAGCTCTAAACTGGCTTTTTTGTGGTGCTAGAGATAGAACTCCTACCCTCATAAGTGCTAGGTAAGTGTTCTACTACTGAGTTACGGCCTCAGTTCATGCCCTTCATTTTCAGGAGGTCCAGTACCACTTAGCTAAGCACTAATTTTAGTTACATTCCACTTGTTACAGAGTGAAGCTCAGGACTCTGTAACTCCACAGAGGAGAAGGGACACTACTGCCTTCACTTACTTCTACCTCCCCTAAATATTCACTCCATCTCCTTTGCAAGGTCAGCTTACAGTACTGATCTTAGATGTGTTCTTTGTAAGCTCGTAGTAAACTCATCCACATTTACACTTAAATTGCTATGCACATCCTCTAGTCATGCCTCAAAATAAATATGGCACAAACAAAACATGTAAATCTACTCCAGCCCATTCTTTAATGAGTTTACTTCAGTTCTCTATTAGGTTATATATACTCTTCACTTCATACTTGTTATTGCTAAATTTTGTCACATTTACCTCTAAATACCAGAAATCTGCTTCCTTCTACTTCCAACACTTCGATCCTAAGTTACTACATGTCTCTCACATCAGCTACTACATTAGTCTTCTAGTTGGTCCATGGGCCCCATCTATTCTCTATAACATAAGCATACGAATTTTATCTACCTCCCACCAAAGTAGCCACCAGAAAGAAAACAAGCTGAAAACTTAAATGTCTCAGTTTCTTAGCTCTATTAATAGAACATCCCACATGGCTCCAGTCTTCAAGGGAAAAATAAGTTTCAAAAAGGGCTCAACTGCTTTTCCTGTTTCCAGTTTGCTTCTGAGAGGCAGCTTTTGCTCATTTTCCTGTCTCTTATACACTATACAAGTACTCAAGATATTATTTTAAATTACTTGAAAATTTCTCTTTTTGCAAGGTTCTATTCCTATCTATTATCATGATTCTGAACCACAAGAATCCAAATCATATTCCGTCCAGCAAAGCATACTTGGTCCTAATAGAAAAAAGCCCAAAACAATAAGATGTAGTGAGACAGACAGACAGACAGACAGACAGACACACACACACACACACACACACACACACACACACACACACACAGAGGCAAGCATGAAATTAGAAAATCCAGGTTTGAATACTGGCTCTCTCACTTCATTGTTATAAAATGTTATACAGTTTCTAGTCCACTAAGTCCATTTTGACAGGGTTGAAAATAGAGTTAAGTAGTGGGGCAACATGTGCAAGGCTCTTGATCTGTGTCTGAGACATACATGTGTGCACACCTGTCCATTCTGATTAGTGAGCAGAATGTATAGCATTGCTTTGTAATCTGTCCAGATGTGGTATCCGGAGTACATTAATCCCAGGACACAGGAAAGAGAGGCAGGTGAACCTCTGTGAATTTGAGGCCACCAGTCGACACAGTTCCAGATCAGCCAGGGCTACATAGTGAGATTATTTCAACAACCTCCTCCCAAAACATGTATCAAACATAAATCTCCTTTACAACTAATCTCTTCTACATCCCAAGATTAAAATAAATCATTTTGTGCTGGACATGGTCTACATGATGAAAGCCTGTCTCACAAAAATAAATAAATAATAAGTGAATAAGTACATAGAGCATTTTAAAGACATACGGTGTAAACATATCACTTTGTATATTGTAAAGTAATGGAAGATGTGTTCAAACCTCAGTTTTGCCACTAGCAACTTTGGACAACTTCCTACAGCAAGTTTAATAAGCATTAAGGTTCTGTCAGGTTGAAAATGCAATGAGCCCATTGGGCGGACTTTGGACATTGGCTCTCTGGAGATAGGTTTGATTCCTAGAATCCACACTCTGACCCCCTCTTCTGGCCTTCATGGGCACCAAGCATAAACATGATACACAGACATACTTGCAGACAAAATACCCATACATATAAAATTTTAAATAAAAAGCAAATATTCTACTCATAAAAATTGTTAGAATGCCCTGACATAAACACAAATCTCTTTCCTTTATGCTTTACTTATATTGTAATAAAGGAAATTTGAAAACAGCTAAATAAAGAGTTCAAAAGAGAAATTTAAAGAAGATTATGTGACCTTCAAAGCTAGACGCAACACAGTTTTACTTTACTTACACACTGCAAATATATCTTCATTAACCTGCTTCACACCAATGTAAAATTGATGACAAATATTCCTAAATGGATCTACAAGTTGAATGCATTATAATAAAAATCCCAAGTATATCATGGTTCAATGAGTTATGAAAGAGCACGGGGGTTGGGGGGGGGGTGTTTAAAACTTATTGTGGACCAGGCAATGGTGGCGCACGCCTTTAACCCCAGCACTTGGGAGGCAGAGGCAGGCAGATTTCTGAGTTCGAGGCCAGCCTGGTCTACAGAATGAGTTCCAGGACAGCCAGGACTACACAGAGAAACCTTATCTGGGAAAAAAAAATTACACACACACACACACAAATATAAAATGTGTGGACCTATAGAGTTGGCTCAGCAGTTAGGAGCACTACTGCTCGCTCTTCCAGAGGACCCAAGTTCAGTTCCCTGAATGCATGTTGGGTGGCTCATACCCATCTATAGCTCCTGTTCCAAAGCCTCTCATTTTCATGGGCACCTGCACTCATGTACACAAACATACATGTAGATGCACACGACTACACATGATAAAAATCATAAAAATAAATCTTTTAAAAAAAACTCGCTTGAGATTCATTATGAAGTCTTACTAAGACAATATTGTTGCCATACAAAACAAAGTAAATGGACCGATACAAAACTCAGAAACAAACTTAGGCTTAAAAGCAAACTTGTTATCCTAAGAGTTATGGTATAGTGGGGAAAATATATTACTCAACTAGTTTACTACATAAAAGAGAAACTAAGAATGTATCACCACCCCATTATACAGAAAAAACTCCAAATCTATAAATTTAAATACAAAATTAGGCATGCTTATACTTGTATCATTATACATTAACAACAAAATGCAAAGGCAGATAAATCTTAGAAAAAACAATGCCAAAATCTTTAAAATGGGGTGTGTGTGCACACACGTGCGTGCGTGCCTTTGCATGCACACAGCATCACACAGCCCATATGTGGAGGTCAGAGGACAACTGTGAAAGGTTGGTTCCTCCCTGGGCATATTGGTGCTTGCCTTTAGAGAAGCAGGTGAATCTCTGAGTTACAGGAGAGCTTAGTATACATAGCAAGTTCCAGGAGAGTCAGCACTACAGAGAGTGAAACCCTGAAACAAAACAGTAACAGAAAAGTAGTTCTCTCCTTCCACCATGTGGACACCAGGGACTAAACACTCAAGGCATCAGGCAAAAGTCTACTTTATCTGCTGATCCATCCTACCTGGCCCAATGTTGAGTTTTTAAAATGCAAGCCATACCAGACACATATAGCTTCCCAAAACAATGAAGTATCAAACAATAATGGCTTAGAAATACAGGTCTAGCCAGTTTCCTTCAGGACTATGATTTTCATGTAGGGACAGACACATATATAATGACAAAACTGGAAGGCCCAAGGCACTGGTTCTAAATGACCCCCACGGGTATTATATATCGGATATCCTGAGTATTAGATATGTATACTATGATTCATAACAGTAGGTAAATTATAGTTACAAAGTAGCAACAAAATAATTTTATGTTTTGAGGTCACCACAACATGAGGAGCTGTATTAAAGGGTCACAGCATTATGAAAGCTGAGAACTACTGGCCTAGGGAATGATGAACAAGCCCTTCAGGTATGGACAGGAATGCTTAGATAGAACAAACTGAATTGGTCATGTTCTGTCTGTAGTTGAGCTGATAAATTAATAGATGCTTATTATAATCATAGCTAGCATTAGTCTTTTGAAAGTATCAAGAAAACTTTTAAAGTACTTCAATTGCAGGTACATGGCACAAAGAACAAGGACTAGAATGTTAACGTTCTGAAGCCACACTGTAAGGACAGCTCAGTGGCAGAACAGTGGCCTAGTATGAGAGTCGGGCGGTTAATCCCAGAGCCACACTAAAATTCTTTCTAAAGCAGCATCAAACATTGCACAAAAGAAATCTCATTTCAGTGGCCACACTTAGCACACTGGAGAGAAGAAAGCAGAGGCTGCATCTGAAGTTTGCTCAGAGGAAAGACAAGCTGAAGAGCAGACACACTGGGCTGAGCTCTAATCTAAAAGCTAACCATACTACGGAAGTTAGAAGGTCACACTTCACAATTTCATGGTTTTGATTTTTTTAACTGGTACACAAAGGCTACACATAAACAGTACAGTGTTAATTATTTTTGATACATGTATAAACTGATTTAAATCAAGCTAAATGTTTATTTCTTTAAACAATTATTATTTCTTTATGGTGAAAAACTTTAGAAATCATTTCTAACTTTCCTTTTTTTTTCCTTTCTTACCTAGACTTATAAGACAGCATACTGTTGATATCCAGTCACTTTACTATTCAGTAACAAACCAGTCCACTAACTAACTCATGCTTTCCTCTCTCTCCCTTCACGTGCTCTCACACACACAGGTCTCTATGCAGCCCAGGCCTGAACTTGTCACCCAGGTGCCACCATGCCCAGCTGACAATTTCAGTATTATTATTATTATTATTATTATTATTATTATTATTATTATTATTATTATTTGTGTGTGTGTGTGTGTGTGTAACTATGTGTGCAGGTATGTCAGTCATCCTGACCTATTACTCCCCTCATCCCCTTGAGACAGGTCTTCCTGATGAATCTGGAGCCTGCTGTTTCTACAGGTTAGCTGGCTGGCCAGCCAACCCGGGAGCACCTGTGCCCTGTCCTCAGGAGTGGGGTTACAAACAGGCCACACTGGCTTTTTATGTGGGTACCTGAATCTGAACACAGGTACTGCTGCTTGTGTAAGTGTTCTTCTCCTCTGAGCAACACTAATTTATAAAGTCAGCCTCTAATGAATGTGTTAAAAATTAGATAAAATAGTATGCAAGTAAATGTTTTCAAAGAAAGACTAAAATATCCCCAAACCAATTCTATTGGAGGGGGGAAAAATACTTTCCAAATGTGGAAGACTAGATGTAGTGATACACACACTTGTATAAAAGTAAGATCACTGTGAGTTCTAGGTCATCTTTAGCTAAATAATAAATGTGAGGCTACAGGAGGCAAGAAAAAAAAATCAAACTCAAAGCAAACTAAAAACAAAACTATCTGATAGGAACATGATGAATCTGAAACAAGGGCTGGTGGATTTCTGTGAGTTCAAAGCCAATGCAGTCTACAAAAGGAATTCCATGCCAGGGATACAAAAGGAGACTGTCTTCAAAATCACATCAACAAAAACTGCTCTAACACCCAAGAGAATAAGAAACAGTTTATTCTAGAACCATGGCCAGACTGTGATTCAGAACCATGAATGACCATGGGCCAGGACAGACTCAGGTTAGCCTAATACATACATGATATGTACACATAATTCCCAGTGGGTAACATCCTCATAAGGTTTTATTATTACATAACAAAAGAATGTAAGAAACAAAAGCACTTCTCAAATACATAGCATACTGAAATATCAAGTAGGTTAATTACAGCAAGGTAGAAAATCTCTGTTACAGAATTATCTTATAACTTTCTTAGCTTTTCGGTTGGTGAAAGCTGATGGCCTATTACTACGTTGCAAAATAATTTACCTAATAATCACAAGAATGGTTACTAGGTAAAACACAGAGGAAGACAATGGTTGCCCATTAATAGCACAAAATAATCTGGCTCCAGACAAGCAACACTGCATACAACTCTTCTCTTAGCAAGTTCTAACCAGGCAACTGGTTTTGTAAATCTTTTACATGGGTGCAGCTTTGCTGTTTTTCTGGAAACTTCTGTTCATAATATCCTCTGATATTTGATTGTATCGGCTGGAAAGATGAAGTGACCTTCCCAAAGACCAAGTTCAATTCCAAGTACCCACATCAGAGGCAGCTGCCTCTAGCTCCATCTCCATACTCTTCTGAATCTGAAGACACCCACACTCATCTGCACACACCCATACACCAATACACATAATTTAAAAAATAAATCCTAAAACATTTTATGTAAAATTACCACAAAGAAATATATTGTTTTAAATGTGTTCTTCTTTCTGTTCTTGTCATTTTTGGTGGGAAGGGGAGGAACACATGTGCTTCTTTTAAAAATCTTCCAGAAAAGAAGGGGGGAAGCCTGTCCCAATTATCAAAACACAAAAAAGCAGGCAAAAAAGCCAAAGCAACACTACTTGATATGTTCTTATTTTCTACAAGGTATTCATCGGGAAGCTTATCAAACTTCACAACTTTCCCTAAAGAGAGGGGATTATAGGTTTCGAGCAGAGATGCTTACATATAAATAAAGCCACAATATATATCTGCTGAAAGCAACTAAGAAATGAAAGTCTAAATCCTTTTGCCCTGAATAGCAAACAGAGCTGGGTAGAAAGGGGGTAAGAGTCCTGAGACAAGCTACACAGAGAAAGCCTTCAGCAAAGAAAAAGACAACCTTTGTCTGTTCTTGCTTATTTGGACCAGACTCTGGAAATGGCCGTATGCCCAAATTTCTGTTACAGAGCTCTGTTCAATACGCCTGAAACAAGGTCCCAATCAACTCTGAAATTAACTTGATTCAGAATGACCTATATATACAAGCTACAAAATAGATTTCTTACAAAATATAAACTGCAAAAATCAGACTCCATGGAAACAACATATAATATGAACCACTTGATTCAGAATTATTATAAGTCTCTAGGCATGATGGCTCATGCCTATTAACAGCAACACTTGGGGTAATGGGCAGAAGGATCCCAAGTCTCAGGCCAGGCTGAGTTAAAAGACTTGAAAGGAGAAGTGAGGGGGAGAGGAGACTCAGTAGGGAAGGCAGCTTGCTTGCTAGGCAAATCTGAAATCAGTTAAGTGGAACCCATGTGTGCTGTCTAGTTCTATGTCAACTTGTCATATACTACATTCATTTGAGACGAGGCTACCTCAATTGAGAAAATGCCTATAGGCAAGCTGTGTATCATTTTCTTAATTAGTGATTCATGAGGGAGGGCTAGTAAGCAGCCCCTCACTGAGGCCTCTACATCAACTCCTTCTTGCCTGTTTGAGTTCCTGTACCGACTTCCTTCAATGATGGACTTTGATGCAGAAGTGTAAGCCAAATAAACCCTTTCCTCCCCAACTTGCTTTTGGTCATGGTGTTTCATCACAGCAACAGTCACCCTAACAAAGGCACCATATAAATGTAGAAGTAGTAAACCAACTCCAACGTTGTCCTCTAACCTACACACACACATCATGACATGCCACCTCACCCCAATAATAATAAATTTTAGTAAACAGAAATAGAGCTGTCAAGGGAAACTGACCAATGGAAGAGGATGGTAGAGAGAAAAAGGAAAGGAAAGTAGATAGGGAATATGCTCAACACTAATATGTACACGTGCAAAACTTCAACAAAATAATGAAAGGCTAGAAGTGGAGATGGCTCAGCAGGTAAAGGTTCTGCCATTAAGCTGACAACCTGAGTTCAATTCCTACAACGACAGGGTGAAAGATGAGAGCCAATTCCAGAAGATTCCTCTGATCACAAAAGTGCCAACACATGCATATACACACAGACAGACAGACACAAACACACAGACAAATATACACAAAAAAATGTTTAAATATTTTTATTTAGGAAAAAAACAATAACGACAACATAACAAAAAGTGCATAACACAGATACAAACATAGACAAACATACAAAATGTTTAAATAATTTTTTAAAAGAGAAAAATAAAAACAATATTAACAATATAGCAACAAAGCTGTTTAGGCATTTTAATCTCCAATTCTTTAAATTCTTTAAAAAAAAAAAAAAAAAAAAAAAGATTACCAGATTCCATAAAGAATGGGGGTGGGAGACCTAAAGCAAATTAGAAAATAGAATCTGAAAAAAAAATATTACAAGGAATAAAGGAGTAATAAACAAGAACTTTCATGCATAATAGACATAACCAGAAAGTAAAACTGAGCCGTTTCCTAAAGAGATAAGAATGGTATATTTAGAAAAGATAGCACAGCAGGGGAAAAAAATACACACACACACACACACACACACACACACACACACACACACACACAGAGAGAGAGAGAAATATAGTAGCCTCATCATTTCCAGACGGAAACAGCCATCAAGTGACATCATCAAGTGATAGTATCCTCTTAAAAGACTAACAGTTAAGCAATCCCTGCAAGATCTCACACACACATGTACGCACACACACACACATATGCATGTATGACAGCCACTAAATAAAATACATTCAAAAAGTTGTCTGAAAGAAGACAAATTAAATACAAAACTCTCAGAATTATCTAGATGATGGAGCATGTCTGTAATCCCTGCAGAAACAGGAGAATTAGGAGTTCTAGACCAAACTTGGCCATGTACTCAGAGACTTGACTGAGACCGTGGTAGGAACAGGTCAGGCAAAGCATTGCCTTTACAAGTTTAAAGGAAGGCTGTGGGTGAGCTAAGGTGATAAGTGCTTGTCTGCCATGTGTAAGGACTTAAGTTTGAACTCTAACACTGCCCCTGCAAAACAACCACAAGTCTAGAAAAAGAAGGATAGTACAAGTAATAACAGGTTATAAGGCAAAATTTGTTTGTTAACATACGCCATCTTAAAATATTTTCCATTTATTCTTTGAGAATTTCACGTATGCATACAATGTATTTGCATACGTGATGGTTTTTTTCATAATGCCATTTTTAATAGTACATGATCCTAATTTACCTAGCCTCTGCATCTGCAATGGGGCTGGGTGCTGTTTGTTTTCTTGTTTGACTGTGTTTTGAGACGGGGTCTTCCTATGCAGCCCTGGCTAACCTGGAACTCAAAGAGATCCTCCTGCCTCTGTATCCTGAGAGCTGGAATTAAAGGCGTATGCCACCACACCAAGCTTTATAATGAGTCTGTTGTGAGGATAAACTGATTCATAGTTATTCACATGTGTAAATTACCCTGGAATTTTTATATGCTAAATATAAGCACTCTAGAAAGCAAGACTAGGGATAAAAAGAGGTATTACAAACTTTAAATTTTTATTATGATCCCTCAAGTAATAGTGACTAGCATTTAGCAACCTTCATGCAGTACTCAATTTGGGGGTGGGATTTGTGGAATGAAGTCTTATGATAGTAGCTATATTTACTTGCCCCGCACACACACCCCACACACTGACTCAAATTAACAGTCAGAAAGAGAGAAAATTTTAGAAAGAAAGGTGTGATGGCACATACAGTGTAATCCTACACTGGAGCAGAGGAAGCAGGATGACTGCAGTGAACGTGAGGTCAGCCTGGGCTACAGACCAAGTTCCAGGCCAGCCTGAGTACACAGTGAGATTCTGCCTCAAAAAATAGCATAATAACACCACAGAAAGAAGCAAGAAGAAGGCAGGCATGAAAGTAGGGCAGAGGGATAAGGAAAAAGAGAGAAGCTGGGAGGGGGAGCAGGAAAAGACAGGAGGAGAAAGAAGGGAGAGAGAAAGGGGGGGATGAAAGATGGAGAAGTGGGGCAAGGAGGAGGAGGGTAGGTGAAGGCGCAGCAGGAAGAGGAGAAGGAAGAAGAGACTGGAAGGGAAGCCTACGGAGTAGCACATGCCTACCTCCCAGCACTCAAGCAGAATGAAGCAGACACAGCAGAATCTAAGGGCAGCCACCACCAGGCAAGGAGATGGTGTGGGAAAAGCCAAGGACTGGTGCTGCAGCTCAGTGATATAGAGCACTTAGCCTAGCTGGCCTAAAGAATGGGTTCAATTGCATCCCAACCATGGCTTAAAAAAAGACACATGGATGGGCTCAAGAGATGGCTCGGCGGTTTAGAGCACCTACTGCTCTTCCACAGGTCCTGCATTCAATTCCCGGCAATCACATGGTGGCTCACAACCATCTGTAATGAGATTCGATGCCCTCTTCTGGTGTGTCTGAAGACAGCTACAGTGTACTCATATACAGAAAATAAATAATTCTTTAAAAAAGACACATTGTCCAAGAATAATCTGGTCATGTGAGATTTCTGAGTGCTTGTGAAAAACCTCCAAAACCAAAAAAAAAAAAAAAAAAAAAAGCCTTGTAACTTCAGTTTTTTCAAAAACATGGACTTGTTCTTGTTTCATAGACTAATGTTTCATATCACTCCCAGGTAGAGTGGAAGAGTAAGTTTACTTCAGATTACTCATTGCAATTGACTATTGTTATTTGTTTGTTTTGCCACATGCAGCTTTGTCCTTGTGATTAGATGCTTTACTCCTGTGGCTCCTCTTAACCCTCAGGTACAAACTGTCTGATGCTCTGAATAAAGTTGGTTAGTGCATGAGACTTTAGTCCTCATATACTGGCTCCATTTTCCCAGGTACCACACCTCCAGAGCGGTAAAAATGAGGCTTACAGAGAAGAGGTGCAGTACTGAAATGTCCTCAGACTACGGAATGGGGAACAATCCTTTCAGCCCTAACAGCAACAATAAAAGCCACTTGTTCGGGTCCAAATAGTTTCTATGCTGTATGTCTTTTAGTATTCCTGAAGACTGCATAATGATGAGGAAGGCAATGGCTATATTGGGTCCAAACAGCGTTAACTGTACCACCTGAGCAGTGCTGATCTCAACAGAAAACAACAGTATTCTGATGGTGAATGGTACACGGCTTAAAAGAAAACAAATCTAACCTCTACACTTCTGTTACAGAAAGGAAATATTCAGTCAAACATTTATAAGCGTGATTTAAGTCTGCATTTGTCTTGCATGTGTTACCAAGTATAATGTACCATTCGATTTAAAAAAAAAGTGAGAAGCACATTTTCATCAAACCATAAGAGAATGTGTATTTGCAAGTACTACTCTAACTACTTAGATCACACCGATATGTCACTAAAAGACCTAATAAAAACGTAACTGTGATTATTACACTGATTTGCTTCTTAGGTCCAATGACTAAAAGGTATGTATGTATGCATATAAACATATATGTGGGAATTTCTAAAACAATGAGGGTTCTTATGTAAATATATCTCATCTCATACTTAGTAACTATGGCTATATTTATCTGCCAGTCTTTACACTTCTATCTTTGTCATTCATCATATTTAGAAACAAGACTAGAAAAATATTTCCTATACATAACTAATATATATTTAAATAATTGAAATTTAAACTCATGAGCACAAATGGCACCATTATCTTATTTAGAACTGCTGACATAACCTTACAATCTTGTTTCACTCAGAATTAGCTATTGGATTTGAGGTAAAGAGAACACTTTTTTTTTTTAAAGAGAATAAATTTGTAGACAGTCTTTCCTTCTCTTCTACCTTGGTTATATGGTAATAATGCACTCTTACAAATTATACTTGATGTTAATTAGTAAAATTGGTATCAAGTGTGATGTTTTAAAAGACAAGTGTTTACGACCTAGTACTCATGACAGTATGAAAGTTACTGTTATCTAATCTTAAACAGATAGCCTTTCTAGTTACAAAAGTAGGTCCACAGATAATTAATTTCTTTTAATCTGTTCCTAAGTTGAACATTTTTGTCCTTGTTGTTTTTACACCTTAGGGTCATTTAGTACAATTTACAAAGTGACTTCCAAAGCTTCGGGAACAGAACTGAGGTCTTCAGTAAGACAGCAACACGCCTACGGGACACATGTACTCAGGGCACAACCAAAGCGAGCACTTCTGGGGGCCTTGGTCACTTTACTTCCCAGCTGCCAACATTTAACACAGCCGACATCAGAACGTCAGAATCAGCAAAAGTGTCACTTTGTTCTGTTTCTAACCAATATTAACAACTGTATATAATGCCACAGCACTGACTTATATCATGTCTGTTAATGAGACTTGCATTTGTAATTTTATTACATAATATTCTTCCTCTTTTTTTTTCTTTTTTGTAAAAGACAGAGTCTCAAATCACTGTCCAGAAAAGGACACACGTGCGGAATAGTCGACTGATTATATCTGCCTAGACAGAGTAATCATCCCTTAATAATTCTGCATCACTTGGTCTGTCAGATGATCCTGGGCCAGAAGGTTGAAGACCGAATGCTCCAACGTTTTGTAATATAGGGAATGTCCAGGTGCTCAGTGGTCTCTATAATTTGGCTAAGTTTTAGAAGCTATGCTTGGTGCTTCCTATAATTTCAGTTAACTCAGTCATTCTGGATTTCTGACAGATTTGAAGACTTATAGTCTCATAGCCAATCCCGGCTATTTACTTTGAGAGAAAAGGTTTGAGAGGATGGTTTTCAGCTGACATTCATTCTAAAGCCAAGAAAAAAAGCCAGGTTCAGAATTAGTTTTTTAGTTAGGAGGGACAGTCTTTTAGTTAGGAGGTTCTGTTTAGTCAACAAAATGATGGACTGGATATTAGGTCTATCTTGTATCTTACTGATACAAGTTGGTATAATTATGCTCTAACTGTATTCTAAGAAAAAGTTTTATTTTAACAGGAATGGTGATATGTAGGAGGAGCTAAGGTGGGAGGAGTAAGGAGAGGAAGATAAGCAGTAAGGAGAGGAGAAGAAGGAGAGAAGGAGCTAGGTGACAAGGGGGGGAGACACTGAGGTGGATGTTTGCGTGTCCCCGCCAGTCAAAGATAGTTGATATATCTAGGTTGGGTATTGGGTTACACTTCTGATTGATATTGAGCACTACCAAACTTATAAAGCCTTTGATTAACGTTAAAAAAAAATAGTATAAAAGCAAAAAGGAGAAGTGGGGGTGGGATAGGGATTTTCTAGGGAGGGGAAACGGGGAAAGGGGATGGCATCTGAAATGTAAATAAAATATTCAATAAAGATTTTCACATAAAAAAAAAAAAAAAAAAAAGACAGAGTCTCACTGTGTAGTTCTAGCTGCCCTGGAACTTCCTGTGTAGAGCTGGTCTTGAACTCAGCTCTCCTGTTTCTGCCTGATCTGCTGAGATTAAAGGTATATACCATCATACTCAGCTATATTTATTAATTTTTTAAAGTGTAAAGGAAAGAAGGGGACAGGAGGGAAAGGACAAGAAGGAGGAGGAGGAGAGAAGGAAGAAAAGGAAAAGGAGAAGAGAGAAGAGGGGGAAAGAGAAGGAAAGGAGAAGGGGAAAGAAAGGGGACGCAAAGGGGAAGGAAGAGGAAGGGGGGAACAAGAGGGAAGAGGAAAGCAAAAGTAGAGCCCTAAAAAGACAGGGAAAGGGACAGGACCAAACAGGGCCCATGTCCAAGGCCAGCCTAGACTACAAAGTGAGACCCTTTCTCAATTTAAAAAACACCAAACGTGAACTAGCAACTTTTTTTTGTTTTTGAGACAGGGTCTTTCTATGGAGTCCTAACCACCCTAGAACTCACTAGGCTGGCCCTGAATTCAGAGATCTTCTTGTCTATGCTTCCCAAGTGCTGGGACCAAACGCATGAGACACCATGCCTAGCCAGCATCTTTTTTAAAATTCACATTTCAACAATAAGCACGGAAACAGTTTACAGCAATAATGAAGAGGCAGAAAGATGATCAGAGTGGTATTAGAGTTGGCCAAACGGGTCAGCATGGATCAGAACCACAGTGTGAAAAAGATTCTCAGCTGGCTACTGCTAAAAGGGGGAAGGATAATCTCAACACTAGGAAGACTGTGACAGGAGGACTACTATGAGTTCAACATCAGGATGGGTTTCCTACCTAGCAACAGGGCAGCTAATGTCACCAAGAAAGACCCTGCATCAAACAAACAAAACCATCAGAGATGGAAGGCAGAACAACAGGAAAACAAAACACAAAAAAACAAAAACAAAACAGAGGGCCACCAGAAGCTGAAAAGAAACAAGGCAAGAGTTTCTGCCCCCGAACATCCAAAAGAAATGCAACCCAACCCATGCGTTAACTGTAGTTCTGGAAAAAGATCTGAGCTACAGAACTGTGAGCATAGCAAGCTGTGTTCAAACACTAACTTCATTAATGTGTTGTAACAATTGAAAACTCATGCTTAAGAGATCATGGAAGGAATTACATCAAAAAAGGATAATGTGTTTTCAACGAATCTTCAGGTTCCAAAGCTGTAAATATTCAGAGACTGGTGGAACACTGCAGACAAAAGAATGAGTGTGCTATTCATGGATGACAGACCAGCTGCATAGTGCTGTCCAAGATGAGATCTCAAAGATGAGATGATGACTTTTTAAACAAAATAGAGAACACACAGAATACATTAAACCATAAGCCAAAGTAAGCATATGTAATACATGCACACTCAAATATATTCACTCCAGTTGTTTATCTGTCTGTTTTCAATACAGAAGAGCAAACCCAGGGCATGTTAGACAAGCCGTCTCTCGTTGAACTACAACCCTAGCTAATGCTTCCAGCCCTTAAACTTTTAAATTCTGAGAAAGGATCCAGGTAACTTACTTAGGGTGGCCCTGAACTCATTCTGTAGCCTAGGAAGGTATACAATAATGCAAAACCAAAACCAAAACACAACCAATATACTTCATCTTATTAGATTAAAAACAAAAATAAAACCTTGTTCCCTTCTACAGATGCATTAAATATGACCTCGTTCCTTGTAAGAGCTCTCCACAAACTGAAACTATACAATAAACCACTTTAGAAAACAATGGCAATTTCTTATAAACAGACATCTACCATGAAACTAGTCATTTCACACAAATGTATCTGCCCTAAAGAAACAAAAGCAGGAGCAATGAGAATGTTAAAGCACAAAAGGGTACTTGCTACCAAGCCTGACACCTGACCATACCCCAGGACCCACAAGGTGAGCTGGAGAGAACTATTCCTGATAACTAGCCTCTGACCTCCAAACATACTGGGACACATACATGCCTTCCCACACACAAACAAATAAATAAAAATATAAATTTAAAAAAAATTTTTTAAAAAGCGTTTGACTATGGAAATGTGTATATAAATATTTGTATAAGTGTAATAAGTAATTGGCAAAATTATGAAAACAACCTATATTTCCAACAACAGATACACAAATACTTAACAATGGAAACCACTCAGCAATAAAAAGCAGTGACTCTTTTATATGGAACAAGATGGGCAAATCTCAAATAAAATATGCTATGTGAAAAAGCTGAACCAGAATGAAGGTGTGGGGTATAGGTGCATGACTGCATTTACAGAAATTCTACAAAATATAAACTACTCTATAATGGCAAAAAGCCTGAGAACAAGGAATGGGAAGGTTTACAAAAAGCACATGTTCCTTTCTTTATGTTGATGATCTCTTGGGAATATGTGAAAATTTGCAAAATACTATTATAAGCTTAAATTATATGTAATTTATTTTACCTCAACAAAAGTCAACAGTCTGGCATGGTAGGACATATAGTCATCACAGCTACTGAGAGGCTAAAGCACAATAATGGAGAATTTAAGACCCGCCTGGACAGCTTACCAAGGCTACCTCAAAATAAAACTTAAGAAGAAACAGAGGAGCCAGGTTTGACTCCAGGAAGCACATGACAGACAGCTCAGCTCATAGCCACCTGTAACTCCACTCCTAGGGAATTCAATGCTCTCTTTCAGCTTCCACAGGCACCAGGAAGTTCATGTGGTACAGAATCATATTTGAAGGCAAAACACTTATGTACATAAAAAGAAAAGACTTGTTACAAAAGATGCTAAAGCAGCTGGAGGGACCAACAGGGCCACAGTGAGACCATTTCAAACATAACAAAACAAAAAAATAGGCTTATTCAACTCGAAACAAAGCTAAAAGTGATCACAACTATAATCAATCAATATAAACTACGAGGTTCAGATTCCACATGCCAAGATTATCTATACCATCATGACATTCGTCCGAGACTGGTTACATACCTGAGGTCTATTAGGATTACATATCAATGTCCAAACATGTTTCACAGTAGTGACTGTGTAAACAAATCTGTTAAACTGCCAATAATTTATGAAACACTTTTATGTTGTATAATACCCAATAATGGTAATAAACTGTTATCAGTCTATATATTTACAATAGTTGTTACAGCTGTATTAGATTACATCATTACTAATTTTAGGAGTAAATTTTTTAATTTTCTTTTTTTAAATTTCATGTGTATTGCCTGCATGTATGTCTGTTGTGTGGGTATCAGATCTCTGGGAACTAGAAAACTGCCATGTGTGTACTGGGAATTGAACTGGGGTCCTCTGGAAAAGTAGCTAGTGCTCTTAATCGCTGAGCCATCACTCCAGCCCTAATACTTGTTTTTTTTTTTTTTTTGTTTTGTTTTTTTAAATTATTTTTAAAACTGTGCTTTTCTGCATCAACAATAGCCTCATGCACCTTGCATTTCCACTCTTGACAACATCAACTATCCATAGGGAATGGACAGATTTATATACCATGCCGACTAATGTAAGTGCTCTCTACACCGTAGTAAAATCTCCTAATGACATTTCTTAGCAGGTATGAACCCTCATCACTAAGTAATGTATGACTATACTTAAGACACATGCTGCTACTTGACTAAAAATGAACCCAGTAGACTTTACAAGCTAGTACCTGTGAGATGTGATTGATGGACGACTCCATCCTCCGCAGCTGAGATGCTTGGATATCCAGCAGTTGGAGCACATTGTTGGCCAATGCATTTATTTGATAAGCAACGCTAGCTAGAGATTGAGTTGTATATGCTTTGGTCTCTTCTAGAGCTTTTCTCTTGTCTGTGGCCTAAAATAAAAACAAAAAGAACCAATACTTAGTTAATATTCATTAAACACACATTCTATACAACTATAGAATCATCCCCCCCCCCCCCCCATTTAAAAAGCTCAAACTGGTTTGGCAAGATAGCTCAATGGGTAAAAGTGCTTGCTGCACAAGCCTGGTGACATGAGTTTAATTCCTAGAATCCCCTTAAAGGCGGAAGGAGAAAAACAGCTCCACAGCTGTCCTCTGACCTCCCCATGCACTCTGTGGCACTGGCACCCTCACACCTATGCACAAAGTGCACACACACAATAACGATGACAAATTGGATGGAGGAGTAATTAAAAATAAAACTCTGGAACTAACCTGATTGATTCTTGGGATTCTGAATAAGGTTACAGATAACAGACTTTTAAAAATATTGGACTTGTAATTCTGCAATATTTCTAAAGTCATTTATTTAGTCACTACTTAGATGTTTAAACAATTATGCTATCTGTGTAAAATAAGTTTACTTTTTCCTTTGAAATCATCTTCTGTCTTGGTTCTTTCTCTTGCTCTTTTAGTAGCTAGAAATACAAGTACAATGTGGAATAGAAGCAGCCATCCACACTACTAAAAGCAAAGCTGTTTTGCATTAAAACACAAAATCTTGTTCAGTGGTAGAGCATTTGTCTAGAATGTGCAAGTAAGTTCTAGAATCAAACTTCAGAACTAGAGGGGAAAAATGTAGATTTTCTACAGTTAAAATGGGAAATGAAAAATATCTATTTACAAAGCCAAGTAGATTTAAACTTGACTAAGATAATTATTTTCAATCATTATATTCTAGAATTTCATCTGCCTGTTTTTTGCTTTGTTTTTGTTTTTCTTTTATTTTTATTTATTTTTATTTTTATTTTTATTTTTTTTTTTATTTTTATTTTCAACTTACTAACCACAGGCAGTTTTTCCATCACAGGAGTGGAAGGAAATGTCAGTATTGGGCTAACATCTATTTCTCCTCTCCCCTCTCACTCCCCGGTCCCCACCAAAAACTTGTATGTTATGTTCTGGTTTTCTTTATCATAAAACCATATAACTGCATGCAGTCAATGAGATGTTAAACAATTCTACTCATAAACACATAAGAACCTTTTCGTCTTAATGCAATAAAGTAAAATGCAGTCTTACACAAAATCAATGTCATATTTAATCAAAGACAGCATTTTACAGAGCTTCCATTTTAAATTTTAAAGTAAGAAAAGAGTACCATAACTAGTTGTTCAATTTAAAATGTTCAGCCCTGAGGACATTCAAACAAGTAACATTATATGGACTCAACAGGTTATTTTATGAATACATATGTGTGTGTGTGTGTGTGTGTGTGTGTCTGTATGTATGCAATAACAATTGATTTTTTAAAAGAAGCTATGCTTTTTGAAGTCACCATTAATCTCCACTCATATAAACTATAAATTTGAACAGCAAATTTGCATAAAATTCCTGCTGCCAGTTATTTCAAGTTTGTAGCTCCCTTTATAATCACCAACTGACCTTAGTATGTCCAAGAAGCACACAAAACGAGTCACAGACTATTAACAACTAAGAATATGTCCACAGAATTAAGACTGGCATTAACCATGGCAGGCACTCTGTTAACTAATGGCTCTGGGATAACGTATCATGTGAAGCCCATTTGTCATCCCGTCTTACACAACAGATGAAGGCCACTTAAAGGGAATCAAATATACACAGCTTTAAAAGAAAAGCTAATTGTTTAAAATAGCTGTACATAAGCAACACAGTGAATGCACTTAAACCATACAGGGAATTCCTTAGATGACTGAACTCTATGATCATCTCACCCAAGTCTTTGCCTCCTTCCTCATCCACCTGCAGACATCTAATTTACTAAATTAAGACTGATAGCTGGAGTAGAAACCTTGAAAAGAAGTTAACTTCCTTAAGTACTTTTCTGCCCACTCATGTCATCTTCAAAAGGGATGGATGGATGGATGGATGGATGGATGGATGGATGGATGGATGGAAACTGCTGGTTATACGCAATCAAAATCTTTCTTCATCCTTCTATCTCCCTCCTTCCTCCTTTCCCAGTGAAAATCCACCACCGTCCCTATCCATACACTTGTTTCATTTGCCTTTCCTCTTCTTTAATCTTTCTTTACCCATAGGTAAATCGTTCTCCCTTTTTATTAAGTCAATACCTGCCTCCGAAAAAGAGAAAGAAAACATCCTCAAGCCAGGAGTGACAGTACACAGCTATTATAATCCAAGCACCTTGGAGGCAGGAAACAATTAGCAAGTTTGAGGACAGCCTGACCAACACTGGAGAACCTGCCTCATGAATGGAGGCCTGCGGACAAGAATAGGAAACTCACACAGAACAATCAACCACTTACACATACCTTCATATTTAACTGTATTTTAGAAAACATTTTTAAGCCTTTTAGTCAGTTTCTATCTCCTTGGCATTCCTAACAGACAGATAACACAGTTCTAAAACTTTAAGTTTTACCATAGTTACAGCCCAAGTAACTACGATAATAAACTAATCCCTTTATCATCAGCATCACAATGCATTTATATTGTAAAAGGCTTAAGACACACACTTTGGAAACACTGTTTCAGAAAAACAAGTACATTTAAAACATGATTAGGCTCAAGGCCACCCTGGGATCATAGTGAGCTCCAATCTAAAAAATAAACAGCAGTATGTAATTCACTGTTAATCAAGGCAGGCCCTAAACAAAAAGGGCTGTAAGCAGGCAGCATGCCCACCATCTACCAGTGTGCACTCACACCTGGTGTGAAGCAGTCTAGCTGCTATCAGATTGTGCAGGTCACCCACTAGCCAGACCTCACAGTCCCCTGCCCAGGGAAACAATGCCCCATCATGTGACCTAAGTTATACACACCCCATTCCCCTTCTTCAGTCACAAAGCATAGGCAACACACAAGCCTTCCCTTTCCCAGAGAAGTCTTAAGAAGTACACCATTGCTTACCAAGGTAAAACTAAGGCAAGGCCTCTGCTGCACAGCTGTACCGATAAAATCTTTTGCCTGAAAAAACAATCCCTCTTAATGCCCCTCTCAAATTCCTCAAGAAATCTGACATTTGTTACAATTTATAAGATACTGGCTTTCCTTCCACTTACTCCTTTGCTGGTAACTAATCCATGTCTCATATACTTACTTTACTTCCTAAAAGAATTTGATTGCAAAACACTTGACATATTGCTGGACAGTGCAACCAGAAAACACTCATCACAACTGCTTAAAATCTATGGTATTCTAGGAAACTGCCCAGAAGAAAAGCAAGGGTGAATGCAAAGAATAATATCACCCTTATTTATAGCAGGAAAAAAAAAAAAAAACTAGAAGCAATATAAAGAAACAATGACAATGACAGGTGACCAAAAAAAAAAAAATTCATTTTTCCTACCATGTTACTCAAAAACTATGTAGATATTTGTCAACAAGAAAAGTGTATTAAGGTCAGGATTTTAAAGCAATAAACAGACCACCGAAATTTATTGGAATAAGGTATTTATTATATGATTTCACTTAATATTTATGGTAATAGTTGAGGAGGCAATGAAGGTCCAAGATGAAGGATGAAAAATCATAGATTAGTGTCAGTCAACTTGAGAAGCAAAGCATCCAGCTACAGAAACAGGATTACAAAGGAAAACCTAATGGGGGTGTTGGGAGTCGACTTTAAGCAGAAAGCAGCTAGAAAGCAGCTATCAGCTTTGCAGCCATGTTGAGCCATATACCCTGACATGAGACTTGGTTTTCAACAGCCTACAACAGCTGAAGCACACTCTGATATCCCATATAGCTTGTTTTGCTGTTTAGTGCCCACAGCTGCAAGGAGCACGCGGTATCCACGCCTACAAAGCACGTGCTATCCACGCCATATATGCCTGTAAGGCGCACGTGCTGTCCACGCCTGTAAGGCTTACATCATATCCACACCTGCAAGGCACATGGCAAAAGCCTATAAATACCCAGGATTTCCTTGTTGTAGTATGAATGGTGGTGTAGTAGTAGTAGGTGTAGTGGTGTGTGTATGGTGGAGACAGTAAAGAAGACTTTACTACAGATCCTCTGGCTTGTCTCTATTCTTTGCGCCTCTTTCCCTTCTTCCCTCCACTCTCTCTTGCTAGACCCTGACCTGCGGAACAGAGCGGGCCGCTATAATTTGGCCCCCAAACGTGGGCCAGAGTGGTCCTTTACAGTTTACAGCTCGGGCTTTTACAGTTTGGCCTCTAAGGTAGGGCAGCTCCGGTCTTTTACAGGGGGAGCTGTGCACTATAGATTTGCCACTACAACTGGAGATGTGTCCAATGGGTGGGACTACTGTCAGCAATCAGGAAAGGGAACTGGACACAGAAAAGAAAGTAAATCAAGCTGGGGCCCACAAGTCCCTGCATGACTCTTACTCCATCTAACAGAAGAACCTTCAAATGGTAGACAGCACTGCTCACACAAATCCCTCTTTTGGCTAGTTCTAACCCAGTGCGTTTGGCAACCATAGAAGGGAGATTATGCAGCACATAGTATGAGCTTGAGTAAAGATAAACAGTAAAAACCATCATGTGCCAATATGGTACATTTGCACATTTGTCTTAGACATAGAGAACTCATGAGCAAAGACAATAGCAAAAGCATGCCTTAGTCTGCCATGCCACAGTTATCTTTCATATGACCAAAAACAACTATTGGTCACTTCCCTAAGAGCTCTAACAAATACCTGACAAAAAAGCAACTTAAGAAATGTTTTGGTTGAAGTCTGAGACAGTCCATCATGACTGCAAAGGCATGGAGGAGGGAGTGTGAGCAGATGGTCAAGCTGCCCCACAGTCAGGAAGCAAGAGTGAGTGAGCACATTGCCTGCTCAGCTCACTTTCGCCCATTATTTTCAGTCTAGGACTCCTGATCAGGTATACTTACTTTTCCTTTGTTTCTATAGGATGCAGACTTTATCTTATTTTTTTCTATTCTATTCCTTTTCTTCTTATTACTGAGAACTCTCTCATTTTCATTCATTCATTCATTCATTCATTCATTCATTCATTCATTCATTCATTCAGGCTCTTCTGGGGACTGAATCTAGAGACTTGCTGTAGGCTAAACAAACGGATACTTACCACAGGGTTATAACTCTAGACTTTGGGTACTTTGTTTTGTTTCTGATTTGTTCTTTTCTTCATAACAAACATTTCTGTCCCTCTTTGTTCTCTAAATCTTACTTGCTTCTATTTCTCCTCTCCCTGTCACCTATCCTTTATCTCACCCATTTATTAAATCAATATTTATAATACATAATTTTTAACTTATTGATATACTCTATTTTGCCATTTTCTATTTTATGGTCATTGGTGGTACACTGGTGGACTTTAACTGATCTTAAATGTATTTCAGTGTCTTATATCATTTGTTGTGACTGCTAATATACTTTTTCTCTTCTCTAAGTGGTAATCGATGTTGAGCCTTCAAAACCTAGGTAGCCAAAACTATGGGGATAATCTATGTAAGTTTCAGGCCAGCCTGATCTACATAGTAATTTCCAGGCCAGGATGCTCAGTAAAAAGATTTCCAAATAAAAGCCAAAGGGATCCACAAAGCAAGAAATGCAGATCATAACAAAAACCAAAGAACATATAAAAGAAAAAGAAAAAAAATCAAGGCAATATGATGTCTCATAAAACACGTAACTCAGCTAGTACATTCCAAAGTACTGAAATGGGTTAAATGCTAAACGGACAAAGACCTCACATTTATCAGCACAACAGGAAGATATACAAATGAGCAGATGTCCTTTGTTCAATTACCAGCAACCACATGGTGGCTCACAACCATCTGTAATGGGATCCGATGCACTCTTCTAGTGTGTGTCTGAAGACAGCTACAGTGTATTCATATAAATAAAAAATAAATAAATCTTTTTTTAAAAATAGGGTTGAGAGGCCAGGCAGTGGTGGCGCACGAGTTTAATCCTAGCATTTGGGAGGCAGAGGCAGGTGGATTTCTGAGTTCAAGGCCAGCCTGGTCTACAGAGTGAGTTCCAGGACAGCCAGGGCTACACAGAGAAACCCTGTCTCAAAAAAAAAAAAAATAGGGTTGAGAAAAACTTAAAGCCTACAACCTTTTATTAAATAAACTTTTGTAATGGATGGATGGAAGAAAGGAAAGAAAGAAGGAACTATTTTAAGGCCTAAAAGTAAATAAATGCCAACAGATTTACTAGATCACCAAATCTGTCTCAGAAATAAGGCATCACAAGACAAGAAAAAACTAAGGCAGTTTATATCCACCAACTCAGAATTGTGGGATACTTAAAAGAATCACTGTATTCAGCGGTGAATGGGAACCTGCCTACGAGATACTTAAAAGAATCACTTTATTCAATGGTGAATGGAAAAATGCCGAACACTCCTAGGGTAGAAAGAAAAGAAGGAACAATAATTCAAGCAACTAAAAAGTCAACATAATTACAAGATTAACAAACCTCTCTCAACAATAACCCTAAATGTAAGGAGCTGAACTCACCAACAAAGAGATACAAACTATATTGCACTTAAAAACAGGTTCAATTTTGCCTCACTGCCAAGAAATCCACCTGACTAGCAAAAACACCCACAGAGGCGTCAGGGAAGAGATTTATCAGGCAAACAGAAACCAAGCACTCTAGCATATTTCTTTTTTTCATTCAATTCTGATACCTGATAAAAGTATATTTCAAACCAAAATTACAACATTTTAAAAAGCTGCATTCTATATGAATAAGTAAAACAATCATCAAGAAGGCATACAACTATAAGTCTATATGAACCATTGAAAGCTAACAATTTCATAAAATAAACAGTGGGCATAAAAGGTCACAAAATCCCTGATTTAATAGAAATTAGTGAACTTGAGTATCCCACCCACTCTGATCATTATGTAAGACATTCAATCTAAAGTCAACAAAAAGAAATCTTGAATTAAGCTGTACCATTGGTCAAATGCTTCTAACAGGTATGCACATAGTACTCCATCCAGCAGAATCAGAATACATATTCTCCTCAGCACCCCAGAGAAGCCTATAAAGTTAGACATCAGGAGGCATCATTAGACTGGCCAGACAGCTCAGTGTGTAAAGGCATTTGCCACCTGATGAGCCCAGTTTCATCCCAGAAGTCACACGGTAGAAGGAGAAACTGATTCCTACAAGCTGTACTCTGGTTCATACAGTCAACCATGGCATACACATGCCCACATACAAAAATGAATAAACAAGAAATAAGTTCATTAATTGGCTAAGTTAAATAGACGACATCAAAATTTCTTGTACTGTACCAGATCAAAGTGCAATAAAACAGGAAATCAATAGCAAGAAAATACAGAAACTACATACACACTAAGACTGAAAAATTCACTCATTAATGAACACTGGGCCAATGAAGAAATCAGGAATAAAATTTAAAGATTCAGGGAATAGAGAAGTGGCTCAGCAGTCATGAGGGCACTTGTGGATCCAAGTTCCACTTCCTTGCAACCAGACAGTTGCTCCAGAGGATGTGACTCCCTCTCCTCTGGCATCTGTGGGCACAAAGCACACACACTGTCAACATACAGTCAGGTGAACACTCATACACATAAAATAAATGAGACTTCTTAAATCCTAGAAATCAAAGAAAACAAAGGCATAATTTCCAGGAACCTTTGGGACTTAGCTAAGACAATTAAAAGAAAAAGTTCATACTACTTATAACAAACATGCTAAATGGGAAAGCTAAAATCAGGGACAGTGAGTAGCTGGGCATAGTGCAGGATGGTGACGATTTTTTTATTACTTCCCGCAACAAAGTTCCTCTTTCCAGATAACTCTGACACATCAAGTTGGCAAGTTTAGATGTGCTCACTGGAGCTGGGGGGGGGGGGGGGGGGGGGGGGGGGGGGCGGCAGTGCTGTGGAAAGTTGTCTTCCAAGCATGGCAGGGCTGGAAGCCTGAGCTCACAGCAGCATGATCACTGACCAAGACTGGGTCAGCCAAGCTGGGAAGAAGTGAGTCAACAGCAGTGGGAGGGGAACAAGAGTAAGATTGGGGTGAATATGTTAAAAAAAAAATATACACATGTACAAAAATGTCACAAGACTATTATAAAAAATTAATACATGTTAATTAAAGACAAGTAAAAAACAGAAATGGCCAATAAATATTTAGAAAACTAACAACACCAGCAAGGATGTGAGGGAAAGTAACCCTACTGATGGACACATACTGCCAAGCCTGCCAGCCTGATTTGGATCCCTGGCACCTACTACAGATGAAGAGAATGGACTCATTCATGCTGTCCTCTGGCCTCCATATAGGCATACTATGGAATTCACATGCTTCATGTACACACACAAGTAAATAATAACTTTATAATAATAAATAAATAAATAAATAAATAAATAATAAATCGTAACATCGTGACCCAGTTAAACCTCTCTTGAATAAATAATAGTTTTGTCAGAACTAACAAAGATTAGGTAGGCCTTGGGTACATGGGTAACAAAAACCAGTATGTAATAAACTTTTGAACAAATTACCCAGCTCTATGGTTTGGCATGGAAAGAGGTGATGTTACTCAGGACAAATTCTGACCCCATCTGAGAAACAAAAAGTAATAGAATATGCTATCTGGAGGGGAAATAATTACTAAATATCCAGAGGAAAAGGGAGAAATACTAACCCAAAACTGGCTAGCTGGTGGTTCCTATACAAGGTCCTAGATGGGGCCTTAATGATAGATGGGGGTCCAGAATAGAAGGCATTGTCTCTATTCTATCTTAAAGAGTCTCAGGGGGACCAAGATTAAGCCTTTAAATCACTCACAAATTGCTACTATCTGCCAGGAGGAAAAGGAGAAGAGACCCCTGTGGCCTACCTGCAGAAGCTGTGCCATGAAAAAGTCTAACATAAAAATGAGATCACAGAAAGAGGTCCTCTCAAAGGATAACATTTTTACTCAGTTAGCCCCTGATATTCAAAACCGTCTTCAGAAATTTGAAGCAAGACACTAATTGATTTAGCTCAGCTACTATGGTATTCTATAATCTAAATCAGAAGCAGGGAGAAAAAAAAAATAGGGAGAAAGAAAGGCACAGACAAGCAGCATAGGGAACTGCTGGCTACCATAGGAACTCTTCCAGGAACACAGTCAAGGGCAAAGGGCCCTCCTTCCTCCTAGGAAAAAAGGAAGGAAGGAAAGAGTTGAGTTTTTTATTGTTATTTTATGCAAATTGATGTTTTGAATTTGTATGTCTGTGCACCATGTACATGCAGTGCCTGACAAGGCCAGAAGAGGGTGTTGGAACCCTAGAACTGGAGTTACAGATGGTTGCTAGCTGCCATGTGGGTGCTGGGAATTGAATCCAACTCCTCTAGAAAGCAGCCAGTGCTCTAAGTCACTGAGCTATCTCTCCAGGCCCAAACTGGCTTCCTCTGTGAGCAATAAGGCCATTTCCAACAGTGTCCTCAGAGACAAAAATCACCCCCAGAACACATTTCATCTATAAAGACAATCACTAGAAGATTCCATGCCTTCGGAATCTGTCTAGACTGCCTGGGGCCTCACATAAACACTATGCCAGTCTATCCAGAGGAGCCCTGGACAATCTTGGCTGTAGCAGAACACCAGATCAGTTCCCTTGTCCATACGTAAGCCTGATTCACAACCGTCCCCTGCTTTCCTGGCCTTAGATCTCAACAAAAGACTACTATGAAGGGCAAATATCAGTCAGCTCCTTGAAAGATGTATTACTCAGCCTCTTGCCTGTTCCTGGGGAGATCTCCATTTCTATCTTTAATAGTCCCTAAAACCCAGCTCCCCTTAGGGAAGAGTTGTCTTGGCTAAAAGGAAGATTGCACTCCTTCCCCCAGGACAGTAGTCTTAGTGAAAGTCAAAACTGATGCTGGAGTATGAACAAATGGAAGAGCACATGTAGGATCAGGACAGCTGCCCCAGTAGCTGAGAGCTTACATCCTGATCACAGACAAGAGGCAGAGAAATAGACACTAGGCCTGGCATGGGCTTTTGAGAAAGACTACCTAGTAACTTATCTCTTCCAACAAGGTCATACCTACTCCCAGAGGGTCACACCTCCTCCTAATCCAAGAAGAGACCAAACAACCAGAAACTGTTAGAAGTTCATTCTCTTTAGTGAGGTTGTCACTCTCTGCATTTTATAGTCCCCAATTCCTATGCACTAATGACTTAGACTCTCTCAGGGAATCACCTTCTATTTAGTCAAAGAACTCAGGGATGTCTCCCCCCATTCTATTAGAGCATGGCAGCCCCTGTTTGCATTTAAAGAACCACTCAAAAAAAAGGACAAGTATCCTGAACTTTCATGCCACAGGGATGGAAACACCCCACATCTTTTAGGGCTACCCCTCTTTAGGACCTGAAAGATCAGACACATTACCAAACTACAGTGCTCCAATATATAGATAGATGCCCTTCTTTTGTGTAGGCCCTAAAAAAGTACTCTCCCAGGCCATCTAGTCTCTTAAATTTCTTGACTGAAAGAAAATAGGTGTCTCAAGACAAGCCCATCTTACCAACACAAGGTCATCTATTTGGTCTAATTCTAAAACAGTACCAGAGCCTTGGGATCTGAATGTATCCAACATATTTTAAACCTCACTCTCCCTCAAACCTTGAAACAAGTAAGCCTTCCTAGGCATTCTAGATATTATAGAACTTGGATTCCTGGATATGCTAGACTAGCTAGACCTCTTTATCAAACTTTAAGGGAAACTCAAAAGCAATCAAATATTCTATGGATCTCCAAATCTCAGCATGCTTTGCAGAAGCATTTTTAAAAAAACCCTCTCCTAGGCTCCTACTTTAGGACTATGCATTCTGTATGTGACAGAAAGAAAGTGGGTAGCTTCGGGTAAAATCACACAATTTGTAGGTTATCTAAGTACAGACTTAGACAAGGGATGGCCTGGTGGTCTCACAGCAGTCACAGTCATTGGATTTCTGATCCCTGAAGCTCAAAAGTAGTTGGGGAAATAGTAGCTATCTGATAGTGAATTACTTAAATACCAACCCTTCATATTGGAAGGTCCTAAAGTGACCCTTACAGTCTGTCAAAATTTAAATCTTGCCACATATATCAGAAGGGAAGCTCTCCAATTCCTGTGAAAAGGTCCTAAAAGAGGATATACCTGCCATGATTTAAGTAACGAGTCTCTGGAAAAGCCCGATTTAATAATAACGGGAGCTCTTTCACAAATGGTAGAATCAAATATTTACCATGGTTAGGATTTTGTCATGGTACTCTTGCCTCAGGGTCTCTATTGCCACACTTGCTGAGTTCCTTATTCTCACTAACACGCTCGAGTTATCCCATCAGAAAAAAGGTAATTATCTGTACAGATTTAAATGTGCCTTCCTAAGTCTACATTCACATCTGATCATCAGGAGGGAATGGATCTTCTAAACACCACTTGACCCCTCCATTAAACATCCATGGGGCACTCTTAGATGCTATCTTCTCAACTTATGGGGCATGTGGGACTCTGTTTCCAGGCATGCATAAGAAATAAGGCTGAGTGAGCTCAGACCAGGTGAATCTTTAAGACTTGAGAAGTTGAGTCACTCCCTATCTACTCCTGTACCTGCTCTGAACACCTAACCATAACAACCCACCGAGAGGACAATGGCAATCAGACACATAAGGAAAACACTTAAAGTCCTTCCTCATGCAAATAGAGCATCGGTAACATCACAAACTGAGCCAACAGGAAACATCCACCCCTAAATCCCACCCAACTTCTAAATGTTTATAAAGTCCCTGTCCACATGGAATAAAGCTCACAAGTTATTTTTCCACAGATTGTCTGAGAGTGGCTGTCTTCACTGAGTGGTAACACGTGGAGAAGAGCTCTTTCTCCCAAAGCATTCATTGCAGGTCCTTGGACTTGCTTGGCTGTCCAGGCTCACGCCACCAACACAGCTGTCACTGTTGTCACTGCTGCCACTGTAAGACCCAGGACCCTGGCTACCTGCCCTGTGCAGCAGGCCATCCAAACCTCTTCCCTTCTTCTCTTCTAAGAGCTCTAATACTTTGGCATTTACAGCCGGACGAGAGCTCCATGAAACTTATTTTATTTTGTCCCTGTTCCACCTCACCCTCCCAGGTGAAAAGGGGATGACACCACCCAAGCAGAATTATAGAAGTAATTCATTGCTCAGAACCAGAAAGGAGATGATCCTGTAAGCCAGGAACAATGAGGCAGCTGATTCTAAAGTTTAAAAACCGGCAGCCTGGGATAATAAAGTCAGACATGACAAGGTTATAAGAATCTCTGCTAGCTCCTGAGAGATTCCAATATATTCTCCTGGGGAGCTAGCTCTGGGTACAAAAGAAGCGAGTCAGCTAGACCACTGCAGATGGTTTCCCACAGTCAGCTAGAGTTACCAAATCTCTTCAGGGCAAGATTCTAAGTCTTTCCATCAGATTTGTTGATACCTCTAGGATAGAACACTCTGGCCTTAGCCAAGAAAATATTTTTGGACATTAGAAAAGTCATCCAACAGGTAGCTCAAGGATATTAAGTTGTCAAAAGATCAATCCCAGTGGTGGCTCATGCCTTTAATCCCAGCACTTGGGAGGCAGAGGCAGGCAGATTTCTGAGTTCGAGGCCAGCCTGGTCTACTGAGTGAGTTCCAGGACAGCCAGGGCTATACAGAGAAACCCTGTCTCAAAAAACAAAACAAAACAAAACAAAGACAAAAAAAGATCAATCCCTCAAGCAGAGGCCTCCAGCAGCTCCTCCAACTCAAAGATATGGGATCTATCTAGGGAAGAACTTTACACATGCCACAAAGACCTGATTCTAAATTTAGTAGAGTAGGTATTTTTATGAACTGGGAAGAGGCTTTACCATCTAAAAGAGGAAACCTCTCCTATGTAGTCAACTTAAGAGTCTACTTACAGAAACTTGAATTCTACTTAAAGAAAAGTTCCTAGATTCAAAATCCTTAAAAATCTCCAGAGTGGTTACAGGCCCACCTTTAAGACTGAGATAATCCAGTGGATATCCAAGGCATCAGGGAGTCACCGCAATTTTATTGTGTTTGGCACCCTCAATCCTGAGAAAATGTGGAAAAGGCTGATGAGCATCTAAAGAAGCTCCTTCAGGAGTTATAGTCCCCTTGGCCTCAACAACTCCTTCCCAGACTTAGAAGCACTTGAATACCAGGGCTTAACTTCCTTTGAGGTTCTGTATGGTAGGCCCTTTCTTACCAATGACCCAGTATTAGATGCAAAAACAGTGAGACTGTAAGTCATGTTACCCAATGGGCCAACTTCAATAGGTATTGTCAAAATTCATGGCAAGGTGTCCTCGAGAATGGAAGGAACTCTCTCTTCTGACCAGAAAACTTCCTGTAAGTTAAGACTTGTGACTTATAAAGTCCTTGTTCAACATCTGTAAGACAGTCCATTTCCCAGTGTTTTATCCACACTAGTGGCCTTGAGAGCTGCAGGACTGGAAGCATGAATGTATCATATTTATCTTCAGCCCTAAACTTTTCATATCCTCCTGAATCCTTCCAAGGAAGCCCCTGAGGCCAGAAACCCAGATCCTAACTATTAACTACTCATGTGAGCCTGGGGTTGCTCATACAGCAAAGTCACTTGCCATGTAAACCTGGCAACCTGAGTTTGATCTCTGTAATCCATGTAAAGGTAAAAGAAGAGAATCCCACATTCTGACCTACAGACAGACAAGAAACAGAGGCAGGCAAACACACACATAAATTTTATTTTTTTAATTAAAAAAATTGAGTCTCTAGATGGACATCAGCATGACTTGATAGGCTTTAAAAATTTTTTCTAGGTGAGCATACCTATAAATTTTTTTAACAGGTTAACAGAGACCACAGCTACTAAAAAGTTCCTCATAATAAATTAGTCCAACACTGGGCTCTTACTTCCATGATTCCATAAAAATTAAGTAACAATCCCATTACAAGATTTATCACTCATTATCACATCCATTTGATCCCAGTGCTTAGGGGCACAGGCAGGCAGGTAAGTTTGAAGCCCATCTAATCTATATAGTGAGTTTCACAACAGTCCGGACTACATAGTGAAATTCGGCCTCATAAAAAAAAATAGTAATAATAATTACATTGATCAATAAGGTCAAAGCATTTAAGAAACCACTATGGGGTTACATATTGTAACCCTAGCATTTGAAAAGTGAAGGCAGAAAACTAAAAAAATTCAAGATTACCATTGGCTACATTCAAGTTCAAAGCTAGCCTGGGCTCCATGAGACTGTCTTGAAAATAATAAGAAAAAGAAATTTAAAAAAATAATAAAAATTAAAAAGCATTTTCAGCAAATAAATCTTTTCCTAAAATTTCTGATGTACAAACATGTTTTTTCCATAGCACACTATGCCTCTTCACTGAAAACAAAAACCTATGAGATAGCACCATGCTGCCTTTCTTTCTTTGGGGAGTGTAGGGATGTAGGTGGGAATGAGGAAGCAGGGAAATAAGGATGGGTGGAAGAAATACACAACTTTATTAAAAACAAGTGCCTAATAATGAAAGTCTCCAACTTAAAATAACTGGCTCATTTTAAAGTGGTTCATTTGGATCTAAACCTCTACATTTACTCAGTTAGCTCGATGGTCTCTGTTAGTTATACCAAGGTACATCTGTATGAAGAACCAAGATATGTAAATAAAGGCACAATGTCAAGTTTACAGGTGCTACGTGTAATCGCTGCATGCACTGCACGGAGCTGGCATAGTACTGCATGGCCATAATCACCTCCAGCACTTGGGAGATGGAGGCAGGAAAATGAAGTGGAGACTTTTGGTTTCTTTGGAAAGTCAGTTTTGTTGGATGCAGTTTTGCTGGGGCAGACAAGCAAAGGAGTGTGTTCCTGAAGCGGTTACAGGTGAAAGGATGTTTTGCTAAAGCGTACTCATGATGTTAAGAAGGACCCAGCAGATGGTGGACGACACTGGATGGTATTGGTACGCCTTGCCTTTCCTTAATGGTCATTTGTTGTGATTTCATAGGAAGAAACACACCAAAAAACTTCTGGTAGTGTCTGGTGGCTTCTTACAGTTTCTGAGGACTCGGGAGCTGATTGGCAGAGTGATGTCAGCTGATACAGACGCACATGGAGTTTTGCTAAGATAGACTCAAGTGGTGAGGCAAGACCCGTGGGAGGGCAGGTGCTGTTTGGAGGGATGACAGGACTCAACAGGCTTGCATAGCTAGCTTTGCAATGCTTCAAGGCAAGGCAGAGAACAACTCCTGACATCCCTGGTTGCTCCGACACATGTGGATTCGGCAGAGGCCTGGCTATTTCTAATAGGTCATGCCACTGCTGCTGATTTGTGTTTGCTATCCCGACACTACTGAACTGGACTAATGGTATATTCATTAAGTGTTTGTGAGTGGATCAAGCTGCCGCTGCTGATTCCTGTAAACTGAACTGCTAATTTCCTGACAATACAGATTAGATTTGCTCCAAAGAACAATTTCTAAACAGTCCACTTTCCCCATATCCTAATAACCTTTCTTTTCTACTACCTCTGGTGGGTGGTGAGCTAGAAGGGAGATTAAAGAACCCATATTAAAAGTAGGGTTTGGGCGGGCAGTGGTGGTGCACGCCTTTAATCCCATCACTTGGGAGGCGGAGGCAGGCGGGTTTCTGAGTTTGAGGCCAGCCTGGTCTACAGAGTGAGTTCCAGGACAGCCAGGGCTACACAAAGAAACCTTGTCTCAAAAAACAAAAACAAAGCCAGGCGGTGGTGGTGCACACCTTTAATCCCAGCACTTGGGAGGCAGAGGCAGGCGGATTTCTGAGTTAGAGGCCAGCCTGGTCTACCAAGTGAGTTCCAGGACAGCCAGAGCTACACAGAGAAACCCTGTCTCGAAAAACCAAAAAAAAAAAAGGAAAGGAAAGGAAAGGAAAGGAAAGGAAAGGAAAGGAAAGGAAAGGAAAGGAAAGGAAAGGAAAGGAAAGGAAAGGAAAGAGAAAAATCAAGTTAACAGCAAAATGCTAAGCTCTTTAAGCCCACAGCAAGTTCCATACCAGCCTGAGCTACATAATACTCTGTCCCCAAAACAAAAATAAAACAGGCCGGTTAAAAGTATTTGCTGCTCACCATCTGGTAGTGGTACATGCCTTTAACACAGCACTCAGGAGGCAAAAGTAGGGGATCTTTGAATTTGCTTTATAAAACGAGCTACAGGACAGCCAGGACTATACAAAGGAGCCCTGTCTCAAAACAACAACAAAAAAGTGTCTGCTGCTCAATCATGAGAACCAGTTTGGACCAAGCATTCATGTCAGGCACCTCACAACAACATACAACTCCAACTGGAAGGGAATCAATACCCTCTTCTAGCCTTCTTCTAGCCTTCTCATGCCCTGCACACACAAACGTGCACAGACCCACACAAACTTGCACATACACCTTCAAAATTAACCATAATTTTTAAAAATAAAGTATAGCTTCTATTACTAAATGTGGGAAACACAGGACTAATTTTCTACAGCTTAGTGTTAGGGGCTAAAATGTATTTTTGCCTCAGACCTCAACTCCATTACCCTTCCCTGCATCTGCAACTATACTCAGGCCTCACAAACACACCTTCTGTCATGTTGTTTGTACAATCTGCATCTGTTGCTTCTCGAACATCTTTTTCTCTCAACTTTAAATTCAAGACAGCTAAACTTGCTGACTCATCTCCTTCCCCAGACACTGAACTGCACTATACTCTTTAGTCTCTTTGTCTACGCGTCTTGAAAGGACTATGGATGGTCCTTTCAAAAGGAGATAGTTTTCAATCTATATGGAAGATATACATGTCCTGAAATTACTTGTAAAAAGCTACTAGAAGTATAAAATTGCCAGGGATCTATAATACAGAAAAGTATTGAAAAATATCAAAATTAGCATTAAAGACAAAGACTGTACAGCTTAACCTCATGCCGCAATGGTATACGGAGAGACCCTGGAGTCCTTTTTCTCTCTTCCCTCCCTCTCCCCATTTCTGCCCACACAGCCAGCTAATAGTCAAGCCTTATTCCTATCTTCAACCCACTGTTCTGCCAATCAATCCTACTGTGGAGGAGTGAAAGCTGGAAAGTGACAGAAACCAACTGTGCACTAATGGTTGAGAAAGAGGGATCCTACAGATTCACTTCTATGAGTGCAAATTGCCTTTTGCAGGCACAATAGCTTTATAATGGTAGAGAATGAATATAGGTAAAATTCGCCATCCTTGGGCTTTCTCTGTTGGTTTGTTTGTAGGGAGAGGGTGCTTTTGAACAGGATCTGCTATATAGCCCAAGTTGGCCCGAAATTCTCAATCCACCTACTGCAGAATCCTTAGTATTGGGATTACAGATATATACTACTATGCCCAGGAATCTCTGAGCTTTCTCTTCAGAGAACCTATGTCTTTCATCAATGGCTGGTACAGAAAGATCAGGAGTTCAAAGCCAGAGCAGGGCTACATGAGACCTTGTCTTTCCAACAAAACATCAATAGGTGTGGGTGATGATGGGTATGTGCATGGACACACACACTCACTATAGACCAACTTCCATATTCTTAGATATTTCCATCAAGTAACAATCTCCCAACAGCTATATAACACAAGCATCACAATACCGCATCATGATATCTACAAGTGAGAGCCTTCCATAGAGTAGGCAACTAGTAATTATTGTTTAATGAATCTCCTTCTAACTACCAGTTCAACACAGTCCAATAGCATCAAGCATTCTTCTTTCTAGACTAGAAAACCAGGAAGTCTCAGCCTAGCGTGCTGATACCAGAATTGCACCACTGCTTAGGACTATCACATCCCAACCAACCTTGTTAGTGATCTCTTCTAGAGTTCTCCAAAGTACAGCTCAAGCTTCCTCCTACTCTGTTCTTGGCTCTTAAATGTAACCTTAGTTTGGTTTGGGGAGGCTTGGGGCTGTTTTAGGAGGGTGGAGGTTGAAACAAGATCTCTTGCTCTGTAGCCCTAAACCTAGTAGCTCTATGGCCTAAAACTATTAGCCCCAACTAACCTTAAGCTTGCAACAATACTGCTGCCTCAGCTCCTGAGTACTGAAGTTACTGGTGTGAGCCTTCATGCCATCATATAAGACAAAAGTAACCTTTATTTTTGATTTGCAATTGTTGTTTCAACTTATTTTTTTATGATTCTTTTTTTTAATTTTCTGTACATTGGCTTTTTGCCTGCATGTATGTGTGTGTTGGATCCCCTAAGACTAAGGTTACAGACCTGCCATGTGCATGCTGGGAATTTAACCTGGGTTCTTTGGAAGAACAGCCAGTGCTCTTAACCTCTGAAACAACCCTCCAGCCCAACTTATTTTATTTTTAATCATGTGTATGTATATGTTAGCATGTGCATGTAAATACAGGTTCCCACAGAAGCTAGAAGAGAGTACTGGATCCCCTGAATCTGGAGTTACAGGCAACTGTGAGGCACATGACATGGGGACTGGGAACCGATCTTGGGTCCTGTGTAAGAGCAGCATTCCCTTGTAACACCTGAGCCAGTTCACCAGCCCCCACCTCCCCTTTCTGAGATAGGGTCTCTTGTGGTCAAGAATGGCCTCAGTCTCAGCTTCCCAAGCATTGGGATTAGTATCATCTCATTGTTTAAAACTTTCAGTGCCTTTTCATCAGCCTCAGGGGAAAAAAAGCCAAAATCACTACTATGGCTTGATAAGGTCTTGCTGGATGAATCTGGTTCCTACTACCTCTTTACAGACTGTTCCCCTACTTTGTAATCTAAAGTACCCAAGCTTATAAACTGTTTTAAAAAAAAAAAAAATCACTGTTTTCACATTCCATTGGTCTATATACATACCACTATCCGCACCCCCAATCCCAGCTTTCCTGATTAACATTTTTCAGATCTCAAGCCTAATAACATCTTCTTTGACATATCAAGCTGAGTGAGGAACTCACTCATGTCATTGTGTTTTCTCTTTATCATTTATTATGTTTCATGATTTATTTGATTAGTGAAAAAGACTTGAGAAGAGTGATTACATCTTATAGATAAAACCACTGGAATGCATAATAAGAGATAGAAAGTTGCTGAGCTAGACATGGTGACATGGTGGCTGGCAACTGTAATTCCACCCACAGATAAGCCTAAGGTAAAAGAATCCATTACGTGAGACTAGCTATCCGAGGCCAACCTGTAACAACTAATGAGACCTTGTCTCCAGAACAAACAGTTAAACAAGCTGGACATGCCGGTTCCCAACACACATCTGTGATTCAGCACTGGGAAGGGGGGGCAAAAGAATCAGGAGTTTGGGCTGGAGAGGTGGTTCAGTGGTTAAGAACACTAACTGCTCTTCCAGAGATCCTGAGTTCAATTCCCAGCAACCACATGGTGGCTCACAACCTCACAACCATCTGTAGTGAGATCTGATGCTCTCTTCTGGTGTGTCTGAAGACAGCTACGGTGTACTTATATACATAAAATGAATAAATAATTCTTAAAAAAAAAAAAAAAAAAAAGAATCAGGAGTTCAAGGCCAGTCTGAACAACATAAAATCAGAATAAAAAATAAAAAACTTTAAAACCAAAAAGGTCAGTAGAATGGCTTAGTGTGTAAAGGGGCTTGTTACCAAGCCTAATGACCTATGTCTGATCCGCAGGACCCTCATGGTAGAAAGAGAGAACGGACTCTCAAAAGTTGTCCTCTGATCTTCACACGCACATCATGGTACATATCTGCTTACAGGCTCACACAAACACGCTCATATTCTCTCTCCCTCCCTCCCGCCCTCCCTTCCTGCCTCCCCACACAGAAGATGAAAGCAGTTTTTGAGTTGCTGATTAACTGAACAAGTAACTAGTATATTCCTGCTGTAAAGCATTACAGTTTGTTAGATACGTTTCATTTTACTATGCATTTATTTTGAAACTCTGTGATCTAACTTGAGATCATACAAATGTTTGCCAGTTTCCTCTGGGATCTTTATGGTTCTCTATCAATACTCAAAAACAATTAAAACATCATAGGACAAACTAGGAAGACAAATTCCCACAATTCAATAAATTTGAGTATTAGAAACTTTAATGGAACCTGGAGTTAGAAAAATAAAGCAGATTTATCAAACCTTTTCAAAGTGACATGGTTTGACAGAAAATGTACTCATCCAAAGCCTTTCACAAAAGTAATAAATGTATATAATAAAATGAAGAGCCGGACATAGTAGTACAGACCTGTAATCCTAACATTTGGGAGGTTAAGACAAGAGGTCTTTCTCTGAACCTAGGTCTTTCTCTTCAGCAGGGCTGCCCACCAACAGACAAGACGCAAGTCTTTGAGGAGACCTTGACTCATGAGACCGTGTAGCTCTTGAGATCAAGTCCAGTGACATTATCAAGAATGTTATCACACCTGATGTTCACTGTCCAACAGCTGGATGATGACGGCTCTGTAGCCAACATTCCTAAGAGTTTACTCTGCATGCAGTGCACTGTCTGAACTGTGGTATTAACTGGCCCTCATTGTGACAGCTTGCCCTGAAGTACATACACCTAGGATAAGATGATCTGCGTGCGGCAAGTGCTATGCTCACCTGCACATCATGCTGTAAACTGTAGCTAGAAGTGTGGCCACAGCAACAACCGCAACCCAAAGAAGGATGTCAAGTAAAACAGGGAGCAGCCTGCCCTATACATGGTCTCAGGACCCTAACTGAGCTTCCTTACATTGATGGAATGAGAAAAGCAGAAGTCAATTTGCCATGCCTATAGCTTTGGGAATTCCTAATTATAGGAATTAGATTGACCAGGGAAAAAATACAACCGAGAGGTTAAGTTAATGAGATCCTATCAAATAAAAAGTAAGGAGAATGACAGAGAGACAGCTAAAAAAAAAAGAATCCTCATTTTCTTTTTCTCATAGTCACTTCTATTTTTGTGCATTATTTATTACTTTAGTGTATTTTATATATTATCAGTATATAAGATATATATGTGTGTGTGTTCTAAACAGGGAGATTTATAAGTACATGGGCATGAACAACAGGCTTCTTTTTTTAACATTTATCAGTGGGTGTTAAAATGTGTGGTAGTCAGAGGACAAGCTGTGAGAGAGGCTGTGAGCACTGGCTGTCTCCTTCACTACATAGGCTCTGGGGACAGAATTTGGGCTTCAGAGCAAATACTTTTACCTCACTGACCTCCAACAACAGATTTAGGTTTCTGGGGTCGGGGAGAATTTAAATTATCCTGCAGAAGACTTTAAGATCATTAGATTCTCCTAGATCTAGAATTACAGTGGCTATGAACCACCATGTCGGTACTGAGGACTTAAACTCTGGTGCTGTAAGAATAAAGGAGTGTTCATAACTGATGAGCCATCTACCCAGCCCAAGATTTCTTTAAATCAAATTTGAAACATTTTCAAATTTAAAATGACTATGTCATCATTTTAGAGTAAAAAGATACTTTTTATTCTCTCCTAAAAATCATTTTGAACAACAGCCTAAAAGCAACCATGTAACTAAACATTGTAGACACAGACTCTAGAAAATGAATACAGGAAAGTCTTAAAACTCATCAGTTTCATCAGCAATTAAATATATAGAACAGAAAGGCTCTGGATCTAAATACCTATTCAAAAAAATTTTTTTTAAGATTTATTATTTTTATTTATCTGTTGATTTGAATGTCTGCTACATGTGAGGGGATAGCCACCAAGGCCAGAAAAGGGTGTCAGATCTTCTTGGAACCAGAATTATAGGCAGTTGTAGGTCATCTGGTGCTTTGGAAGAGCATCTAGTACTCTTAACTACTGAGCCATCTCTCCAGCTCACTTTTCTTTAATCATATATATACATACATATGTGTGTGTGTGTGTGTGTGTGTGTGTGTGTGTGTGTGTATGTGTGTGTATGTGTTGATGATGTAGATGCCCTCAGAAGCCAAAAGAATAATGCTGGACTTCCTGGAGCTGAGGATTATAAATGATTATGAATCACTCAATGTGGGTACTAGAAACCAAACTCAAGGTCCTCCAAAAAAGCAACAAGAGCTATGCTCTTACCCATCTCTAGTCCCTCTATATAAAATTATTAAAATAATATATATTATGTTTTATGCCAAGAAGATTCATGCATAAGAAACTAGATATTTGAGATTACTAATCTCCTTTAGTCAGAGATATTCAATATATGTAAATATATTAACAAGTATACTATGATTTTTAAATTTTTTTAAATATATTTTTAAAATATTTTAAATATATTTTTAGGCTCCCATTACTACAGAGAAAGTTATTAAGCTTACTAAATCAACAAAGATTTAGTGTGGTCTACTTCAGGAAGAAGGAATTGTTTTTCCCAGACTTGTTCTCCCTATGTAGCTCAGGCTGATCTTCAGCTTTCCAATCCAGCACTGGGGGGGGGGGGGGGGGGGGGCCTGAGGCAGATGGATTTCTGTGAGTTCTGCCATGTCTATACCGCAAATTCCAGGTCAGCAGGAAATACATGGTAAGACCCTATCTCACCTTCTCCCCACAAGAGAAGTTAAATACATGAAAACTGCCTTAGTTACATACTACATATGATGGTTGTCTTTAGAAAAAAGCAGCAATACAACTTATTTGTAAAATGAGACCATTTTTATGTATCATTATTACTTTTTTAAAAACTGACACATCAACTCCTACTTTTAGGCTTGAGTACTGCCAGTCAGTCTCCTGTTGATGAGTACAAAGTCATTTAAGGAAAATAACCAGCAAGACTTATCAATAAATAAAATTTGAACTCTGAAGCAAAAAAAAATTGGGAAAACACAATTATCAATTTGAGCTTTAAAGCTTTTCAATATTTAAAATTTTTCCAATGAGACCTTGGTTAATATTAGTGGAAGTGAATATGATGTTTTTCATATTGTATATAGTTTTTCCTGAGCTCCAGCATGGCCAACTGGCCCATATGCTTAATAGATATCTCTACTTTACATAACCAAAACAGACACCTTCATATTCTTCTCCCTGCAACCCACCCCCAGGGCCCAACCATCTGCTATTGGGCTAAAGGAAACAGAGTAATGCTCAAAGCGGGCATTATACTTAGATCCATTTCTCTTACACCACGTGCAATCCAACATACACTCCCCCTGTGTCTTCAACACATACACCTGCTCTAACTCCTCAGTATCATGCTTGCCAACTGCTTACACTTGCCCCACTGGCTGACTCTGTTCTCCCTCCTTCAATCTGTTTCCCACTGAGCAGCCTAATCCTCTAAGTAAATCAAGCCCAGTGCAATGCTGGCCCACACCTTTAATCCCAGCACTCAGGAAGCAGAGACAGACAGATCTCTGTGGGTCTGAGGTCAGCCAGGACTACACGGTGAGATCCTGTCCTTAAAAAGGAAAAGTGCATCAAATATTCCCATAATCAACTCACCCCATCAAACTTAAGTAAACTCCAGCTTCCTTTCTATGGCTCACAAACTGGCTCCTGATTATTTCTGTGACTTACTTTTCTCTCTCACAAACTACTCTCCAGTCACATTATCCTTATAAAATGTTTCTCATTTCCTAACAGTTCCACTTGTTGTCCTTAGATCTTCTAAAAGCAGGCAACTAGCAAGTCCTCCAAATCTTCATGAACGTTCCTTTCACAGAGGCTGAAGAGGTGACTGTGGCTACTCTTCCAAAGGACCCAGGTTTTGTTCCTAGCACCCACGTTAGGCAGCTCACAACCACCTGTAACTCCCAGCTCCACAGAATTTTTTGCCCTCTCTGGCCTCTGCAGGCACTGTACACTCTCAGTCACTCAAAACACATAAAAATGCTTAGATAGAAAGAAGCTGGCCGGGCGGTGGTGGCGCACGCCTTTAATCCCAGCACTTGGGAGGCAGAGGCAGGCAGATTTCTGAGTTCGAGGCCAGCCTGGTCTACAGAGTGAGTTCCAGGACAGCCAGAACTACACAGAGAAATCCTTTCTCGAAGGAAAAAAAAAAAAAAAAAAAAAAAAAGCTATTTTCAAGAGTAATACTAACCCTATAGCTGAAGAAGCCCCTTCTTCCAAATTCTGGTTTTCTAGCTCCAATCTTACTACTTCCTTATCTATTTGAAATGAGGGGTTTTTAGTTTTGTTTTTTGTGCGTGCGTCTGTCTGTCTGCCTGCCTCGTGCTTGTATGTCAGGTTTAAACTCTCACCTATGGCTCCAGCACCATACCTGCCTGCCTACCATGCTGTCTACCATGATAAATACAAACTCGCCCTCTTGACACTGCAAGCCACCAATAAGCACTTCCTTCCATAAGGTACCTTGGTCATAATGCTTTGTCACAGCCACTGAAAAAAAGCAGCTAAGAAGTCAGTATGGCAGACAAGGTAAGGCCAATCCAACTACACACACAGACCCTCCCAGACCTCACTGAAACTTATTACATATCTTAATGTGTGCTCTTATGCCAAAATACCACAGACTGTGATACATGTAACAGAAACTTATTTCACAGTTTAGGTGTAAGGGTATTTTGCCTGCATGTATGTCTGTGTAGTACATGTGTATGGTGCCTGAAGAGGCTAGAAAAATGTGTTCCAATCTTCTCGAACTGGTGTTACAGACAGTTGTAAACCAATATGTGGGTGTTAAGAATAGAACCTGAGTCCTAAGGAAAAGCAGTCCTAAGGAAAAGCAGCAAGTGCTCTACCACCTCTCCAGCCCCTTATTTCAGTTTTAAAATCTGGGACAGTTGTTGGGCAGTGGTGGCACATGCCTTTAATCACAGCACTCAGGAGGGCAGATAGGCAGATGTCTGTGAGTTCAAGGCCATTCTGGTCTACAGAGCAAATGTCAGGACAGCCAAGACCACAGAGAAACCCTATCTCAAAAAAAAAAAAAAAAAAAAAAAAATCAAGTTGTGGACATTTTGTGTAGTGATGGTCTCTTGCTATATCCTCCTGTGGGAAAAGGCTAAAGGGCAAACAAGCCAAACTCACTCCCTCTAACCTTTAAGTACTTACTTACCTCATTTCTGAGGGCAGAATCCCCATGACAAGCACTTCCCAAAAGGCCTTAATAACATGGGTCTTGAAGGTGTAAACTACAGCAGTATGTTAATAGTCAATCAGTAGAGGATTTTAAACAGGCAGTGATATTTTTGCTTTTTTGAGACAGTGTTTCTCTACATAGCCTTAGCTGTCGTGGAATTCACTATGTAGACCAGGCTGGCCTTGAACTCAAGAGACCCAACTGCCTCCACTTCCTGAGTGTTGAAATAAAAGGTGTGCACCACCATGCTAGGCTTACTTTTTTTTTTTTTTTTAACTTACTTGTTTGCATGCATTCCCATGGTGTAAATGTGAAGATCAGAAAACAACTGGTGAGAGTAAATTCTCTCCTTGTAACACAGGTCATCAGGCACAGCAACAAGAGCTCTGACCCCAAGCCATCGAACCAGCCCAGTTTCTACTGAGAGTACCAGAGTATTGCAACAGAAGCTCAGGGGGGAGAACTGGTCAAAGGAAGATGTGTGGAGATGACAAAAGGATCACTGGGAAGCTATATCAAGTGTCTACTCAACAGCTAATACAATGGATAAAGAATAGGCAAATTTAAGATATAAAGGCCAGGTGTGGGTGGGGTAGGGAACTGGAAAGATACCTAGCAATTAAGTGCAATTATTGCGCTTGTAGAGGACCCAGATTCAATACCTACCACCTACATAATGGCTCACAACTACTCATAATTCCAGTTCTAGGGGATCTGGCACCTTTTCTGGTATCACTGGGCATCAGGCAGGCATGTGGTATGCAGACACAGATGCAGGCAAAACACTCATACACACAAAAATACAAAATATTTTTAAAACTTTAATAGAAGCCAGGATTCAATAAATGCTCTCCTGTAATCCCTGCACTTGAAAGGAGGACATGGTTTTCAAGATCATGCTCAGCCACACAGCAAGTTCAAGAACAGCTCTGTCTGCAAAGGACAAAAACCAAACCAAACCAAAAGTTAACTTGAGTCAGGTGTGCACCTATATGCTGGCACTAGCTGTTTGGACCACCCTCTACCCCTAGACACCTTGTGCTAATCATGCTAAGGCTGCAGCTCCTAAAGGAACAACCCCAGTAAGGGTTGGGGACCAGCTGGGGCCAGGCTTTTGGTATCACGTGCCTTGAGGAACTCTAGGTGCCCCTGCAACTATTGCCACCTTGGCCAGAGAGAAAGAGCACTGCCCCCAGTAGAGGTACTACTCTGACTGATGCTAAGAGGTAAGACTACAAAGGGCCTAAAATCCAAGCCTCAAAGACTGTAATGCTGTGACTGATCCAAAGAAATGGTTGTGATTGGCCCAAACACAGAAACAGGTTGCTCCTTTTTTTCCTTTTGAGATTACAGTTGTACCATTTCCAGCTTGTCCTTTCTCCTTCCAACCCTTCATGTACACACCCACACCTTGCTCTCTTTCAAATTCATGGCCTCTTTTTAATTGTTTGAGTATGTCTGTGTATGTGTGTGCATTCCTAAACACATAAATACAACCTGTTCAGTTCATATAACGTTACTTGTACACATGCTTTGACTGGCCTTTTGGTATCTGATTAACAATTAGGGGCGGGGATGGGCCACTTCTCTAGGGAAGACAACATCTTCTGAATTCCTTAGTTGCCTGCAGTCTAGTTGTCTAGGGTCCAGACCTTGTGGGCTTTCTCCTCCCACATTAGCATGTCTACTGGTATAGTCCTTTTTCAGATCATGTTTATGCAACTATGCTCGTGAGACCTCTTGAGTGTAGCTTCTGTAATTCCTAGAAGACACTCCCACATCAAACTTCCTGATCCTCTGGTTCTTACAATCTTTTGCACTCACTCTTCTGCAATGATCCCTGAGACTCAGGTGCAGGAGTTATGTGTTACAGATGTAATGGTTAGGACTGGGCTCCACAACCCTTTATTTTGTGGATTGTCATTTTCTGTAACGGTCCCCTCTGTTGCAAAAAGAAGTTAGATGATGAGAGGTGAGGCATAAACGTCAATTTTAAAATATATCTATGCAAAATGAAGCTATTTAAAAGAGGAAGTAGGAAAATTGCTCAAGCCAGAGGCAGATGACTCCAAGTCATAAACATCATTTTCCAGACACAACAGGACAGATGTGTGTACGAACTCACAGCAACTGTGACAGCAGACACAAACCCTGCACACGTTCAAACTAGGCAGAATACCAGCACAGACAAGGTCCCACTCTACACCACGAAGTTATTTGTAATTGATACCTGCTGGGAAAAGAAAATCAGTTTCCTACAATGAAGTGCTACTGGGAGGTATAACCACCACACTCCAGGGCAAGCTCCATGCCCAGGAGTAACTGACCAACACAAAACCATTTTTATGTGCACTCTGGTTTGGTTTGGTTTGGTTTGGTTTGGTTTGGTTTGGTTTGGTTTGGTTTGGTTTGGTTTGTTTCTTGCTGCTTTTGGGAACTTTGCTCGTGCTCTCATGTACACATCAGTCAGGAGTTAAGAAGGACCTGGGAAGAACTGGGAGAAAGAAAGAAGTATGATCAAAATACCCTGTATGAAAAACTATTTAGAATGTAGTTAAGGATTACGCTGGTTTAGAAGTGCGGTTGGTTGGAGGCTCTCCTCCAGGCAGCTGGGTGGGTTCCAGCACCAGGCGTGCTTTCCCTCTTGTTGAGCAGGCCAGAATTCCAACAGATTGCTTTTTTTTTTAAGTGACTCACTTAGTGAGTCAGCTGGGAGACATTCTCCAGTGCCACCTCTCCTCATATTGGAGCATTATATTCCATTTAAAAGAAAAAAAAAAAAAAAAAAAAAAGCAGGTGCCGTGTTTCATACTACATCCCAACACTTGGAAGATAAAAGGAAGATGTTGCCATGAGTTTCAGGACAGCCTGAGCTACACTGTAAAATCGCCTCAAAAACATACTAAATAAAACAAAATTATTTAACTCATTTAAGAAGAACTAATGGGGGTAGAGGGAGGCTGAAATATAGTTTAGCAGAGAAACTATATTAGACAGTGAAAGCCTAATAACCTGAAACCCAGGTTAATCATAGGACCACAGTAAAAGGAGAGGAACAACCCTCAAAGGCTGTGTGACTTCCAAATGGGCACTGTGGCATCTACATGAGTCCATCTATCCATCTATTTCTATTTCTCCCTCCCAACACAAACACACATACCCATGATGAAAAAGTAAAATAAATAAGACCTGTCAGATGAACTAGTGGTAGTTTGGGGCAGGAATACAGGAACAAGTTGAATGATAACACAGTTACATGTGATTGAAGAGTCACGCACAGCTGCAGAACACAGTGGTTCTGAATTCCAGAGCACGGGAAGATAGGGGCAGAAAGGAATTTAAGGTCATCTTCAACTACCTACCAGTTAGAGACCAGCCTGGGCTACATAAAAGGGAAGAAAGGGAGAGAGAGAGAGAAAGGAGGAAGGAAGAGCTGGAGAGGGGAAAGAAGGAACTTAGTAGTTTTGCCGTTAATTTTCCTGTCATTTGTTTGAGTCAGGCTAACTTGAATCAGTCTGTACCACAGCAGGCTGCCATGAACTGGTGATCCTCCTACCACTGGATTACAGGCCATCACACCAGGCCATCACACCAGGAACACTCAGCAACAAAACACCTATCTTTCTTAAGATGTTCTATTTGCTTTCAGATTCTTGTTATGAACATGGATACACTTCCAATTAATTCTGAAACTTTTTTTAAGTAGAGAAAAATCAACAGAGACAAAAGTAAACATATCTGAGTCAACAGAGTGGTACCACTGAAAACAATCGCAAAGTCTGCTATATATGTAATGTATACTGTTAAAATTATCAAGTCTGCTATATATGTATGTAGACTGTTAAAATTATCAAGTCTGCTATATATGTACGTAGACCGTTAAAATTATCAAGTCAATTGTTTCTTTTATATCAAAATACATTGTAATTTTCCTATTATCCTCTCAATGATGTACTTTGAAAAGAAAATCCTACTGACTGAGGGGAAAGAGCCTTCCTAAAATGGACAGACCCTCCAGCAGTAACCCAGATATACCGAAGTCTGACAGAGGGGCCCATCTTTGCTCCTTACTGCTGAATCCATCTACCCTACTGCTCACTGCTCCTGCCCCCTGTGCCATGTATGGAAACAACAGCCTCTTCAACCTTCCAAGACAAGCTGAATCCACCAGGCTTTCAGCACTGAGGTTGCTGAAGCAGCCACCCCTATGGACAGAGCAGCTACTGAGTGTGAAGCTTCTCCAGAATATAGGCTGCCATTGCTGCATAGCCCAGCTCATACTGTGTACACTAATCTCCTGTATCCCTTTGTAATTCATATTCACGCAACTGGCTCTCTTTCTCTAGAGAACCCTGACTGATATGCCCAGCCATAGTGAGTTGAAGGTTTTCTTCTACATAATCTCCACTGCAATGTGCTGCCTCACCATAGGCACAAAAGCAATACTGCCACACAAACCGTAGACCAAAACCTTGAGCAAAAATGTTTCCTCCACAGAAAACAAACAAACAAAAGAGCCACATCAGTTCTTGATAGTAATATTCTCAAAGAAAATTACTGAGTATATTTTAGGGCTACATATCATTTGGAAACTTGTATTAAAACTGCTTTTTTTTCCATTTGTAATTCGACTGTTATGTGTATGTGTGTGTGGATGGATGGATGAATGGATGGATGGATGGATGGATGGATGAATAGATAGGTAGGTAGGTAGATAGATAGATATTACTATGTAGCCGTAGAGGCCTAGAACCTGCTCTGTTAACCAAGGTGGCCTCAAACTCATAGAGATCTGCCTGCATTTGCCTCCCTAGTGCTGGAATTAAAATCATGCACTACCATACTCAGATAAGATTTATTTTTATTGTTTTAAATCATATGTATACATGTGTGCCTGAGTGTTGGGCATATGCACAAGAATACAGGTGCCTGAGGCATCAGATCTCCCTGAAGTTGGAGTCACAGGTGGTTGTGAGCCTCCTGATATGGGGGCTGGGAATCAAATTTGTGTCCTCTGGAAGAGCAGTCTATACACTTAACTGCTGAGCTCAGAGAAAAGCCAACCTGAGACTTACTGGCAAAGCTCCAAAGTACAAACCTGCCTGCTCTCCTGTTTGCAGCTTAGAACTTAGAATGTATTTTCAAAAGAATGGTGCTGGAGCTGTTAGGTTCCCATACTCGTCCAACAGGTCTACTTACTGTAAGAACATTCCTGAACTAGTCTGAGGTCTAGATTCTCATGAAAACTGTGATATGCAAACTACTCCACCTACCTATAGAGTCTGTCACACCTAAGGATTCTGCCAATCACTAAATGTATAGCCAAGCAAAATTTATTTAACATTTGTCTTAATTTTCTCATTTATATGAGGCCACTCCCTATGACAGCCTGCTTATAAGGATTAAATACAAAGTAGAAAAGATTACAGCAGGGATAGGCACTCAATAAAAGGGATCGATTAAGGCTGGTTCTCCTTATCTATGTGGTTTAACAATCATGTATTAAATCTATTGCTCATCCAATGTGCTGCACAAACTTTACTGTCACCCTTCCCTAAAAACTACTGTATGTGAACATAAGAATTTAGGGTCAGTGTGATGGCTAAGAGGTAAAAGTGCTTGCCTCCAAACACAGTAACGCTTGAGTTTACTCCCCAGAATCCATATGGTAGAAAGAGAGTCAACTCCTATAGGTTATCCTCTGATCTACATATACATATATACACTCTCACACACACACAGTGGTACATATGCACAGACACACAAATAAATGTAATTAAAAAAAAAACATTTACACAGAACTTAAATTGTGTTTAGCATTGCAAGTAATCTAGAAGTGAGAGCACTCAATACACACAAGAGTACATATGTAGGTTTGATGCAAATTTTATGCCAAATCATGGAAGAGACTTGAACATCCAAGGTCGGTGGTAAACAAATTTGTATTACCCTTTATTGTTAGCTTCAATTACTGTCTTCTTCCATTCTTTCCAACTGAACTGTTTTTCAGAAAGTAAACAATTCAGGATTAAAAGGGACTTAGTACTGGACTCTGAAGGGCTAGTGTTTATTTCAGGCATTAGTAGTAGCTACTGAACATTACTTACATTAGATATTTAATGTCAATGAACCCAGATGGTTGTACTGTGGCCAGAAAGAGAAAAAGCAAGAGAAAGAAAGGAGGAAAGGGAAGAAAACAGGAAGCAGAGGGGAAAAGAGAAGGATGGATGCTGGTTAAACATGCACATGTGCAAGTGCCTGAGCCTATGGCTACAGGAAGTTGCTTGGGCCCACAAGTCTGAGGCCAGTCTTCTTAGTCAACGTAATGACAGTATACCTTTCAAAAAACTACCTTTTTAAGTTTCTTTACATTTTTTTAAATGAAGTCTTGCTATGTAGGCCAGGCTAGTCTCAAACTTCTGATCTAAAAATTGTGTTTTTCCCGATTCAGGCTCCTGAGTGGGGGGTATAACGAGTATGTACCACCTTCCCCACTTCAGGATATAAAGTTTAAAGGTATGAGAAGCACTTTTAACAATTAGTTTTGCTCATAAACAAGTATAAACTGTACAATACAACGTTCAAGCTTCTGCCAACCTCAAGTTATTCCAGTGTCAAAATTTACCTCCTTTCCAAGATAATGTGCACAGGGAAACATATGTTATGGGAGCTGAAGTTAACTAATTCACACTGATACGGAAGACTAATAAGTAAAACATTAACTGCTGGGGCATCTGCTAAAATGAGCGTACACATACACACAGAGAGAGAGAGAAACACAGAGACACAGAGAGACAGAGAGATTTTAAAAAAATAAAAATACTTAAAAATATATATATTTCCCAATCCAAATGAAGTTTGTAGAATTTCAGCTAGAAAAATTTAAAAAGTGAAGTTCTATGATTACCAAAGTCAAAGGTTATAAAATAAAGTATAAAGACAAATTCCTTCAAGTACCATTTGACAAAATGTTACTAATATGGAAAGTGTATATGCAATATAGAATGTGGAATATGGAAAGAATATAACAGCTCTGGCTATCGTGGAACTCCTTTGTAGACCAGGCTGGCCTTGAACTCACAGAGATCTGCCTGCCTCTGCCTCCTGAGTACTGGAATTAAAGGCATGTACCACTATACCTGACAGTGCGCGCCGCAGGCATTTGTGTGTGTTTGTGTGTGTGTGTGTGTGTGTGTGTGTGCGCGCGCGTGCCCACAAATACCAGCAGAGAACACAGATTCACTGAAGCTGGAGTTACAGGCATTTTTAAGCTGCATGAGGGTGATGAGATCTAAACTCTAGTCTGGTCCTCTGATAGAGCAATATGTACTCTTGGCTGCTGAGCTGTTTCTCCAGCCTCATCCCATAACTTTAAAACTCCATCCTTTTTAAGACAGCTGAAGAATCTTTTAATAAGATCTGCATTATTTAATGACTCATTTTAACTACTAAACTCAGCAGGGCCCAAAGCCCAAGGACTCGCCAAAATAATTTCTCAGCAGAACAGGGCAGAATTTTCAAAACATAAGAAAACAACAAAGTAATTATCATGGTAAAACACACAGCAATTGTCTCACAGTAGGTATGATAATTTTTCTCCTCAGGCATGGTGATTCATGTTTAATCCCAGTCAGTAGATGAGACAGAGAAGGGGAATCTCTGTCACCCAGCCTGATCTATATAACAAGCTCCAGACCAGCCAGGATGGCATAATGAGACTCTGTCTCCCCACCCCGCTTGACCCCCTCCCCCCAAAAAAACCTTTCCTGTCTCAGTTGGGTATGGAAGCTACACTTCTGACCATGACACCTAGAGGCTGACAGGAAGACAATCCAGCAGCCTAGTCTAGAATGAGACTGTGTCTGAAAACAAACCAAAACTTTACACACAAAGAAAAAATAAATAACTACTTATCCTAGTCAGCACTAGTATCAATTAAGGTGGGTTGCTTTAAGTTGTGTGTCTATTCACTTTTTAATTGTGTGTGGATCTGCCCATGCACTCCTAAGTGCAGGTCACCATAGTTCACAAGAGGATGTTAGATCCCCTCAAGCTGGAGTTACAGGCAGTTGTAACCTGCCTCACACAAGTGCTGGGAACCAAAGATGCAACAAACTCAAGGCTTTTTATAGTAAAATAAATAAAAGATGTACGTTTTTCAGTATCTATAAAATAAAAGCTCACTTTTCTATTTACACACTATATCCACATTTTTGTACGATTTTAAAATAGGTTTAACCTATTAGACTTACTCATTTTACTTTTGAGTATTTTTGCCTACATGTATGTGTGTGCTGGGAATTGAACCCGAGTCCTCTGCAAAAGCACCAACCGCTCTCAACAGTGGTTAAGGTAGCCCTTCTTTTTAAACAGCCATATAGAGTTTTCAAAAACAAGTTATACAGAAGACACAGGAGGCATTCAACAAGTTTATCAGCAGATTACAAAAGTCAAAGACTGGAAAAGAAAGTATGAAGACAAATAAATTCCTTGGAGTACCACTCCAGATAGAATGTTACTAATATGGAAAGTGACAAATACTCAAACAAGTCTCAAAACAGCATCTCCCTCTGAGAACAAAGTCTACAGGCATCAGCTACCACAGAAACTAGCCGCTCTTGAAAATGATAATCACAGGAAAGGCACTTTTAGAAATACTGCAGGTCTGACCCTAACTTTTCAAAGACTGGTCTGGTTTTGCCTTATCAGCAAGAAGTGAATTTCTAGTCTCATCTGATACAAAGAATTCCACTTTATTTGCTTCTACTGCAAACTGTTAGTTTTTACACAACCATAGGGACTACAAGCCAAACTACATACAATTCACTTAACAACCACTAATAAGCACAACCAAGCACAGCATAGTAAAAGTGCCAAGAATTTCCTGATAAACTAAGAAGCAATTTTATATGACTTACAGACTAAATAATGCTTGCTAATCTATTTTATCATATTCTTCTATATATTAACTCAAGATAAAAAGAATCTCAGAACATAAGCAACCACGATGACACTACTGCGTTCAAAAGGCAACAGTCCAAGAACATTTGGAGGAAGAAAAGTATTTAAGACATTTCCCACTGAATTTCCCTATGAATCATTCGTGCTTTATAATAACGAGTATACATTATGCTAAAGCGGAAGTAAATATGATGAGGAGGAGGAAAAGTCCGACTTGAAAATCGCCAAGCACGCGCAGATTTCCTTCATTTAAACGAATTTTAAGATAAATTTTTATCAAACCCTCAGCAATCACTCCCCGCACTTGACTAGAGGTCTGTACAAATGTGACTCGTGACAAATTTTTTAAATAAATAAAAGGCACACCCTCTAGGATGAGCTGACATAATCACCCCCACCCCACCCTCCAACAACACACACCCCGCTTTTCCTTTCCTGCCCATTCCTCTCGCAGCTGCCCCAGTCCTAGGCTCATCACACTGAGCACAGGGGCGACAGAGAAGTCTGGGGTCCAAGGCGACCAAGGGAGGTTGCGGGATTTCCAGAAAGACCTCAGCCAGAGCCGACCCCTACCAGGGAAGGCTCAGGGGGTCTTAGGACCAACCCAGCCAAAAGAAGCAAGGCGGAGTACAGCCCGACCATGAGAGGACTGCAGCGAGCAGAGCCCGGGCAGGAAAGACTACCGGGAGCACGACCCGGCCTGGGAAGGCTGCAGGGAGCACGCCCAGGCAGGGAAGGCTGCAGGAAACAGCCCTGGCGGGGAAAGCTGCGGGGTCTGGGCGCAGACCTCAGCCAGGGCAGACTGCGGGGAGCACAGCCGGCTGGGCACGCGGGGAGCAGCTTCGGGGCCGGCGGCGCCCGCGGCGGCCCTGCTCCTCATCCATTTTCTCGCCGCGGCCACTTCCTGTATCGCCGCGGCGGAGGCCGCTCGGGCCGGGGCGGAGGGTGGCGGAGTAGGGCAGCTCCCACCGCGCCCAGCCTGCCTGTCGCCCCAGCCGCCCCCGCCGGCCGCCCAAGCTCCTCACCTGTATGTAGTTGTTTTCACAGTAGTCCGCCACCCGGGTCAGGTTCTGGTAACTCTCTATCAGCGCCCTCTTGCCAGACGGGATCTCCTCCTCTAGTAACATCTGCAGCTCTGCCATTTTCCACCCCTCTGCATCGCTTCCTCTCGCGTTAAAGAGACAGAGGCAGCTGAGTCCGCCAGGGACCGAAGCGCCGCACAGACCAGACACTAACCACCCACCCGCCCTCCGCCGGGTATTGTGGGACTGCACCTCCTCCTCTTCCTCCTTACTCTCCCCGCCCTCCTCCACCCAGGACGCACAGCCGCCACAGACTCTTTTTCTCGCGAGAATCATTTCCCCATGACAACGGGAGTTTCCTCCCTCTCCCCGCTAGAGCAATCCTTTCTGGGAATTGTAGTTTCCGTCTGACTAGACCGCGCATGCGTCTAAAGAGCTTCCAAAAACTATCTGAAAGGAATTTAAAGAACCAATATCTATTATACAGTTTTAAATCCAGAGTCTTCCAAGGCCCCAGAAGATGGCGCCACAAGGTGATCTAGGCAACGAAATTATTCCTATGAGAAGACTGAAAATTGGCAAAACTTAATTAGGAAATGTCAGTAAGTCAAAGGCATCCAATCAGATAAGGATTAAAAACAAACTCTTGAGTCCTGACTTCCTCCATTTTGTGAGAGAGACTTTGCCTTCTTAATGTATGCCCGAATTCATTTAAAACCTAGAAAATTATTAATTCTCAGATGTACATGGGGCAATGGGCTTGATATTGCAGAAGAAACACATGGAGCAAGGATAGTTTGTGCCCTTAAGAATTTAAAGAAAGCTGGGTGTGGTGGCAAACGTCTTTGGGAAGGAGAAGCGATGGATCTACATGAGTTCAAGGCCAGCCTGATCTACAAAGCGAATTCCAGGACAGAGAAAAAAAAAAATTAAAGACGACTGGCTGCACATCTTGGATCCCAGCACTCGGGAGGCTGACAATGAACTGAAAAACAGTTTGGGTTATAAAGGGAGAAAATGTCTGAAAGAATGAAAGAGGGATAAATGGGAGGATGTTAAAATTTAAAATAAGACAATTTTAGGACTGGCAATATGGCTTAGCAGATAAAGATGCTTTCTCTGTTCAAACCCCAGAACCCATATAGCCATATGGTAGGAGACCAGAACAGACACCTACAGTTTTTCCTCTGACTGCCACACTACTCTGTGGCAAAAGGCTAGCCATAAGTCACCGTGTTTGTGTGTGTGTGTGGGTGTGGGTGTGGGTGGGTGTAAATTTTTAAATAAAAATTTCAGTTCTTGCCTCTTCTAACTTCTCATTGACTCCCTTTTACATATGTCTTCCTATTCTTTTGTAAGTAATGTGCCTATTTTTGTCTTTCGTTGTGCTAAATCGTTTTGTTCTTATTTCTCATCCTTTGCTCTGCAAATGTCTCAGAGGGTCTTTGGCAGTATTTCAATCAATCATATCATTAGAACTATCAAATTATTGTGATGTAATAGGCTATGGGGAAGAGTTGCCCAAATTTAAATATTATTTACAGACCTATATTTTTCAATCTGCTCTGGTAGTCAGTGAGAATCACAATTACTGAAGTAAAACAGTACTCAGCCAGAATTTGGAAACTGTTGTCAACACACTAAGCAAAATGGGTGGCTGGTTAAAAAAAAAAAAAAAATGGAGAGCCACACCTGTAAGACAAGTCACGTGTTTGTGTGAGTACATGTATATGTCTATGTGGATACAGGTGTGTGTGTGTGTGTGTGTGTGTGTGTGTGTGTGTGTGTGTGTGTGGAGTATCCTCCTCAGTCAGTCTATGCCTTACTCTGTGAGGCTGAGTTTATCACTGAACCTGTTGATAATCAGTTCTCCTGGCAGAGCTCCAGGGATTCTCACACATACCCAACGGCTGGGGTTACTGATGTGTGTCACGGTGCCTGGCTTCTCCACCGATGCTGGGGATCCACATTCAGGTCCTCAGCTCATGTGGCAGGGGCCTCACCTACTTGGCCATATCCCCAAACCCTAATTATATTTTATTGTTAGTTTACAAAGCAACACATCTCCTGGACCTTTCATACATCCATAGTTTGGGTTGACCCTCCATCCACATACTCTTCCCGATCTAAGCCCTTATCTTGCTTAATCGTTTGCCCCTCCAGTAGTCCTTCCTTGAGGTTCATATCACCTCTTCTATGAGCTACCCCCAAAGCTTAAAGCCTCCTTCATTCCTTCTAGCATGGGTTCTTTCCAGTTTCCTGGCCTCTGTACACACCTACTCCCATATAAACACGTATATAAAAATTAGAAGCCAGGTGGCTAGAGATATGTCCATTAGCTAAAAGCTCTTGCTGCTCTTACACATGCTCAGAGAACAGAAAACTCACAGCCATCTATAACTATAGCTTTCAGGGCATTCAGTGTCCTCTTCTGGCCTCCTCAGTCACCAGTGTGTGTGTGTGTGTGTGTGTGTGTGTGTGTGTGTGTGTGTGTGTGTTACACATGAAGGCAAACACTCGTATGCATAAAATAAATCTTTTTTAAGTATTAAAAAATTAAAAGATAGGACAGGGCATGGTGGTGTATGCTTTTAATCCCAGCACTGGGGAAGAAGGAGCAAGTAGATCCTTGAGAATTTAAACTCAGCCTGGTCTACATAATAAGTTCTAGGACAGCCTGGTCTACATAGAGGGTTCTAGGACAGGACAGCCAGTAAGGACAACCTAGTAAGATTCTGAAATAAATAAATAAATAAATAAATAAATAGTTTAAAAAACAATGGAAAGATATCAAACCAAAATGAGCAAATTAACAACAAAGAAACACAGAAAGGCTAGGTTCTGTGGTTCTTCAACTATTGAATACAGTAATACTAAAATAGGTAAACTACCAACAATAAACTTTCAGATTTTATTAGTAGAATGATCAATGAATGAGAAAATCAGCAATGTAAGTGAATGTAAGTAATGAAATTGAAATTTATGGGGAAAAAGTAGAAGTCTTACAAAGTCCTACACTTAAAAAAGTGTAGGAGACACTTAAAGAATACAATAGACTACAGGAAGGAAAGGAATGTTAGAAATGAAAGAGGTCAACAAAATACTAAATACATTCAACTATCAATAAGGAGAGAAGTGAGCATGCCTACAACAACCAAGAGTTCTGTAATACAATCAAGGGAATACATAGGATAAAAGGAAGTATTGAGATTCCATGCCAAAGATATATAGCCAATGTAGTCAATGAAATTTTAGTTGAAAATCCCCCAAATCTAGGGAAAGAAATGAACACATAAACACACACACATATCTTCACAATATATTGTAAACAAGCTATCAAAAACACAAAGCAAACAACACAAAAAGCTGTTACAGAAAAACATCAAGTCACAAAGGCTAACAACAGAGACAAGCACAGCAGACTGACAGCAGATTTGTCATTAACAACTTAACCTAAAGGACAGAAAAGTGTGAAAGGTTACATTTCAAGATTGCTATACCCAGCAAAGCTGTCTTTTAAAAGTAATAGGTAAATTAGGGCATTCCTGGACAGGTTCAAACAAAAGCAATTCATATCCATCAAGCAAGCACTGTAGGAGACACTTAAAGAAAACTACACACAGAGGAGGTAGAAAGAACCTCGTATACAGGAACACAGGAACAGACACAGTTCTTGAGAGGAGGAGAAGAACAAAGGACAGCTGTGAAGGGATCCCTGTTCAGAAGAGAAAACCTTCGAATTCTAATAAGGAATAAAGAAAATAATGACAATTCAATCCACCAGATAAACTAATATTAAAATTACAAAAATTAATAAATAACTTTCAACGATAACTTTCAGTATTAAGATCTCAAGTCACTAATTAAAAAAACATCTGGACTGGCTGACTGAATGTAAACACGAGGTCCAGAGACTGGGGAGATGGCTCAGCAGTTAAGAGCACTTGCTGCTCAGTTCAATTCCCAGCACTCACATAGCAACTCACAACTGTCTGTAGTTCCAGTTCAAGGGTATCCATTGCCCTTGTCTGACTTTGGTGAGCACTTAGTAATGCTGTGTACAGATGTATATGCAGGCAAAACACCCATACACATTTTTTTTTAAGTTAGATGAAAACAGTTAAACTAGATTTAGTAAGAAGAACCAATATGGTGGAAATAAAGAGCCAACACACCTGGAATTTATCTTCTGACCTACACACAGACACACACAGATACACACAGACAGATACACACAGACACACACACACCACCACCATCACCAAGAACAACAAGCAAACAAATGTTAAAATAATAAAGATAATATAAACGCAAAAGTTATGAATTTATTATAAAAGGAACATATGGCAATAAGGGAACTATCTGTATGATTAAATAAAATCTTTATCAAAACTCTAATATTGTCTTAATTACTTTTCCTGGTGCTGTGACAAAAGCAACTTAAGGAAGAATTTATTTTGCCTCACAGTTCATCTTGGAGAGGAAATCACAAAGGCAAGAGCTTAAGGCAGCTGGTCACACCATACTCATAGTCAAGAATCAGAAGGCAATGGATTAGCCCTTTCTCCCTTTTATACAGTCCATAATCTCTGCCCAAGGACTGGTCTCACCTACAGTTAATGTGAGCCTCCCTACACTGATTTATCTAACCAGAAATCTACCATAGACATTCACCGAAGTTCATCTGTTTTATTACACTTGTTTTTAATTATTACGTATGTATGTGAATATGAGTTTGTGCACATAAGTAAGAGCCAGAGAAAAGAGCAATAGATCCCCTGGGCTGAATAGGATACTAGAAACCAAACTGGGGTCTTTTGGAAGAGGTCTACATGCTGTTAACTGCTGAGCCATCTTTCCCATCCCTCATCAATGAACCTTAATCTAGAAACACTTTTTTTTTTTTTTGGTTTTTTTCAAGATAGGGTTTCTCTGTATAGCCCTGGCACTCATTCTGTAGATCAGGCTGGCCTCAAACTCAGAAATATGCCTGTCTCTGCCTCCCAAGTGCTGGGATTAAAGGCGTGCGCCACCACTGCCCTCCAAGAAACACTTTCAAAAGTATGCTCACAGGCTTGTCTCTCTAGAGTCTGTCAAGTTGAAAATCAATATTAATCGTCAGAAATGTTATTTCTCTTATAATTGTTATTATTGTTATTCCTCTATAATTCCTATTATATCTTGTGAGAACTAGAAAAAAATCTTAAAATGCAAATGCAAAAACAAGAGTCTGAATAGCCAAAATGACTCTTAGAAGAAGGAGCAATTTGAGAATGCCACAATACCTGGTGTCAAACTATATTTAGAGTTCTAGAAACAGCATCAGCATGGCTATAGTACAGAACTAGACATAAATGACAATGAAATAGAAGACCCAGAAATGAACCCACAGCGACATCATCTTCGATATAAATGTTAAAAACAAACTTTGAGGCTGTGGTGTTTTGAATAGGAATGGCCCCCATATGTGTTTGCATACTTAGTCCATAGAGAGTGGCACTACTAGGAGGTGTGGCCTTGCTGAAAGAGATGTGCCTTGGTTGGAGAAGTTGCGTCTCTAAGGGTGACTTTGAGGTCTCAGAAGCTCAAGCCAGTTCACCTTCTTGCTGCCTGCCATTCTAGATATTGAACTCTCAACTCTTTCGCTAGCACCACGTCTGCTTGAGTTCTGCTATGCTTCCTGCCATGAAGACAATAGACTAAACCTCTGAACTGTAAGCCAGCCCTAGTTGGCCATCCCCATGGTCATGGCATCCTTTCACAGCAAAAGAAGCCTTAACTAACGAAGGAAGGGGTTGGGGGATGGCAGGGGAGATGGGGGAGAATAGCCTCCTCGAAAACTGGTAGTGGGAAAAAAATGAATGCAAAATTAGAATAAAATTAGGACCGTATCTCTCACCTTGCACAAAAATTATTCAAAATAGATCAGACTAATGTAAGACCTGAAACCTTGCAACTGTTAGAGAAAAACACTTCAAAGTCTAAGAATGGTGTGAAACTGTAGCTTATTTGGTAGAGTACTTGGCTAGTATGTAGAAAGTCATGGTTCAAAGACCAGCACTGTATAGAACTGGGCAAGGTAGCACACATACCTGTAATCTCAGTATTTGGAAAGCAGAGGCAGGAGGATCAGTAAATTCAAGGCCATCTTTGATAGCAAGTTTGACGTCAATCTGAGAGACATGACTCTGTCAATAAAATCAAATAAACAGAATTAGACAAGGAAGATATATAAGAAAAAAATGAATCCAATAACACAGGAAATAATCTCAAAAACTGAGAAGACTGAATTGAAATGAAAATGTTTCCCAAGAAAAGGAAATCAGGCAGCGTATTGTGAAGAGCTGGTCTAGTAAATAAGAGAAAGTCTTTGCTAACAATACCCAACATGGGACTAATATCTAGGATTCACAAAGAATTGCAAAAACCATTTTTTAAAATCATCAATTTAAAAAATATATTGATGACTAAAATAAGCAATCCTCAAAAGAAAAAGCACAATTTAGCCAGTAAATATTTGAAAAAGCATACAACAACTTTGGTAATCTGGAAAGTTAAACTAAAACTTCTGTAGCTAAGCAGTGGTGGCTCACTCCTTTATTCCCAGCACACAGAAGGCAGAGACAGGTAGGTGGATCTCTGTGAGTTCGATAGAGGTCTACACAGAGAAACCCTGTTTCAAACAAAACAAAAAAGTAAGAAAACGATGACAATAAATATGACAAAGACATGGGAAATGGGAAATCCTTAGACATTGGTACAAGAAATGTAAATTAGTTCAGCCACGATAGAAACTGGGGTGGAAGTTCCTCAAAAAGCTAAAAATAAAGCTAACTAACATATGATTCAGCTACATCACTTCCTGGTATATACCCAAAGGACCGTATGTTTGCATACCACAGAAATACGTGCACATCTGTGTTTATTGCTATTCTGTTCTCAACAGTCAAGATATGGGCCCCCCAACAGGTGTTCACCAAAAAGAATTGTATTCGTTACTTTTCTTTGTTTCATTTTATTCCCCCCAAATTTTAAAACATCATGTGCATGAGAGTATGTCTGTTTGTGGGTGTGTGCACATGAGCGCAGGTGCCTGCTGAGACTGAACACAGTACATGTCCTAGAACTGGAGTTACAGGCACTTGTGAGGTGCCCAGTATGAGGACTCAAAACTGTTCTCCAGTCCTCTGCAAAAGTAGTACATGCACTGAAGCACTGAGCCATCTCTCCTGTCTGCCTTCATTTACTTATACATTATAATTTTAATTAATAATATATAATTAATATACATAATATATAGTTATATAATATATAATTAATATATAATATATAGTTATATGTGTTAACTATATAGTTATATATAATATATAATGTATAATTTATATAATTATGTATATGATATATAATTTTAAATTATAATATAATCACAGCATCCCCGCTTTCCTTCTTCCAACTCTCCCTACATATCCCCCCATTTTCTCTTTCTCAAAATCATGACCTCCATTTCTTAAATTATTATGTTTATGTGTATGTATATAGCCTCCAGAATATTTAAATACTACTTGCTCAGTATTTATAATGCATTTGTATGTATATTACTTCAAGGCTGACGACTGGGCATTGGTTAACCAATTTGAGTGCCCTTCCTTGGTGATAACTATTTCTTTTGCTACTTTCCTATAGTTCTTTGTTTAGGGTTGAGGCTAGATGAGATTTCCCCTTTATTGTTAGCCATATCTGTTCATGTTCTTGTTCAGGTCTTGTTTAGACACCATGTTGATAAGCTTAGTAGGTGAGGCTTCTCTGACATTTCTAGGAGGCAAAATCTCATAGCTAGCTTCAGGTTCCTCTGAATCTGCCCCTTCTTCTGAAGTGATCATGTACGAGTCGTGCTGCAGATGCCCCAGCTGGAGCTGGGTACCACCTACTTACTTGTTCTCTGCATCTTTATCAGTTGTGGTTTTCTGTAATGGTCTTGGTATGATGAAAAGAGAAATTTCCTGAATGAAGAGTGAAGTACGTTTACCTACGGGCATAGGAAACATATTTAGAGAGTAGTTAGAGATTATGTTGGTTTAGTTAAGTGCTGGTTGTAGGTTCTCCTCTAAGATACATGAGTTTATTAGCCCTAGCCAGTGGGCTGGGTTTCCAGTGACAGGCATGGTTTCTTTCTTGATGAGCAGGCATTAAATCCAACTAGAAAGCTGAAGTGGAAATTTCTGGTTTCTGCAGAGACTCAGTTTTATCATGTGATGTTTTTCTGGAAACTGTCTTTTCAAAAGATGTTTTTGCTGAAGCAGACACATGGGAGGATGTTTTGCTGAGAATTGACAGGCGGTGTTTTTATGGAAATAGCCGGGGAAAAGAGCATGTGATGTTTTGCTAAAGCAGATGCTTGAGAGGACACCCGATGTTTGGAAAGGTTATAAGTATAACCCAACAGTCAGTGGACAATGCTGTATGGTATTGGTTCACCTTGCCATTCTTTGTTGGTCATCATTTGTTGTGACTTCATAGAGAGAAACACCACCAAAGATCTTCCGGTAGTGTTTCCTCTTGCCACTTCTAAGGACTGGGACGGATTGGCAGCACCTCATGGTTTCTTCTGGATCGAACTGCCATTGCTGATACTCGAATGGTGTTTGTGAGTAGATCCAGCTGCCACTGCTGACAAAGCAGATTGGATTTGCTCCATTGAACTATTTCTAAACAGGCTCACATCCTCCTTTGCCGTATTAACCTTTCTTTTCTACTACCTCTGGTGGGTGGTGGGCTAGAAGGGAGGTTAAAACATTAAAGGACCCTTATTAAAAACAGATTTTAAAAAATATAAGCCTACAGAAAGCTCCTGATTACCATGAACTATGCATTCCTCTACTGCACCCTTAGGGTTATTGTGCAATGTCCTTCCATGTCGCGGATTATAGGCCTCACAGTTGGGTAGAAGTATTGGTTGCTTCCTTCCTTTGGAAAATCACATGGCACATTCTGGTATCATGAAAGCTAGTCCTCAGGAAGGAAGCTTTCAGATCACAAAGAGTTCAGATCATTTGGGTCTGAAGCATATGGTGTAGTCCTGTCCCCCACTCCACCCCAAGACAGAGTTTCTCCATGTAGCCCCAGCTGTCCTGGAACTTGTTCGAAACCAGGCAGGCCTGGTACTCAGAGATCCACCTGCCTCTCCCTTCCAAGCAATGGGATTGAAGGCACATAGGGTGTCTTTAGCAATGGGACTTACCTTTAATTTCTGGGAGGCAACCAAAGGCACAGAAATAGCAATGTTTTGGGAGACTTTGGGAGCATTTATTACATAGTTTATGACTCTTGGGAAAAGAGGCATTGTCACCCTAGATGGGAAAATATCATTTAAACTATATATGTGTATGCAGACTTACACATAATTTTAGGTAGATGGTTAATAACATGATTTCTTATGATTTTTTTCAGACACCTTAATGGTTGGTTATTTTACCCTCTTTCTTCTGTATTAATTTACTCTCTCCCTAATTAAACCCCCATCCTTTCATTCTTTAAAGATTCTTATCACATTATTTATTTATCATGTGTGTATATGTGCCTGGTATGGTTGTTATGACTATGTGTGGGTGTGAGAGAGAGCTTGCATGCAAATGTGTGGAGGCCAGAGGACAATTTACAGAAGAAGGTGGTTCTCGATACCTCAGAGATCCTAGAATCAAATCAAACTCGGGTCATCAGGCTTGCTTGCTGAGCCATCTCACTGGCCCATATGGGTGATTTTTCTCATCAGTGTGAACAAGCACCCAAGAAGAATCAACTTTGGAGGGAAAAGGGCTTTGCTGTTGTTTTATGTTCAGAGTGATCCAGTCCACCATGGTGAGAAGCATCATGGGAGACATAGGAGGTGGTTGGCAACATTGTTTATGCAATTAGGGAGTTCAAAGAGTTGGATGCTGGTGTTCAGTTTGTCTTCTTTTTATTCAGAATAGGTTCTCTGTCCAGGGAACGGAGCTGCTCACACTTTAGGTGGGTCTTCCGGTCTCCACTCACTTAATGCACAGACTCTTACAGACAGACCCAGAGGTTTGCCATTTTGTCATTCTAGATCCTTTGAGGTAACAATTAATATTAACCACCACAGGAATGAATAAAGAAAGTTC
>JANHMN010000006.1:60507722-60565229 GCA_030674055.1 Rhabdomys pumilio
AGGTAACAATTAATATTAACCACCACAGGAATGAATAAAGAAAGTTCCGTACAGGGGCTGAGGAGATGACTTGGCCAATAAAATGCTTGCCTGGCAAACAGGTCTCAAATCTGAGTCAGATCTGAGACCCATATTTAAAAAAAAAATCCAGACTTGATGGCATACACTTATAATTCCAGTGGTAAGGCTTGCTGGCTAGCCAACCTTGTCTAATTAATTGGTAAGCTTTGAATAATAAGAGGTCCTGTCTCAAAAAAAAAAAAATGATGCATTTGGTACCTTAAGACTTCAGCCAATGACTTTTCCTCATTCTGGAGATTCTGATCCTGCTTCCATTCCCCAGATTATATAAACCTTGAATCACACTAAGTAAAGTTGATCTGCCTCCCCACAGCTAGCCCTGGTTTCTGACACCCTGTGTCTGCTTTCTTTGCTCTTATGGATAGCTATTAGATGAGGATCCCTGGGAGCAAGGAGGGACACAGGCATATTTGCCAAACAGGGCCCTAGATCTTAGTAGGCCCTGAGACCTTAACACAATTGACTCCATGGTGGAAATACTAGTCAGGTTGCGAAATTTAGCACATAGACAGCATCACCTGCCAAAAGTAAAACAAAGACTTGATCCATTGAAGTTCATAGTTATGAGAAAGTCTCTAATTGTGCTCACCTTGCTTTTTGGCTTCTGAAGTTCTGCTTCTGGTTAACTGTTCTTGTTAATTGAAATATGTCAATCAAGGATATGATTTTTGTGCTTAAAAGCTCACCCTAAAATAAGGTGGGGGTTACAATGGGATCGATGGGCAGCTAATAAAGATTTTATACAGGTGTCTTAGTTAGAGGTTTACTGCTGTGAACAGACACCACAACAAAGGCAACTCTCTCATAAGGACAACATTTAATTGGGGCTGGATTACAGGTTCAGAGGTTCAGTCCATTATCATCAAGGCGGAAACATGACAGCATCCAGGCAAACATGGTGCAGGAGGAGCTGAGAGTTCTACATCTTCATCTGAAGGCTGCTAGCAGAATACTGATTTCCAGGCAGCTAAAATGAGGGTCTTAAACCCACACTCATAGTGCCACGCCTACTCCAGCAAGGCCACACCCACTCAAACAGAGCTACACCTTCTAATAATGCTACTCCCTGGGCCAAGCATATACAAATCATAGCAATAGGCTTAAACCCTTGTCTGACCAGTCTTCTTTGGTAAATACCCCACAACCATATACAACAAAAAAAAATTTATTGAGCTATAAGAAAAGGTGAAATTTTGACATTTGCAAGAAAAATAGAAGAAAAAAATGAAATAGATTGGATTAGAATGAGCCAGACTCAGAAAGACAAATATATTTTCTCTCACATGCAGAATACAGATTTAAATTTCTGTGTGTGACATTGTAAATGGAAACACACAGAAAAAAAACAAGCTATGCCTGTGTTGAGGGTTGTAAATAAACATATGATTTACTTGAATTTCATCACTGTGGAGTTAGAATGATGCACACATAAAGCCAAAACTCTTGAGCTGCTAAGCATAGTGGCCCTGGCCTGTTTTAATCCTAGTGCTTGGGAGGCAGAGGCAGGAGCCTGTCTATCCTGGTCTATCGGGCCAGTTCAAAGACAGACAGAGGTACACAGAGAAACCCTGTCTTAAAAAAACAAACAAACAAACAAACAAAAACCTCTTTAGCTATTTTTCACACCCTTTCTTTTAAAAGGGTGCTATTATTTACTTGCTTGCATGTGTATATCTGCTGTATGTGTTTGCAAAGGAAAGAAGATAGCATCCAAACCCCTGGAGTTATAGACCGTTGTTATCCACCAAGTAGGTGCTGGAAATCTACCCAAATTTCAGTCCAGTGTCATTAGCTGCTGAGCCATTTCTCCAGCCTCTATTTTTAATATTAATTAATTTATTTTACATCCCAACCACAGTTTCCTCTCCCTCTTCTCCTTCCAATCCTCCCCCAACCAATCCTCCTCTCCCTTCCTCCTCCCTTTCTTTTCAGAAAAGGGCAGGCTTTCCATGGATATCAACCTGCCTTGGCATATTAAGTTCAGTAAGACTAGGCGCATCTTCTCCTATTGAGGCTAGATGAGGCAGCCCAGTTAGGGGAAAGGGTTGTGGGGAGCTGACAGAAGGTGGCTATCATCCTTGCAGCCATCTTGAGCCATATACCCTCATAAGAGACTTGATTACAATAGCCTACAACAGCTGAGCACACTCTGATAACATCTTGTATTAGATACCCAGGATTTTCCCTTGGGTGTGTGAGACTTAAAGGTGTGTGACTTAAGTGTGTGACTTAGAGATCTGATTTAGAGATAAGACCTAAGGGCATGACTTAAGGGCAAGACTTAAGGGTGTGACTTAGAGGCGTGGCTTAGAAGTGAGACATGTAAAAGGGGAGAGGGGCAGACAGAAGAGATCAGAGAAGCAGACAACAGATTACTTGACAGTAGTACAACTTGACACTAGGATTAGGGACTTGCAACTTGGGACTTGGAGAGAAGAAGAGTAGAGTCCAACTTGGAACTAGGAATTAGGAGTACAACTTGGAACTAGGAATTAGACACTAGCATACAGAAAATTAGGCACTTGGCATTTGGAGAAAGAACTTGGAACTTGGAGGCAATAGGCACTAGGGACTAGGAACTAGGGACTAGGAACTAGGGACTAGGAATTCAAGACTTGGGACTTGGACTAGGAAGAGAGACTGGAGAATAAACGGGGTTGAATCACACTCTGTCTGGTCTCCATTCTTCGCATCTGTCCTCGCACTCTCTCTTGCTGAACCCCAACCTATGGACTGGAGCAACTTGGGGCAGTACGGGCTCTAACAATTTAGCCCCCAAGGCTTTTGAAAGTTCGAGTTCAAACACTGACAGACATTTTGGCCCCCCAAGTGTGGGCCAGCTCGGGCAGAGACAAAGGGTCCCACAGGAGGCAACAGTGTTAGAGACAATCCTGGCTCCCTCCTGCCCCTATTTTTAGTACCCTTAATATCCATTTATTTCTTATCTCTATGTCTGACCTAATATTTTTTTGAGTTTCAGGTAAAACTTTTGAAATGGCTTTTAGGCTTTTTGACTCATGTCTATCAATATGAAAGTTAAGAATGCAGCCACGTGGTGTCTTGAGTCAGCTGCAGAATTTATTCACCTAACTGGCTATAACCTTCCTTCCTAAAGTCCCCAACTCTGTATCTGATAAATTCATTGATTTAGAAATTTCTCTTTCTATAACTAACAACAGCTCTAAACAAACATATAACTGCTTCCAAGGTGGAACATACCTGTGGTGGTGGTTTGAATAGGAATGCCACCCTCCCCAGACTCATGTATATGAGTACTTAGCTTACAGAGAATGGCACTATTAGGAGGTGTGGCTTTATTGGAGAGGGTGTGGTCTTGTTGGAGAAAGTGTGCCACTGTAGAGGCAGGCTTTGAGGTTTCAAAAATATTGAAGCTTTACTCAGTATGACAGTCTCCTGCTGCCTGCAGATCAAAATGTAGAACCCTTAGCTCCTTTCCAGAACCATGACTACATGCATGTGGCTATGCTTCCTGCCAAGACGATAATGAAACTGAAACTGCAAACTAATCCCAAATAAATGTTTTCCCTTAAAAGAGTTAACATGGCCATGCTGTCTCTTCACATCAATGGAAACCTGTGTGTGTGTCTTGTATTCTGCACTTCCAGTGGCCATCTTGCAGGAGTCAATTTTTTTTTCCCCTCATGTAGAACCCAGGATCAAATTCAAGTCGCCTACACACCCTGTGCCATCTCACTGGCCCCGGTAATCTAAGCCTGCATTCCTATGTCATTCATATTTAGTTCAGAATAAACTACGGTGGTGCATGACTATAATCCCATCACTCAGAAGGTGGAAGCAAGAGGATTAGGACTCAAAGTTGCTGGATGGGAGTGCACGTCTTTAATCCTAGCTCTTGGGAGGCAGAGGCACGTGGATCTCTGTGAGTTCAAGACTAGCCTTGAGGTGGGAATATCTGGTTTCGTTGGAGACTCAGTTGTGTCATGTGATTTTTTTTTTCTGGAAGATGTTTGTTGAAGCAGACACTTGAAAGGATGTTTTGCTGAGAATAGACAGGTAGTGTTTTTCTTGAAGCTGCCTGGTGAAAGGACAGGTGATATTTTGCTGGAGTAGACGCTTGAGAGGACATGTGGTGTTTGCAAAGAATATAAGTATACCCCAAGAGACAATGGATGATGCTTTGGCATTGTTTTGCCTTGCTGGTCTTCTTTGTTGGGTTTTGCTAATTCTGATCTTCAATGATGATACTTTTGTATTGGTTCGCTTTGCTTTCATCTCTGATCTTTGCTTCCTGTGAAATCATAGGGAGAAACTCACCAAAGAACTTCTGGTGCTGTTCTGGCTGCTTTACGCCAGCTCAGTGCACTGCATTCAGGGGAGCCTCGGGGTTTCTTTTATATGGATCTGCTGCTGCTGATTGTGTTTGGTGTTTTGCTAGTGGACTGGACTGCTGACAATGAAGATTGGAATGACCCCAAAAGAACTACTTCTAAACAGGTCTACAAACCCCTTGTCCTATTAGCCATCTTCCTCCCCTTCCTTTGGTCAGTGGGCTATAAGGGAGGTTGAAGCATTGAAGAACTCTTATTAAAATAGGTTTTGAAAAATATAAGCCTACAGGCCTGATTTAGAGAGCAAGTTCCAAGACTGCCAGAGAGTTACACAGAGAAACCCTGTCACAAAACAAACAAAGAAACAAAGGAACAAACAAACTCTCCAAACAACAAAAGGTTCAAGGTCATCCTCAGCCACCTGGTGAGCTTGAGGCCTGGACTATACACATACCCTGTCTAAAAGCAGAGAAAGACAAACAGTAACAACAAAAAATGCTACCTCAGATTGCCTTGGAGGTGAAAGCTATGCTTTGCAGGAACAACACAAAGCTAGGAAGCTTATGGTGAACATGAAGAAGGAAGTCTAAAGGGAAGTGTAAAAGAAATAAGGAAAGGTAACAGAGAGCGTGTGACATGAAAGCAAAAAAAAAAAAAAAACAGCTGTGGAGGCAGAGTCAGCAGGTGGAAGATGGTTGTGGAATGGCAAAGTACAATTATACATAAAGTTACCAATGTAATACAGTATATACATGAAAATGTCACAATGAAACTCATTACTTTGCATATTAATCAAAAAGAAACTAAATCCTAGCATGGTTGCACATATCTGTCACCTAAGCACTGGAGAGGCAGAGGCAGGAAGATCACTGAAAGCTTGAGAAAGGCCTGATGCGTATAGCAAAGTCCAAGCCAGACAGGGTATGGGAAAACTATTGCTAAAGCAACAACAACAGCAACAACAAAAAACACATCCAGGAGAATGAGGTGCGATTGAGAAAACTCACAGTCCATTTTAATGATTAATTTCAGAGCTCTTAGAAAACAAAATAAAACCAAAAAACAAAGAAGAGAAGAGAGCTATACTCCATGATAACTGTGATCTGCAATCAAGCAATGCCATATGGAGCCACCCTCCCCCAAATGGTGCTGATGAGATAGATCAACCAATGCTTAAGAGCATTTGTGGCTCTAGCAAATAACTTGGGTTTGGTTCCTAGTATCTACACAGTGGCTCACAATTATTCCTAACTCCCAGTTCCAGGGAATCTGAAGCCCTCTTCTGACCTCTGTAGACACAAGACATGGGTATGGCACAGAGACATACATACACACAAGCAAAACATTCATAAAGTAAATCTAAAAAAAAAAGTAAAAAGAAAAAATAATTGCAAGGTAGAGACAAGGAGTACCCTGCATTCACAGCCAGCCTGTAGGAATACAATCCTAAGACAAAGCATCACATGCAGCTGATGGCTTTCCATGGTTTTTGGACTTGGTTAAAATACTAATAGCATCCAATAACTTAGCTTGTTCTTTCGAGAGGATCTCATACCCACACTGGACTTGAACTCCCTCTGTAGCTAAGTACAATGTTGAATTCTTTTTTTCCTTTTGGTTCCTGATTTATTTCAGTTAACAGTTATCTCCAGCCACCTTGAACCTTCCTCCAGGGTTCAAGTGCTAGGACTACAGACTGGTTCTGCCACGCCTCATTTAAGCAAGTAGACTTAATGTCATTAAGAGCATTGAGCTAGCTTTTTAAAGTCCAGTTTCCAATGCATCAAGTTTAAGAATCAATATAATGTACATATTTATGCCCTTCATTAATTTAATATTTTCTATTCATTTTATTGCAAAAAAAAAAAACCCACAGGACCCTTTTTTTCTGGGCTGGCATTGAACCTTGGACCTTGTGCATATAGATTAGTACTCTACCAGTATATTACATCCCTAGACTGTGAAATGCTTTTCAAAGAAATTCCAATGAGCTGAAGAGGCGTCCCAGTGGTGAAGAGCACAGACTGCTCTTGCAGAGAACCCAAGTTCAATTCCCAGCACCCACACTGCAGCTCACTGCAGTCTGTAACTCCAGTTCCAAGAAATCTGATACCTTTTCCTGCCCTCTGTATGCACCAGGCATGCACCTGGCACTCAAACCTACATTTGGGAAAAAACAAATAGTGAAATAAAATTGGGAAAAAAAAATTGCATCAGAATCCAAGTGTTGTAGCACGTGATTGCAGTTCCAGCATTCAGGAGGAATTGTGACTTACAGGCTAGTCTGGGCTACATGGCAAAATCCAGTCTGAAAAAAACCCAAACAAGGGCTGTTAGGATAGCTCAGTGGGTAAGAGTACTTGCTGTGCAAGCATGAGGACCTGAGTTCAATTCCCTGGAGCCCATGCTAAAAGCCAGCATAGTTTACACAACCATGTGTAAACACATGTGTAAACAAACTCAAGGCAGTTCCTTTGAGTTCACTGGTCAACCGGCCTAGCCTTAAATGACTAGTGTCAGTTTTAGTCAGAGACTTTGTCTGAATGAAATAAGGCTAAGAACAATAAAGAAAGTAACCTGATGTGCTGCTCTGGCCTCTAATTGTGTATACAAAGGCACATTAGCACAATACACCCCTGTGCATGCACCACACAGAGGGAGGTGAGGAGAGAAGAGAAAGAGGGGGAAAAAAGAACTAAGATAGAGGACTGTGGAGAAAGCTCAGTGGGTAAAGAGACTGTCTTACAAGCATGAAGACTTGATCTCCAGATAAAAAAATATTTAACAACAACAAAGTGCCTGGGGGAAGGTGCTTGCTTATAATCTCAGTGTAGGGCACTAGAACTAGAAAGATCTCTGAGCTCACTAGCCATACTAACAAGAAAAAGAAAGAACCAACAAAAAAATTCATGCCAAAAGGTGCCTGACCTCCACACATAGCAGGTATGTATGCGCCCTCGGAACAGTACCTACAAGTGCACACACATATAGATAGACAATAAAATAAAGGCTGGGGAGATGCCTCAGTGGATAGAGAGTTGACCCTGAAGGATGAGGACAGAAGTTTCAGTGGATAAAGAGTTGACCCTGAAGGATGAGGACAGAAGTTTCAGTGGATAAAGAGTTCACCCTGAAGGATGAGGACAGAAGTTTCAGTGGATAAAGAGTTCACCCTGAAGGTGTGAGGACAGAAGTCTCAGTCACCAGAACCTGCAGGAACCTGGGCCTCTTGTCAGCACAGGACAGCAAGACAAAGACAGGGGATCCCTGGGGCAAACTGGCTAGCTGGATCAGCCAGATTGGGGCTAGGAAGACAGTTTGGCAGGTCAAAGTGTTCACTGACAAGCCTGATGAGGTGGTACATTTAATTCTTGACCTCTAGAGTAGAAAGAGAGAACCAAAGTATCTCTGACCTCCACATGTGCTATGTGCACCCTCAAATAAATAAGTAAGAAAATAAATAACAAGTAAATCTGATTTTCAAAAAGACAGGAGGAGACTCTTTCCTAATAAGTAAAATGGAGTGTAATTGAGGAAGACATTTTACAGCAACTTCAGACTTCTATAGGAAAGTATACCTGTACCCAGATGCGATCACACACACACATACACACATACACACACACACACACACACACACAGAGAGAGAGAGAGAGAGAGAGAGAGAGAGAGAGACAGAGACAGAGAGAGACACACACACACACACACAAACACACACAGACACACGCACCAGGGTAAAGAAAAAGCAATTGCAATAAAATAAAGAGTAACAGTGTTTGTATTAAATGTGATGACTTTTGCCAGTGTTCAACCTATACATCTGACCATTTATTTATTTAATGAGATAAAGTCTGTTATAGTCCAGGCTAGCCTCAAACTTAGTATGTACCCAACGGTAGCCTTGAACTGCTCCTCCTGCTTCCATCTTCCTGGTGCTGGGATTACAGATACGTGCCACCACCTCTTGCTTTATGAAGTGCTGGGGGCTAAAGCTAGGGTTTTATGCATGCTAGGCAAGCAGTAACCCAGCTAAGCTAAATTCCTCAGCACCTGTAGCCTTCTTTGGATGGACATAAGCAAATTAATTTAATAATAAAAAAAGATTGTGAAGTGCACATTTTGGGCATAGGGGAGAACATTTTACTGACTGAGTTTTAAGATATTAGATCACTGACTATCATGGATTTTGCCTCAGAGAGTTAAAGAGATACTCTATGTAGTTGAGCCTGGTCATGAGCCATTACAATTCTATACTTGGGAGGTTGAACCAGTAGGAATTGCCCTTGGGGGTCAGCCTGGGCTACAAAACAAACAAGTAACTTCATCAAAAATTGTGTCTACAAAAAGAGGTGTGAGATGTGACAGGCAAAAATTATAATTTGGATTATTTTAGTACATAATTATACTGATGTTATCTGGCACATTATACTGAAAAAAAAAACCTTCAGAACTCTGTTTTTTGTTTGTTTGTTTTTGTTTTTACTTTAGAATTCTGTGTAGATAATTCACAGCACTGTGTACCAAGACAGTAAGTAGGTGGTCCGCAAGCTAGAATTCAGAACGGCAATGTGATGTACTGGAAAGAAGCTAGCAGTCAGGAAGCCAGGAACACTCCCCCATCTGTCCTTCATCTCCCAAATCCTCCCACCACTTGCTTTGCCGTCATCCCCATATGGCATCATTTCTTGTGTTAGGAAGGGTTATGTAGAGAAATAGACTCAAAGGAAAATACATAATGTGTAGTGGTGGTTTGAATAAGAACGCCCCCAGAGGCTCATAGATTTGAATGCTTAGTCACCAAGAAGTAGAACTGTTTGAAAGCAATAGACTGACTAGGAAGTATGGTCTTGTTGGAGCAAGTGTGTCACTGGGCATGGGCTTTGAGGTTCCAAAAGCCCACACGAGGCCCAGTCTCTCTTTTTGTACCAAAGGATCAGGATGCAGTAGTTTTCAGCGACTTCTCCAGCACCATGCCTGCCTGCTGCCATGCTCTCCTCCTGTGATGATAATGGACTAACTCTCTAAAACTGTAAGCAACCTCCCAATTAAATGCGTTCTTTTCTAAGAGTTGCCATAGTCATGATTTCTCTTCACAGCAATAGAACAGTGAGTAAGAAAGTTATTTGATTGGCAAAGGACAGAAGTGGTGGAGAGGGGGGTGTAGCAACAGCTGTCTGCACAGAAGAGGAAGAGAACTCAGTAACTGCTTGGTCCACAAAGCTGGAGCCGCAGCCGCAGCCTGGCTAGGAAGCTCCCTGGAGAACCACAGGATTCAGTTCCTATTGAAAAGCCAGAGAATGGAGTCTGGTGAGAGCCTCAGTGATGCAGGCGTCCACACTCAGGAGAAGTGAGAGAGGCAGATGACATGGCTTTTTCTCCAGTCTTCTTTATAGCTGAACCACTCATTCTCTCCTCTCTGAACGTTAATCCTCTCTGGAAACACACGGGCAGGCATGCCCAGAGGTCTGTTTCCACAGTCATTCCAAATCCCAGCAAGCTGACAAGACAAGCCATCACAGTTCTCTTCTACCTGCACAGAAAGTGGACAAAATGGTATTGGTTATATCCCGATGAAAGGTAGCTCAGACAACAGGAAGGTGTTTCTCAAAGTTCTGGCTGACACAAGTCCTGAACAAGGTTTCTCCTGAGGCTCTCACCTTGCATAATAATCTATTAGCCCTCATATAACATTTTCTCTTTACCTATGCAACCCTTGTGTATTTTCCTCTTTTTATAATGACACAAAATCTCAGCTGTATTTAATTAGGGTCCTAGTCTAATTACTTCATTTTTACCTTACTTAAAATCTAACTCCAAGTGTAGCCAAATACAAAGTACAGGGGGTGACGCATTCAAATATGAATTTGGGAAAGGTACTGTGGCAAGACTCTTGAGAAAGGTAACTTAAGGAGGAAAGGTTTACTTTGGCCCTCAGATTGAGAGGCTTCAGTATGTGGCTTGTTTAGCCATATTAATGTGAGTTTGTGTTGGGGCAAAACAGGATGGGGGGAGTGCATGCTGAAAACAAATCAATTCCTCGTATGAGGCCAGGGATGGTAGGGGGCACACACACACAGAGAAAGCGAGAGAGACAGAGAGGAAGAGGGAAAAGGAGAGGGAGAGGGAGAGGGAGAGGGAGAGGGAGAGGGAGAGGGAGAGGGAGAGGGAGAGGGAGACAGAGGCAGAGACAGAGACAGAGACAGAGGAAGGGAGGGGAGAGGGGTAGATCACAATGATGGATTCCCTCCAGCCAGGCTCTTTTTTCTTTTTCTTTTTTTCTTTTTTTTTTTTAAGATTTATTTATTTATTTTATTTATATAAGAACACTGGAGTTGTCTTCAGACCCACCAGAAGAGAGCATTAGACCCCATTACTGATGTTGTTAGCCACTATGTGGTTACTGGGAATTGAACTCAGGACCTCTGGAAAAGCAGTTGGTGCTCTTAACTACTGAGCCAACTCTCCAGCCCCAGGCCCTTTTTTCTAACAGCCCACTCAGCTACAAACTCACTGTTGGATTGAATCAGGGCGTCCATGATCCATTGTATCAACAACTGGGGACAAAGTCTTCAATAAACACGTAAGCTTTTTTGAAGAACATTTCATATCCAAACCCTAGGAAGGAAGACCAAAGTTTCATTTATAATAGGGAATTCACTAACATTCTGAAATTCTGAAACCCTCAATTATTTTCCCCTTGCTGCTACTCTTGCTGATGCTACCACCACTGATGCTGCTGTTATCCCTCCTCCTGTGATGATGAGCATTGATCCCAGGGCCTGGCACGGATGGACCAACCTGACTCCATCTTAAATGTCATCTTGTGCCGGGCAGTGGTGGCGCATGCCTTAAATCCCAGCACTTGGGAGGTGGAGGCAGGTGGATTTCTGAGTTCGAGGCCAGCCTGTTCTATAGAGTGAGTTCCAGGACAGCCAGGGCTACACAGAGAAACCCTGTCTCAAAAAAAACCAAAACAAAACAAAGAAAAAAAAAAGTCATCTTGTTACAAGGTCAAAACAAGCTCATTCCTGTTTGCTGTAAAACTTGGGTTTGACCATGGCTTGACCTATTTTCTGGAATTTGACATGTCCGACACATGTTTAGCCAAATAACTTTGAGATGTTTTCTAAGTTCCTATGTAACCAAAAACCCTTGAAAACTTCCCAGCCTTGAGGGTTTGAGATAAATATAATCCTCCACCTCCTCCTGTGTGCAGTACAGTTTTCTCAAGCCCTTTAGGGAGATAGTCCTGTCTGATGGAAAAGAAAGATTGACCAAAAGAATTTATTCTCATTTGGAGGGATTAATAGCACATACTAATCAAGCACTCTATGATTGAACCCCCACTCCTTTTTTCTTTTTGAAACAGTCTCACTATGTAGCCCAGACTGTCCTGGAGCTGACTGTGTAGACCAGGCTGGCCTTGAATTCATAGAGAACTGTCTGCTACTGTATCCCAATTGCTGGGATTAAAGGTATGAGGCACCACAGCCAGGTTCCCCTTGCTTCTCAACAAATTACTATCATCGGGCTGGAAATCCTGTTCAGTGATCAAATGTGTTCCTAAGGACAAGGAACCTGGATTCTGTCCCCAGCATTGAAGAAAAGAATAATATGACTATTCAGGAAACTCCATAAAGGAAAGAAAGATTAATAGAGTGTTACTTCCAGTTTAGCAAATCCACAAGAGGATTTCAGAACTCAGAATGAGGCAGGAACTTCCCTTTAGCTTTTATGACAGTTGATGCAAAAAAAAAAAATTACCTTATGCAGTTATATTATTTGTAACATGAAAACCCACAGGCCAGCTTTCAGGCAGATCTGATTATTAATTTAACATAGGAGAAACACTCTGCAATGTGTGTTGTGTTGGCAAATCGTCATGTATGCTCATGAGCCCGTCCCACACTTTACCTCCAAGTACATTTATGTGAAGTGTCCTTTGAGATCCTTTGAGCTGTGGCAGAAAGGAGAGAGCAACAAAACATAAGAGAGTAAAAATACCATGTCTTTGAAGACAGACTATTTTGTCATTTGTCCTATGACATGGAGAGTACCCCAGGTCCCAAAAGACTTCAGTTATTGGGTTCAGCTGTAGGAAGCTCATTCACTGAGAGAAAGCTCAGCTGGGAATTCCAAATGACTACTTCGTCTTTCCCAGTCAGTTCCAGGCCCCATGTTTGTAAACCCCTCCTTGATGATGTCATCTCTCTGTTATTTATTCTTTCACTAGAAGACTCACTTGAGGGGATGATCACTCTATCCGGGTTTTCTCTCTTTCTCTGTTAGGTTCCAACCGACTGGCTAAACAGGCCTTCCTCCAGTTGACTTGCGCTGGATGTTTTACGTATATGACCAGCATTGTTTTGGTTCCTCCACCTCCCTAGTGCTCTTCACTCTTTCTATATACATAATGCATCCATTTAAAACCAAAAGTATGGCTATCATAGGGCAATCTCCAGTTTGTACAGCACAAGGTCTTTCTTGGGATCTCAGAAGATCTTACACCAAGCCACAGACAAAAGTAGTGCAGTGTGAGGAAAGCTATAAACAAGAAGCAATTAAAAATTAGCAACGGACAGATGCACAGTAGAGAGGGGGACATGGAAGGCTTCTGTGACAACCTCTACTCCCTCTCCCTCAAAAAAGTCACATCCTACATAAGAAACTATCGAAGAGAACTAACTTTTTTTAAAAAGATTTATTTATTTTATATATGTGAGTACATTGTTGCTGTCTTCAGACACACAAGAGGGCATCAGATCCAGTTACAAATGGTTGTGAGCCACCACGTGGTTGCTGGAAATTGAACTCAGGACCTCGGGTAAAGCAGTCAGTGTTCTTACCTGCTGAACCATCTCTCTAGCCTGAGAACTAACTCTTAAAATGTGTGATGGAGATGCCAAAGTGTAGCTTTCCACGATTGATGATTTCTATTGGGGAAGGAGGAAAAGGACTTAGTTCTATTTAAGCGGCAGGCCACAGAGAGTTTCACCATGCTCCAATGAGTATACTGATAGCACAAATAAGACTTGTTTATTTTTCTGTTTTTATTCTTATTTTAATGGTTTTTTGGGGGTCACAATAATTGGGGATGGACATGGAAAGACTGGGAAATGAATGTGACTGGAGTGCATGATGTGAAATTCCCAGAGAACCAATAAAAATGTTATGTTGGAAAAAAGTAGAAATGAGCTAAAAATGTAATGTACATTGTGTCTATGCAGAAAAAATATATCTGTGAGTGAAATATTATTCTGTTTTCACTTCTATTTCAGGAGCTGCAATATTTGCAACATGGTTTGGGTGAATTAATCTTGTTAATTTTGGAAGCTGCTCAACTAATACACCCTCCTTCACCTCTCTTTCTCAACCTAGTAAGATGCTATTGATATTTGTAACAACAAGCAGTTTCTGTGGCACTTGACCTGGATAGCACTAACAAGCACCTCATTCACTAAACTGGGAGCTAGTCCCAAAAACGTCCTTAGCTCCAACCTTTTCAATGTTTTGTTTTGTGTTTTTATAAATCCCTTACTGTGTAAAGGTCCTAGTATAACTTCCCTTTTCCTGAGTGAACTCTGATAAAATGGACCAAATTGTACTAAGATGTTCTAACATTATCAGCTGGATGTATAGAGATGGAAGAACTTGTGCTTTGTATTCCTAAGGTCCTGGGCAGGGCCAATTCCCAAAATTTAAAAAAAAAAAAGTTTTAAGAAAAAAAATCGGTGTAATATTTCTTAACTGAAATTTATCGACAATAACTCAGTTTCAGCATCTTAAGTTCAAGACCAGCTTGGGTTTATAGAGCAAGACTCTGATTTAATAAACAAAACAAACAAACAAATGAAACAAAATGAAACTAAAAAAACCACACAACAACAACAACAACAGTAAAATAAGGGTGAAAAGTGAAGAAAACCAGGGTTTTTGCTGTGAATATTGTTTCATACACACAACACAAAAACAAAGTTCTAGAGCAAATCATCTTAAAGCATAGAAACTTGGGTACTAGTCACAATTAATGTGTTTTTTTTTTTTTGAATTTTAATTGAAGATGTACCTAAAAGTCCCTGATGGCCAGGTGAGGTGGCATGTGCCCTTAGTACAAGATGGGAAATGTGCTGGTACGTTAGGGGATGATGGATTTAACACGTGTATTGACTTGGACTTCCCTAATAATGAGTGCCGCTGCTAGGTACTTTTCAGGACTATCGGTCCATTAGGTATAATCTCTGTAGAAATGCCTATCTAAGTCTTTTTTACATTTTAGAAACTTGACTTTTCCATTGTTGAATTTTGGGAAGTGGCTGTTTTGTTTTCAACTGTGATATAGCTAGGTGACTGCAGGGACCTCAAACTCCTGCTTTCAAGTGGTTCTTTTGCTGCAGTCGCTGGGCTGTTGTTTAACAAAATCTCAGTCGTTTGATTTTACTAATGAAGAGCTGGATGCTGGGAGAGGAGAGCTAGTTCAGAGAGGCAGAGAACGCACTCAGCTGACCTTCCTACTCAACAGAAGGTGTAACTCTCTTCTACTTCCTGTGTGTTTCTCCACCTGTCCTCTTGATTCCCTCTTACTTGATATGATCTTCTTCTCCATGTTCATTTACTGTCATTTGTTAGCTTGCTCTGCCTTTGACCTGTGGTTGACTTTATTTTTAATTCTGTTTAAAATAAGGCTGAACTACACCACAGCTAGAAATAGGTTTTTCCAGTAAGTAAATGAAGATCCTAGAGTAATTCCAGGCAATGATCTGCTGCCCCCATCTTACAGCATGTCCTCAAGCCCAACATTCTTGTCAGTTGCAGTAAAACGAGCTAGCCTTCGTGAGCCTCACAAACATTGAGATAAGACTGATGCTTTAGAATAGCCTTGAGCCCATGCCAACATCCTGCTATCTGACACACTCTGGACTCAAGAAGTAACCCTCAGTTTATGAATTCATTCTTTATTATACCATGAACACCTGCTCATGGGTTTATCATTTAAAAGAAGAGTGCTTGGACCCTTTAAAGGTGGTTGTGTCAGCTCCTGAGACTGACCACGACTCTAACTAATTAGAAGCATTTTCCCTCAGTGAATAAAGTTGCTTTTGGTTTATTTCTGACTTCACTAGTCCTTCCTCATTATTTGTGTGCCCCATGATCCCAACAAACACAATCTTGGGGTTCACAGTGTGATCAAATATCCTGCAACAGGCCATAGGCTAACTAGGACTGTAGTTAGGTGTGTTATTACACCTAGTTTTTTTGTTTGTTTGTTTTTTTGGTTTTTCGAGACAGGGTTTCTCTGTGTAGTCCTGGCTGTCCTGGAACTCACTCTGTAGACCAGGCTAGCCTCAAACTCAGAAATCCGCCCGCCTCTGCCTCCCAAGTGCTGGGATTAAAGGTGTGTGCCACCACTGCCCGGCTTACACCTTGTTTTTTAAAAAAGTATTCTTTTTGTATGTTTGTGTGTGCACGTGTGCATGTGTGCATGCTGTGCCTTTTTAATCCATATCTTTAATCAAGCTATCCTGTTTCCATAACACTTTTACCAAACCAAAACCAAAACCAATCAATGAAACTTTTTGTAAAATGATCTGTGTGTGTGTTCCCACATTTGTGTGTATGTGGGCACACTCACCCACAGAATAAATGTGGAGGCCAGACCACAACCTCAGATGTTAGCCTTCAGAGTTCATCTCATTTGGGACAGGGTCTCTTTGATATTTTTCTGCTGCATATGCAAGGTCATCTGGTCTAGGGACTTCCAGATATTGTCCCGACTCTGTTTCTCATCTACTTCTAAGTATGGTGGAATACCAATGTGTACCACCACAGTCAGCATTACCTAAATTCTGAGGATTCAAACTCAGATCCTCATGCACGAATGGCAGGTAGTTAACCTAATGAGCCATCTCCTCAGGCTTCAATATAAATTTAATCGAAACATGACAGTTTGAAAAAGTATTGTTTGGTAGTTTCATAAAGTCCTTGGTCCTTCTGTACCACTTCTCAGTGACTGGGCTTCTGTGCATGGGCCACTCTTCTAATACAATTATTAAAACACTTTATATGTTAAGATCATATAATATTTTTCTTTCAAATTTCAGGCTTTTTTTCTTGATTTTATGATTATAATAGCTACGCACAGTTTCAGTTCGTTTGGTCTCCCTGTTCTTAGTAGTTCACATTTATCTACTCCACTGCTGATGGTAAGTAGTGGAGCTGTTTCTGGATCTGGGCTGTTAGTTACTTGTGTTGGTGCTGTAACAAAACACCTGACAGAAGCAAGAGAGGGAAGGAAGGGTTTATTTGGGGTTATACTTCTGGGGGATACAATCCATCATGGCGAGGAATGTATGGCACCGTTAACAGAAGGTGAAAAAAAGAGGCCATGAATTTGAAAGGGGGGGGGATATATGTGAGTGTGCAGAGGGACAAAAGGGATGGGAGCAATGATATAATTATAGTTTAATTTCAAAAATAAAAGAAACAGTTAAAAGAAAACAAAAGAACAGAAAGTGGTTGGCCACACTGCATCCAAGTCATGAAACAGGGAACAATGAATGTGGGTGTTCAGCTCTCTCTCTCTCTCTCTCTCTCTCTCTCTCTCTCTTAAAAAAGAACTTATTTTATTTTTATTTATGTATATGTGTCTGTGTGGGGTTATGTACATGAATGTTGTGTAGGCTTAAATTTTTCAAAACCTAGTTTAGTAAGGGTTCTTAACTGCTTTAACTTCCCTTCTAGCCCACCGCCCACCAGAGGTAGTACAAAGGAAAGTTTAGTAGGGCAAAGGGGGATGTAGACCTGTTTAAAATAGTTCTTTTGGGTGATTCCAATCTTTCATGACAGGATATCAGCAGTTCAGATCACATGAATCAGCAGCAGTAGCTCCATCTACTCCAAAACACTACTTACGAATCAGCAATGGCAGTTTGATCCAAAAGAAACCACATAGCTCTGCCAATTGGCCCATGTCTGAAAAAAAAAAAAAAAAAAAGCAACAAACAAACCCACAGAAACACCATGAGAAACTCTTTGGTACATTTTTATCTATGAAGTCATGACAATTGTCCATCAGCAAAGAAGGCAAGGCAAACGACTGCCACACTGCTTCACCCATTGTCTGTTGGGTTATATTTATACCCCTTCCAAACATCACATGTTCTCTCCAGAGTCTGCTCTAGCAAAACATCATAGGACCTTTTTCCAGGTTGCTTCCAGAAAAACACCACGAGTCTGTTTCTCAGCAAAACATTCTCTCTTATGACAGTTTCCAAGAAAACATCACATAACACAAGTGAGTCTCCAGATTACTCCGAACATTTCCACTTGAGTGTTGGGTGCCCAGAGAGGCCAGAGACATTGGATCTCCTGGAGCTGGAATTAAAGGCAGCTGTGAGCCACCCGACATGGCTATTAGGAACTGAATTCAGGTCCCTGGAAGAACAGAGCACACTGAACTGCTGAGGCATCTCTCCACACCTCTTCCTCCTTTCCATAATTTTGTGTATTTCATTAATGCAATATGACTATTTCTAGATCCTTCAATACTTTTATATATATTCATATTTTCAAGGCTACTACATTCTTTTCATCATCTTACATGCCTTGTTTGTCACACTGGACTTTGAGTTCCTTGAGATTAATTAATTTTGTTTCTTTTAGGCAGAACAGAAAGCCAATTCTAGGGTTTCAGACATGTGGAGAAGCACTCTGTCACTGAGAAACACTCCCACCCATATTCAAACATGGTGGGAGTTTGGGAAGTATTTGTAAAAGAAGGAACATCTAAAATAACCCTTTCAAACTTAATCTTTATTCATCTATGCTTCTTAGGACACATAAATGTATCACTTTACATTTTTATGGCCATATGCAAAAGTAAGTATTTTAAAAATAAAACACGTATAGCAGTGCATAATCAAGAATATTTCAAATTAGGTAATATACTGAAAATACTTAAAGACCTTAAACAGTGTCTCATGGGATCAAGTTTTCAGTTAGAATTGTAACTTCACATTAGAAGGCAGTTTGGGAACTGATTCAGTCTATCATATCCATAAATATAGCAGACTTAACACTTTAAACCAACATAGCTATACAAATTACCTTTTCTTTTTTCTTCTTTTTTTTTTTTTTGGTTTTTCGAGACAGGGTTTCTCTGAGTAGTCCTGGCTGTCCTGGAACTCACTCTGTAGACCAGGCTGGCCTCGAACTCAGAAATCCACCTGCCTCTGCCTCCCAAGTGCTGGGATTAAAGGTGTGTGCCACCACCGCCCGGCTACTTTTTCGTTTTTTAAATTTATTTTCAATATGTGCATGTGTGTGTGTCTGTTGTGTATGTGTACACGTGTGCAGGTGCCTGTAGAGGTCAGAGGAGTCATATCTCCAGGTTCTGGAGTTACAGATGGTTGTGGGCCCCACAATGTGAGCTCCAGGAATCAAACTTTGGTCCTACAGAAGAGTAATACATGTTCTTGACTGTCGAGTGAGCTCTGTAACCCCAAACAAACAAACACAACCTTTTTAAAAAATCAGATTTATTTATTCGATTTTACAAGTGTGAGTGTTTTGCCTACAAGGTATATATCCCATATGGGTGTCTGGGACCTGAGGAAGTTAGAAGAGGGCATTGGATCCCCAAGAACTGATGTTACTAGAGGTTGTTAACCCCAACGTAAGTGCTAGGAACCAAACTTGGGTCCTTTGCAAAGGCAACCAGTGCTCTGAACTACTGAGACATTCCTCTAGAAATTTTTTTCCTTTTTTTTTAAAGACAGGGTCTGGCAACATGGCTGTACTGTCTGGCCTTGAACTCACAGAAACTTGACTGTCTCCCTGAATGTTGTGATTAATGTCATGCCACACCATGCCTGGCTGGGTCATCTCTCTTTCTAGTTTTAGCTAAGAATCTCATTATTTTGGGAAGGCTTGTTTGAACTCCTGAGTTAAGAGTGTGACTCTCAGCCTCCGTTTCCCTTGTGTATGTGTAAGCCAGAGTACAAGTTCTGGGTATTAGTTCTTGACTTCCAACATGTGGGTACTGAGAACTGAACTCAGGCTGTTAAGTTGGTGGCAAGCACTTTCACTCACTGAGCCATATCGCTGCCCCTCAACTCATTACTTTCAAAAATAAATTAATTTCTTTAAGGAATATGTGAAAAATGTACATGTCTATGTCTGGCCCATATGTATATATACATATACATATGTATTACACACACACACATATATATATATATGTATATATACATACATACATACATACATACATACATATATTCTATAATATTTAAACCAGATGTATTTACATCAATTTTAAACAAGATATTTAAATATTTTTAATAATTGTATTGGGTACATGTTTTGGGTATGTCTATGCACCACATGTATGCCTGGTACCTAAGAACGCAGGAAGAGAGTGTCAGATCCCATGGAACTTACAGACATTGTGAGCCACCATGTGGGTGCTGGGAATTGAACCTGGGAAAAGAGGTCAGTGCTCTTAACCAGAGCTATTTTTCTATCCTCTTGAATTATTTGTCATTAAACACCACATTTTCTTCTAGTTTTTTTTTTTTTTGAAATACACCACATATGATTATCTACTTATTCTTACTCTTATTTTATTCTTCTCTTATCTACTTATAACTTAGTACCATGAGTCAAATTCTCACACTTTTCTTCTACTTCTGCTCCTACTTGCAACTTCTCTCAAGTAAGTAACAGGCAGCTGTGCTAGTTAGGGTCACTACTGCAGTGATGGAACACCATAACCAAAGCAACTTGGGGTGGAGTTTGTCTCACTCTTCCAGATCACTGTTCATCATCAATGAAAGTCAGGACAGGAGCCAGGCAGTGGGGGCCCAGGCCTTTAATCCCAGCACTTGGGAGGCAGAGGCAGGTGGATTTCTGAGTTCGAGGCCAGCCTGGTCTACAGAGTGAGTTCCAGGACAGCCAGGGCTACACAGAGAAGCTCTGTCTCGGAAAAAAAAGAAAGAAAGAAAAAAGAAAAAAGAAAGAAAGAAAGAAAGAACGAAAGAAAGAAAGGCAGAAACAAACAAACAAACAAACTCAGGACAGGAACTCAAATGGCAACAATCTGGAGAGCTGATGCAAAGGCCATGGAGGAGTGCTGCTTACTGGCTTACACAACCTGCTTTTTTTTTTTTTTTTTTTTTTTTTTAATAGAATCCAGGATCAGGATCAACAGCTCAGGGATAGCACCACTCACAATGGGCTGGGTCCTCCCACATCACTCACTTAATTAAAAAAAAAATGCTCTAAAGGCTCTCTAAGAGTCTGGTCATGGAAGGATTTTCTCAATTGGGGTTCCTTCCTCACAGATGTCATTTTTACATAAAATTATGTCAACATTGTTTAGTTTCTGAGACTGGACCAGATCTTGTCCCTTTAGGGTGGTATGCCCGTAGACTACTTTCAACCTCTGAGATCAACATTTTTTATATTCCATACATGAGGTCATGCAACACTTGTCTTCATGTGCTTGACTCCTTTTGTTTAGCATAATCAACAGTTCCAGTCATACTGTTAGGAATGACAGGATCTGTGACCTAAGTGCTTAGTGGCTAAGAGTACTTGCTGCCAAGCCTGACAGACCAGCTGAATTCAATCCCCAGAGCTCCCATGGTGGAAATAGTATTATGTAAAAAAAAAAACTAATTATGTAAACTATCCTCTGACCTGAGCATTTGTGCCATGCACTCTCTCTGCCCCCTATCCACACAAATAAATGTAATAAAAATAAGGACTGGCGCTGGACAGTGGTGGCGCACGCCTTTAATCCTAGCACTTGGGAGGCAGAGGCAGGTGGATTTCTGAGTTTGAGGCCAGCCTGGTCTACAGAGTGAGTTCCAGGACAGCCAGGGCTACACACAGAAACCCTGTCTTGAAAAAAGAAAAAAACAAAAAACAACAACAAAAAAATAAGGGCTGGCAAGATTTCTTTTTTCTTAAGGCTCACCAGTTTTCCATCTATACATACATTTTAAAAATCCATTTGTCAGTTTATACTTAGCTTGCTTCCACTTCTTGGCAAAAGCAGCTACTATAAAAATATTTTACTCCACTAGCTTCAATTTCCTTTATCTTTATGCGATTCCACAACTGGAAATTCATAAACCACACAATAAAATTCAGTGCAGTCACTGGCAAAACATGCTGTCATTAGTACCTCAAGATCAACAGAACCAGTAGGGTAGCTTATTACATAAGTCTAATTAACAGTTGTCAAAATCGAGTATTAAAATAAACACCCAAACCTTTTTTCATGAATATGCATACCTGAGTATAGTATATTAGGACTGACTGAGAAGCACCCCAGTTCAAGAAAAGAGCAGGTGACACAAAGGTAAATACCCAAAGCGTTCTCATGTTGAGAAAGTTAGAAAACTCGTGTTTTTCTTTTACATGATTAGGACAAGTCTCATTTATAACAGGTTTTATGATTTGACTGACACTACGCTTGCTAACTCATTAAATTTTAGGACCTTGGGCAAGTCAACTGCCATTTCCTCATTTATAAACACCTTATAGTGCTTTTGAAATAGATCATACGTTTGCCAAACATCACACATATGCAGGTGGTGAGGCACTTGGGAGAGGTTCTCTCTTGATGCCTGCGTTCTTCCAGTGCGTTTTGTCTTTTTGATTAATTGATCAGAGTCCAGAATTTTTTCTAGAGTACTTCTGAGTACAGGCCGCATGAGCTCTGAAAAAACTCTTCGGGCGACACTGTCCGCAACACCCAGATGAACATGTTATCAAGGTACGTGCCTGTCAGAGGAACTACGGAGATTGCTTTTTGCTTGAAGCTTAAGAAGCACTTCGGGGCCGGGCAATGGTGGCACACGCCTTTAATCCCAGCACTTGGGAGGCAGAGGCAGGATGATTTCTGAGTTCAGTCTGGTCTACAGAGTGAGTTCCAGGACAGCCAGGGATACACAGAGAAACCCGGTCTCGAAAAACAAAACAAACAAACAAAACAAAACAAAACAAAAGAAAAAGAAGCACTTCGGAGACGCCCCAAACGCTAACCGGAAGAAAAGAACTTCCGCCACATATAGGGAGGATGGGCTTACACGGCGAAACCGAACCGGAACAGGAGGGAATGACGCCTGCCTACAGAGGAAGGTGTCCGGAAGCGCCGTGTGGGACTACAGTTCCCATAAGCCCGCGGGGCAAGGTGAGGGGCAGGCGTCGAGACAAAACCGGACAGGCCTTGCCCGTCATTTGGCTATATCAAGGTAAATGCCGACACCGCGGCTCCGAGGGAGGAGTGACTTATAGTTCGCAACTAGATTTGTACGAGTAACCTTCCCAACCCATCCTAAACCGACAAAAATGACGCTCCCAACGGGGCGTTCTTGAGATTTCCCGGCCACGGCACCTCACGCCTGCGACGAGCTTTCTTAGTGCCTAGGACGCCGGCATCACTTTCCGCACCGACCTTCTCCACCCCTAGCCTCCGGCTGGGCTGGAGGTGGGCTGAGCTTGACTCCTGGGCGTGGAGAGTTGGGTAGTGGAGGTGTTGAGCAGCGGGCCGCCACTGTTCACCTTTGCTCGCTCCGCGGCTGCCCTCGGCACCAGATGGTGAAAGCTGTTCCAGACTTGGGGGCCAAGGCTAAGCCCTTCCATCCTTCCATCCTTGCCCTTAATCTCCCTTTCTGCCCTTTAGCGTGGTGTAAATCCACAGGAGAGGCCAAGTGACTTCTCCTAGGTCATAGAGATTAAGTGTCAAAAAAGGAAGTTTTGAAGCCAACTTTTTAAGATTCAGTCCCTTCCACAGTATAATCCCGAGGCTAGGCGTTGAGCACCACCGACTCTTGTGTGTGTGTTTAAACACGAGCGGTATCCAGGGGCCCCCTTTGGGATCTGGCATAGAATCCTAGCGCGTCATCAGCCTCGCTATCTTCAGCCTGAATATAAACAAGCTCCGGGGTCTCCGAAGACCGACCCCAGCCAAAGCGCCTCGCAGCTTCTTTCCCCTCCTCTGAGAACGCGCAGCCCGTGCACGTCACCGCGGCGGAGCGGGTGGGTGGGGTTTGCTGCACCGCGGCAGCGGCGGCAGCGGCGGAGGCTAGTGGGTCCTCCGGTGACTCCGGGGCGGGGCTGTGGGGAGGGTGCCCACCGACTGCAGGACTTCTCAGGAATGGGGGGTGTGGCTGGTCGGCCAGCATCTTCCGGGTGGGAGAAAGGGTCCGCTATTACGGGCGGCGCAACCTCGAAGGCCTGCTGCTAGAGATGCTCTTCCTCTCGGTGAGTTTGTTTGGCTGTTTTTGTTGGCTGGGATGTACTCTAAGACACGCCCCACGAAGGAGGAAGGAACCAGGCCACCTTGGTCGGTGTGGCCTTGATTGGGCAGGCAAAGAGGAATTGACCAGCTGTGCTCCGGTCATTAATCCGCGGCTGCGCTCGGTGTTCAGTTTCATGCAGGCTCTTGGGAAAGCTGGTGCTGCTGCTGCTGTGTGATTCCCGCGGACAGACCTTGGGACCGGGGCCGGCGCTGGCAGCTGGAGATGGCGGACACACGATCAGTGTATGAAACCAGGTTTGAGGCGGCCGTGAAGGTGATCCAAAGTTTGCCGAAAAATGGTAAGTGCAGTGGCTCTGGGTAAAATACCTTTCAACTGGTTCTAGTCTACGTTGTTCAGCGCCCCCTCCCCTTCTGTCATTAAAAGGAATGTAATTGAAAGAATGATATTGAATGTTAATTACTTGTTGATTTTTGAGGCCAAAGGGCGACTCATATCTAGGTTCTAAGTAGTTTATATTCTTGAGAACAAGTCTTATCACTTAATGACTGTGGATTTGTTTTAGTTAATAAACAAAACCAAAAACCGAGGAGGGTTATCTGGTGCTACCTAACTCAAATGTGTCATCCAAACCTTCACAAACTTTTGATATGAAGTGAAAGGGAAGAACAAATATATTCACTTGTAAAATGATTGTTTTGACTATGCTGTGTCAAACACTTTTCTTTGTGTGTACCCTGGCAACAACTTGTAAAACTTTTTGTAATTTTGTTTGACCAGCGTTAAGGAATTTTTTCCATCACTAACTTTTTTCTTTCAATGTTCTAAGTAGAGAAGCTTGGGAAGGGAGACTTTTAATTTGAAATTTTATATTCATTTGCATTGTGATTTACTTTTCATAATAAATTAGATTAAAACCATCTTAAGCATTTTTCTGTATGTGCTAGATTTGTAGGCCAAATCAAACATAACATTACTATATTACTATGGTATTTAATGCCTTCCCTTTCCATTTATCATCATTTGGCTAAGTAATGAATAATCAGCATAGTTCATTTCAGTAAAGAATTTCAGGCATAGTTTTGGAAGCTTGTAGGGCATATGTTACCATGTACAATGCCCTGATTTAGTTCCTGCATACCTTCAAAAACAGTGGCCAGGCTGTGATCCCAGCTTCTTTGGAGGATCAAGAGGGCTGGAGTTATGACTTTGTAGAGAGCACTTGCCTACTATGTAGAAGCTCTAGGCTCAATGGTATTTTATATGTTTCACTTTGTATTGGAGGAGAACACAGGGAAAACTAAAGGGCAAGTTGAAATAAGCTAAATGAAGGAAGGAATAATAAGACCAGTGTGGTGATGCATGCCTGTAATCTCAGCACTCCAGAGGCAAAGGCAGCTGTATCTCTGTGAGTTCAAGGCCAGTCTGATCAGTTTAATGAGAACCTGTCTTAAAAAACAAAAAAAGGAAATAATATAGGAACTCAATTAGACATTTATTAAAAAAATCGTTTTAAATTTTATTTACATTGGTATTCTGCCTCCATGTATGTCTGTTGTGAGGATGTCAGATCCCCTGGAACTGGAGTTACAGTTACAATTGTGAACTGCCATGTGGGCACTGGGATTTTAACCCAGGTCCTTGGGAAAAGTGGCTAGTGTTCTTAACCGTTGAGCCATCTCCCCAGCTTCAGATATTGAGATTGAGATTTTTAAATGTTCAGTTAAGAATTATAGGAAAGTATGATTTTAGAGTCCCCCCCTCCCCACCCACCACCCCCAGACAGGGTTTCTCTGTAGCCCTGGCTGTCTTGGAACTCACTCTATAGACCAGGCTGGCCTTGAACTCAGAAATCCTCCTGCCTCTGCCTCCCAAGTGCTGGGATTAAAGGCGCACACCACCACCACCACTGCCCAGCGATTTCAGAGTTTTATGTAAGTAGTATATTCACTTTTCTAAGCCATGCATTTTATAGGTCTTTGAAAATTGATAAGCTAGACTCGCTCTTTCTATTCTTTCTACTTCATTATTTTACATTCTACATATTAAGAAACCTATATATAATAGATTGCAGGCTAGTCAGTTTGGACTACAAAGCAAGATTCAGTCTTTTTTTTTTTTTTTTTTGTAATTATTGAGAAATTAAGATCAACTTGTTAAATGGACCTTGCAGGAGGTGGACTGTAGCTCAGTGATAGAGGTTTCCTGGGACCTTGGGTTTAATCTTCAAAGAAACAAAGGTAAGAGGCAGGCATGGCTGGATGCCAGAGTAGACATTTAGCAGGCATGAAGCCATCAATAATAGAGACACCCCCTCACCCCCAGGAAAAGGACAAACAGGCACTTGTGTTAGACAACATATAATGTGCTGTCCCTAAAGCTAACTGATATATTTGAACAACATTTGGTACAATGAAGTTGAATATTTTTGTAGTTTTTATTTGTTTGTTTTTGGTTTTTTTTGAGACAAATACATGCTGTGTAGCTCAAGCTGGCCTCAAATTTGGGAGATTCTCTTGCTCCTAGTTCTGAAGTACTAGAATTACAGATATGTTCTATCATGCATGGCTTATAATACTTTATTTAATTGCTTATTTATTTGTATTTCTTTCTTTATTGGCAGTATTGGGGATTGAACCTTGGGCCTTCAACATCCTAAGCAAATGCTATACCATTGTGCTATAGTTCCAGAGTTATTTTAAAGTATTTGGTTGGCTTTGAATTATTTTGCAAGGAGATCTTGAAGCTTTTGTTATTTATTGCCTAACTTTTATTTATAGTCTGAAATAATGAGGGGCAAGGGAGGTGGTTCCTTTGTTAGGAGTGCTTGCTGCTTTTTTAGAGGAGCCAAGTTTGTTTCCCAGCGCCCAGCCCTCCTATAACTTCAGCTCTCGGGAATGCAGTGCCCTCTTCTGGTGTCCACCAGTCCTGACATGCACATGGATATACACAGGTGCTCAATAAAAATGAAATTAAAAACAAATCTAAGTTAATTAATTATGTAAGGATTGATAGACTCTTAGTTATTAGACATGTACATTGAAACACATCTGTTACGTATGTCATAGAAACATTTTTAGGACAGAAGTAATTTTTTTTTTTTTTTCATTTTTTGAGACAGTGTAGTCTTGGCTGTCCTGGAACTCTGTAGACCAGGCTGGCCTTGAACTCAGAAATCTGCGTGCCTCTGCCTCCCAAGTGCTGGAATCAAAGGCGTGCGCTACCACTGCCTGGCAGTAATGCTGTCTTACACTTAGGATATTTAATATATATTCTCAGTTTTTGTTTACATACAGTGTAGTATGTACCATTTACCTAAGCCAATAAACTGTAGCTTTTGTTAGCTTACTGAAGCTAGGAGATGAAGTACTTTAGTTACAGTATTTTATTATATTTACTGTGTGTTGTGTGTGTATCTCTTATTGAGGTTAGAGGACGACCTACAGGAGTTAATTTTCTTTTTCCATGGTGTCTTGGCTACAAGTGCCTTATATGTGCTGAGCTGTCTCACCCACCCCTCCTTTTACAGTTTTTGACAGTTTCTAACTGTCTTTTTTTCTATTTTTATTTTTTGCTGTATAAAGAATAACTATCTTGTTAGAATACTATATCTAAGAAAAGAAATCCTAAATGTTGATATATTATATAGGTAGTTATTATGGTGATTTGGAATTAATTATACACTCTTGGCCAAACCTGAACTACTAGGTTTCAATTTGACTATGTTGTAATTTCTAGTTAAAAAAAAAAAAAAAAAAAAAAAACCTATTAGCTTTTGATTACTGCATGTAATGCTTGGTATATAAGTTATCTTGAAACTATCTGTATACTTATTGTTTTTAATAGCAGTTTTCGCTTTTGAAAAGCATTCAGTGCTTGGATGAAGAGCTGGCTCAGCAGTTAAGAGCAGTTGCTGCTCTTCCAGACCTACGCTCAGTTCCTAGCACTTATATCAGCCAACTCACAATTTTCCTGGGACTCTAGCTTCAGGGGATTCTGTTTCAGTGGGCACCTGCACTCCCAAGTGGATATCCATGCAGATACCCACTGTCTTAGGGTTTTACACTGTGAAGAGACACCATGACCAAGGCAACTCTTAATAAAGGACAACATTTATTTGGAGTTGTCTCACAGTTTCAGAGGTTTTGTCAGTTTTCATCATGGTGGCATGCAGGGATACACATGGTCCTAGAGAAGGAGCTAAGATCCACAGGCAACAGAAGCCACTGAGTGCCACACTGCCATAGCTTGAGCATATAATACCTCCAAGCCTGCCTCTACAGTGACTTTCTCCAAAAAGGCCACACCTTCTCCATCAAGGTCACACCTATAGGCCAAGTGTTCAAACACATGGGTCTGTGGGGCCATTCCTATTTAAACCACCACCACTGCACACACACACATAATCAAAAAGCAAAACCAAGTTTTAAACAGAAAAAGGAAAAATGAAGTAATAATCTCCATACCTACCTACTATCCAGAAATATCGCCTCTCAACAATTTAATGTATATTGTGTTGTACTTGGTAGGAGATAGAGTATTGCTTAGTACACTGTGCTAGCCTGGAACATACTGTGTAACCCTACTGATCATCCCATGCTGGCAGTCAACTTGTAATCCTTTTTGCTTCTGTTTCCTATGTGCTGAGATTACAAATAGGTAATCTCACTTGGTATATTCTGTTATTTATACATGCACACACACTTATTTTGGTGTAATTATATATGTTTTTTTTTCCAAATGTGTGTGAATGTTCTGCCTGCTTGTTTGTGTCCATTTATGTGTCTAGTGCCCATGGCTGCTGGAAGAGGGTATCAGATATCTTGGAGATGGAGTTATAGATGGTTGTGGGTTGCCATATGGGTTTTGGGAGTCAAACCTAGGGTCTGTGCAAGAGCAGCCAGTGCTCTTAACTACTGAGCCATCTCTTCAGCCTCTATTTATAGCCTTTTAAAGATGCTTTCTTCCTTCCCCCATTTGATAGCAGGTCATGAAACTTCTTATGTCTTTATATTTTTCTGCAGTATAGTTTTTAGAACTGTAATGGACAATTAGTTTTTTAATAGGTATAATTATCTAAAATATTAATATTTAAATTTGTGGCTTTTATTGAATATTGTAACTTATAGTACTTGCTTATATAATTTGAGAGTTTTAAATATAAAAATGTTAGCTGGGTGGTGATGGTGAACACCTTTAATTGCAGTGCTTGGGAGGCAAAGGCAGGTGGATCTCTGAGTTTGATGCCATTATGGTCTACAAATCAAGTTCTAGGATAGCGAGGGCTACAGAGATTAACCCTGTCTCAAAAATCAGAACAAACAAACAAACCCAAAAAGATATGATATTGGAAACATAAAAAACAAATATATTAACATGTATAATAGCTTATTATGGAAAGTAAAGCTCCCGTGGTAATCTGAGTGGCCCAAGTGAAAAAAACTACATGGTTATGTTGGCTATTAAATATCAATGACTTGGCCAAATTTCAAGTTTTTACCAGATAAAGGACTTTGGGAGATCTAGTTAGTTTTGGACATCTTTGTTTGTTTGTTTGTTTGTTTCTTTCTTTCTTTCTCTCTTTTTTTTTGTTCATTTTTTGATGTTTTGTTTTTAGAGACAAGGTTTCTCTCTGTAGCCCTGGCTGTTCTGGAATTCACTTTGTAGACCAGGCTGGCCTTGAACTCAGATCCAAGTGCCTCTGCCTCCAGATTGCTGGGATTAAAGGTTTCCATCACTGCCTGACCACCATTAATTTTTTTGAAAATAGTTCTTCACATATTTTTTTTAATGTAACACTTGCTGGTTATTTCAGTTACATTTTTAAAACGGTTGCTAGTTTATTTATTGAACTGATACTGTTCTTAAAAGTTTGAACTTCTAGAACTTTTTGAAAGGAGCTTTAGCCCAGGTGTGGTGGCTGCTGCTTTAACTCAGCACTCAGGAAGCTGATGCAGGAACATTGCTGTGAATCTGATGCCAGTTTGGGTTGCATAGCAGGTCCAGGCATGCCTGAGCTACAGTGTTATACTGTATCTGAATAAAACCAAACCAAACCAGGAAATCACTAAATGTGTGTGGCTAAGATAATACAGGACTTTATGTTATGAGTCATAGTCCCAAGTGATCTGTATTTAATGTATGTTTCCCATAGGATCATTCCAACCAACAAATGAAATGATGCTTAAGTTCTATAGCTTCTACAAACAGGCAACTGAAGGACCCTGCAAACTTTCAAGGCCTGGATTCTGGGATCCTATTGGAAGATATAAATGGTAATTTCATTTATAGAGCTAAGAAAGACTTTTAATTTAAATGAGTTAATTATATAGCTGTTACTTATGTGTTTTGTGCATAAAGCGTCCTAGGTATACTTCACAGTTTTATTTTTTAAAGTGTCCTTAATATACTTTTACATAATTAGAAAAATTTTGGGGAAGATAGGAAAACAGCAAAATGTAATGATACATTACAGATAGAAAACTGAGAAAATGTTTGTACTTAGTTTTTCTTTTCTTTTATAGAGATTCCTTCCTCTACTCCCAGATTAATCCCTCATGTTAAATGAACAAGTTTGATGTTGGTAGTACAACTTAGTAATTCTAGCAGTCTGAGGTAAAGGCAGAAGGATCAAGAATTCAAGGCCAACTTTGGCTACATAGAGAGTATAAGGTCAAAAAAAAAAAAAAAAAAAAAAAAAAAAAAAAAAAAAAAAGAAAGAAAGAGAGAAAGAAGAAAACACCCAAAACCAACTCTTTCTTATCTCTTTGAGCTGCCAAAGAAAATAGTGACTCTGTTTGTCAAGTGAATTGTTTGCTTTGAGACTTTAAGGTAATGTGTAACAAGGTATGACTCAGGGACTGCCACCTTAACTTTGGTCTAAGGTGACCTCTGACCCTTGAGAATAATATTGGTTATTAATGTTGTAGCTAAAAGAGCCATGAAATATCTAGATGCTCTTCTGTTTTCTGAGTCCACTAATACTTGTAAACAGCTTGATATCTGTAAAGACTATTGAAGATTTACAAATATCTGACAAAGGTTAATTTTAGATTATACTTTATCAATAGAGTATGGTGATTAGTGCATCGTGTTTTCAAACAAACCATTAGATTCACAGATGAGGAAATCATTTCTTTCCCTAGATTTGACTTTTGGCAGAGTTAACTGCTTCCAAGAAAAATGTTTTAAGACAGGATTTGTGTTTTTTTTTGAGACAGTCTCATCCTAAAATTCACATGTAGCTGAGGATGGCCTTGAACTTCTGCTCTCCTGCTTTGCCTTTCCAGATTTAGGGTTACAGGCAAGATTACAAGCATGAACTATGATTGCTAATTTATTCCATGCTTGGGACTGAACCCAGGGCCTTGTGCGTGCTAGACAAATACTTTTACCACCTGAACTACATCCTTAGTCCTGGTCCATCCTTAGTTCTAGTATACAAATTTGTTGCAAATAGTATACAAATTTATTTAAATTAATGGAATTTTAACCAAAATGTTTGTTTACAACATGGCTTTCAGAGTTCTTAAAATCTTCTAAACTATTCATTACTGTTACTATTCTTTTTTTTTTTTTTGAGACAGGGTTTCTCTGTGTAGCCCTGGCTGTCCTGGAACTCACTCTGTAGACCAGGCTAGGCTGGCCTCAAACTCAGAAATCCACCTGCCTCTGCCTCCCAATTGCTGGGATTAAAGGCATGCGCCACCACTGCCCAGCGTTACTATTCTTTATAATGACATAAAACCTTTTGAGGCTGGAGAGTTCTTGCAGAGGTCTTGGGTTTGGTTCCTAGCACCCACACTTAGATGTCTTACAACTGCCTGGGGACTCCAGTTCCAGGGAATCTAATGCCCTCTTCTGGCCTGTGAGGGCAATTGCATGTAAATTTGCATGTAAGTGATACACATACACACTCAGGCTCACATATATACACCAAAAAAAAAAAAAAATAATAAAAAAAATAAAAGATCTTTCGGGTTGGAGGTATGACTCAGTGGTTAAGTGTACTTACCTTTGCACAGGACCTAAGTTTAGTTCCCAGTACCATATGTGGTACTTGCAACTGCCTGTAACTCCTGTGCCAGGAATCCAACACCCTCTTCTGGCTTCTGTGAGTTCCTGCACACAAGTGGTGCACATAAACTCCTGTAGGTATATACACATGCTAATAAAATTTTAAAAGTCCTTAAAACCTTTGAGAGGGTCCTTAGGAAATATTTATGAATGGTTTATAGTCTGTGCTCTACACATATGTTTATGGGTTCATGCTTAGTGTAGTAAAATTCTAATTTTTTGGCTATTTATTTATTTTACATATATGAGTAGTACACTATAGCTGTCCTTAGACACACCAGAAAAGAGCATCAGATCCTATTACAGATGGTTGTGAGGCACCATGTGGTTGCTGGGAATTGAACTCAAGACCTCTGGGACAGCAGTCAGTGCTCTTAACCACTGAGCCATGGTGCCAGCCCTAAAATTCTATTTTTTTTTTTATATTTTCAAAAGTGATTATAAAAGGTTTCATACAGCCATTTGCATGTATGTAATGCTGTCTGAGCACGCCCCTCCATACTCTGCTGCGCTCCCCTTGCCCCCTTTCATTAGCCTCCTCATTTCACTTAGCCTGGATGCATCGGCACAGACTTCTGTTGAAGCCTCACGTGTGTAAATGAGAGAAAGCCTGAGAAGCTGGTCTTTCTGAGATCTGTTTAGTTCACTCCATGGGATTTTCTCTACTTGTACTCATTTTCCGCACTTAGCATAAGTGCATTCTTTAGTGACTTCAGGCATGAACTATGATGCCTAGGTCAAAAATCAAGTGTCTCTTGTTATTACTTTTGAATTTTAATTTCTAGGGATGCTTGGAGTTCGCTGGGTGATATGACTAAAGAAGAAGCCATGATTGCATATGTTGAAGAAATGAAAAAGGTAGGGAAAATAATTTATAGCAGAGAACAAAAATACTCAAAGGAGCTTGAGTTTACTTTTTTTGTGTGTATGTGATAGTAGTTGGGATTAAAACCATGCCAGTCAAGTCAACTACTGTACTATTAAGCTATATGCCTAGCACCTCTGATTTATTTATTTATTTATTTATTAATTAATTTACTTATTTGTGACAAGGTCTTATGTAGCTTAAGCAGCCTAAACGTTGACAAGTGACAGAAGATAACCTTACGGACGGGCACCACACAGCCCTGTTTTATGTGGTGTTGGAGATAGAGCCCTATGGCTTCATGCATGCTGGGAAAACACTCTGTTAACTGAACTACATGCCCAGTCCTGTCTGATGATCGTAAAGAAATTCCTTTTGAGCATAAAGGAAATCTGTAATAAGGGAATTAGTCTCCCCAACTCCAGAGGGTTTTCAACAATTTCTGTTTGGAAAATTCAGATTCTTTTTTTGTCTTGCCTATGTTACTCTTTGTTATGCCCTTTGTTACATTTTCACAACTTTTGTTTAGTGGACTTTAGCACAGAGGGCAGAGTTTAATTCTTCTGCTGTTAACACTATCAGTAGCATAAACACAAAGGCGCCTTTCAAAAGCAGCGAGAATCAAAAGGCATTGCAGTTTGATAACTGTTAAAAAAGTTGTACTTAGTTATTTGTGTGTATGTGTGTCCTAGTGCATGTGAGACACTCAGAAGAAGACTTGTAGGGATTGGTTCTCTTCTTCTACTGTGGGTGCTGATGTTGACCTCTGGTTGTCTGCCTGGCTTTAAGGAAATCAACTTAAAGATTTACACACTGAGCCGGCCTGCTGACCTTTCTTAACGTCAAATAATGTATAATTTTCAGGATACCTTTATATAATTCAGTATAAAGTTGAGCTGACAGTAATCTTTATTCATTTTTTCTAGTCAGTTTTACTAAGTAATGGTTTAGCCACAGTTTAATGTGAGAAAGAGATTTCTTGCACTTGTAATTCTAGCACCCTAGACTTCTATGCAGGAGGATCTCTATGAGTTCAAGACCAGCCTGGCCTACATAGGGAGTTCCAGGACAGTCAGGGCAACAAAGTGAGATCTGTGGACTTACCCCTCACCCCAGACAAAAACAACAACAAACTCCAGACCTAAAACCAGACAGATGGATGATGTTAAATTGTCCTATGGTCTTGAAAGTGTCAAAGTGTTTATCAATTCCTGCTTTTTGTTTTCTTAGAAGCTTCCTTAGTATCAAACAGTGCATATGAGGGGCCGTTCTAGTGCTATGCCACACCCCAGCTTTTAATGTACAACTTACATAGAGTTTCACACGAAGCCTGTGTAAAATACTCTTTGAATGAGAATACTTTTAAAATAAAAATCATTTTCTTTATGTGTATGTGTGTGTGCCTGAGTGTATGTGGAGCACATGCATGTAGCAGCCCTTAGAGGGTAGAAGTGGAGCTGCAGATGCTTGTAAGCCACCATGCGGGTGCTGGGGACTGAATCTGGGTTCCCTTTAAGAATATCAAGTTCTCTCTAACAGGTAAGCCATCTCTCTAGCCACAAGACTTTTAGATCTTTAGTAAATACATTTTAAATTTGCTTGAAAACAAAATGTAGTCTGTATACATTTATATATATTTCCCTTTGGGATGTGTGCTAATGATTTCAAATCTGAAAATTATTGACAAACTGGAAAAAGTAGATTTTATACCACTGCAGATCAATTTAATAGTTGATGATTTTACAGCATTTCTCTGTCTTACTTACAGATTATTGAAACGATGCCCATGACTGAGAAAGTGGAAGAGTTGCTGCATGTTATAGGTCCATTTTATGAGATTGTAGAAGACAAAAAGAGCAGCACGAGTTCTGACTTGACCTCAGGTTGTATGATCTTTGTTTCTCTGTAAGACACACCATCTTATGAACAAGGTGGGGCCAGGCTGAACTCTAACTCACTAACTTCTTGCCTCCCTGCCCTGTATCCTGAATTACAGGCGTGTTTAATCCCACACAGCGCTGTTTTACTTTTTAAAAATTAACTCAGCAGCTGATACATTATGCATACACTAACACCTGTATGTCTGATTTTCTCTTTTACTTTCACATGCCAGTCCGATTGGAGAAAATCTCCAAGTACTTAGAAGGTAGGAGTCATGAAATCCATGTAAAACTTCTGTTTAAAATTTGCAGGGCAGTGGGGCTGGAGTGATGGCTCCGTGGTTAAGAGCACTTCCTATTTTGCAGAGGATCAAGTATGATTCCCAGCACCTTATGTCAGTCAGCTTACACCTGCTTATTACTCTGGCTCTAAGGTATCACCAGAGGCCATCTTGGCTTTGTGCCCTCCCCCTCCCCCACATGTGAAATCCCCTCATACTTACATACTCTCAGACATAAAAGTAAAGATAAGTAACGGGATTGAAGAGACAGACAGCTGGCTGAGTGGTTAAGAGCACTGGCTGCTCTTCCAGAGGTTCTGGGTTCACTACCTAGCACTGACATGGTGGCTCACAACTGTCTTTAACTCTAGTTTTACAGAATCTTGTGCCCTCTTTTGGCCTCTGAGGGTACTAGGCATGCAAGTGGTACATAGACATATGTGCAGGCAAAACACTCAAACATAAAATAAAATTTAATAACTAAAAATACTAATAGAAAAATAAATAATAAAGTTTACAGGGAAAAATAATTCTGCACACATACATAAAAAATTTATCATCTAGAAATTGTTATCCAAAGCAAATATATTGTATTGAGATTCTAAAATATTCAACTGTATGTTTTAACCTTATTAAAATTTGCCAAGTAGTTTACTTCTATATTACAAAAATATATAATTCATATCTTTTTGTGTTCTTAATTAAATTAGAAAACTTATTTATTAAGTGAATTAATGCTGCTATGCCAAGGGCAGAGGTCAGAGGGCGAACTGGGATTTGGCTATGTATTTCTTTCTAGTGAGTCCTAGGGATCAGGCATGGCAGCAAGTGCCTTTACCCACTGAGCCATCTCGCTGTCCACTTTGTTTTCATAAATGATTTTGTCTTGTGAAATATGTTATTTATACCATGGATTAATTATTTTTTAGCTTATTTGTAAAATATTTATATATTTAGAAACAGTTTCTTATCATAACCCTGGCTTTGAACTTACCATATAGATGAGGATAGCCTTGAGCCCTGGCCAGTCTGTTTTCACCTCAGGTTGTGGGGTTCCAGGAGTGTGCTGCCATGCCACCTGCTCTGTACTTACCTACATGTTCATTTCTTTGTGATACAGTCTTGGTATATATAGTCCTGGTTGGCCCAAAACATACCATGTAGGTGTAGTCCTGTCTGTCCTGGAACTCCCTCTGTAGACCTGGCTGACCTCGAACTCAGAAATCCTCCTGTCTCTCCCTCCTAAGTGCTGGGATTAAAGGCATGTGTCACCACTACCTAGCTTAATCTTCTCTTGTTAATAGTATTAATATCTTGTTAATAGTATCTTTTGTATTGCAGATTTATTATTTTGTGTTATTTGCTATTATAGATTGAATTCTTTTTAAAACTTAATTTTTGAGTTATATATTATTACTAAATAGAAATAGAATTGTTTTGGTATATCAATCTTATATGTTTCATTCGCATTTACCATTATCCTAATGGCTTTCTTTCCTTTTTTCTTTCATTTCTCTCTTCTCTCTTTCTCTATCTCTCTTTCTCTTTCTCTCTCTGTCTCTCTCTCTCTCTTTCTCTCCTTCTTTTTGAGATAGGGTCATACTTTGTAGCTCTGGCTGGCCTAGAACTCATAAGAGATAATAATTTGAATTAAGGGAATTAGTGACCTTGGGGCAAGATCTCACCCAGCTAAATTTAGGTCCAAGCCTAGTAGTACAAACCTTTAATCTCAGGAGGCAATGACAAGCAGATCTCTGAGTTCAAGGCCAGCCTGAGACAGAGCAAGTTCTAGGTGAAAACTTAAATCTAGGCTTGGTGGACCCATCCTTTAATCCTGTGTCTAGGAGACAGGCATGCAGATCTCAGAGTTCAAAGTCAGTCTACAGAGCAAGCTCCAGGACAGCCAAGCTTAGGCAGTGAAGGAGTTGGAAAACAGAGAGCTGGTGATGATGTAATAGAACAAGGTTAGCTGGAGCTAAGAAATTAGCAGTAATTAAGAAGAAACCAGCATTGCTGAGGTGAAATCTTCTGGGAAGTGTTTTCTGAGAGCACAAAGAAGCTGTGTTCCCTAGTTAGCCCACATTGTACCTCATGCTGGACTTGGTAATGTGTAAGCGTCACCCAGGTGGTACTGGTTCTTATCTTATGTGTTTTGAGTATTCTGCCTGTGTGTATGTAAGCAGAACTGGAGTTATGGACAGCTACAAGCCACCATGTGGGTACTAAAAACTGAAGCTAGGTCTCTCAGAAAAATAGCCTCTGACCCCTGTTTTCATTTCATGTTTTAGATCTTGGTAATGTTCTGACCACTTCAAATGCCAAAACTGTTAACGGTAAAGCGGAGAGCAGTGATAGTGGGGCTGAGTCTGAGGAAGAAGGGGCCCAAGAAGAGTTAAAAGGAGCAGAACAAAGTGGCAGTGATGGTAGGTGTTGGGAACCTGATTATTAATACAGTTAATAATTCTGTACTTGATAAGATAAAAGGACATGAGAACATTTGTGCTGATTTTTTTTAAAAAAAAATTGTATGTGATTAATGCATGTGGCAGCATTTGGGGTATTGTTTGAACTATCAGGATTTTCAGTGGATCAAAGTGTTCTACTATAGAATATCTGGGCAGCCAGCCTTCATCATAAATCAAATAGGAGTTAGCTGAGGGTGGACAAGAGTAGGCTACTCTTCCAAATGTTCTACATAAAATGACATACTATATAATTCAGAAAGGGGGATTTACTTTATTTTATTATGCATATGGGTGTTTTGTCTGCATGTGCTTCTGTGTACTGTGTGTGCAGTGCCCTCAAGAGGCCAGAAAAGGGAATTTGGAACTAGAATTACAGATGGTTGTGAGATGCCATATGGGTATAGGGAGTAGAACCCAGGCCCTGTGGAAGAGCAACCCATGTTCTTAACTGCTAAGCCATCTCTGTATCCCAGTATTTATAATTTTAAGTTTTGGAAACACTGCCTCAGCTATCCTAGGTTGGCCTTAAGTATGTTCTATAGCTGAGGATGACCTTGAATTTCTGATTATCTCCCTGCTGGATTACAGGTGAGTGCTACCATGCTCAGTTTATGCATTGTTGACATTTAAGGGCCTGGTTCATTAATGTTATGCAAGGAGCTGTATCCCTAGTCCCATACATATATTGTTTAGGGTGTTATTTTTAGAATGAATATATATATATACTTTAGCATTCTATCAAAATTCTTTAGTGTTTTATCAAAGATAAAATGGAATTTAGAAAATAGAATATAGGCATAAACGTATTTTTGCTTGCTGACTATTGAATGCAAGGCCTGGCACGTAGTAGACATACCCTGAGCTATGTGCGCATTTGTAAATATTTTGAGACTGAGTCTTACTATGTAGCTCAAGTTCATTCCAAATTTAACAATCCTCCTGATTCTGTCTCTAGAGTTCAGATTACATTGTGTCACTTGGTCACCTCAGGCATAAATTTGATGGAGTTCTATAATCACAGGATACCTCATTCTGATGCCCTATTAGTATAAGGACAAGAAATTCTAATTACAGAAAGAGATATTAAGTCTGCCCAACTTAGATTTGCTTTCACATTCTGTTCTTTATGGATCAGTTTATTGGTCTGGTAGTCTTCTTCATTTCTAGGTTTTAGAGTAGTTTATTTGAGATAATATAAAAACATTCGGACACTATTCTAGGGGCTGGAGAGATGGCTTAGTGGTTAGGACCATTGGCTGCTTTTCCAGAGGACCTGTGTTCATAGCCCAGAACCCACATGGAGGCTTACAGCCTTCTGAATTCCCATTTTCAGGGGCATCTAATGCTCTCTCTTGGCTTCCAAGGGCACCAGGCTTGCATGTGATTCACAGACATACATGTAGGCAGAACACCATATACATAAAAATAAAATGAAAATAGATTTAACTTTTGTTTTTTAGAGGCAGGTTATCTCTGTAGTCCTGGCTGTCCTGGAACTTGCTATGTAGACCAGGCCTCAAATTCACAAAGGTTGAAGATTGCCCTCCCTGTTTCCAAGTGCTAGGATGAAAGGTGTCTGCCACTAAACTCTTGTGTGTGTGTGTGTGTGTGTGTGTGTGTGTATTTTAACAAATTTGTTTACGTTTTGTTTGTGTACATGTTTGTATGCATGAGTTCAAACATGCATGCATAGGTATATGTGTGTCTGTGTGCCATAGTGCACATGTGGACATCAGACGACAGCTTTTGGGGGTCAGATGTCTTCTTCCATCATATGGGACTTGGGGATTGGGCTCAGTTGTCAGACTTTATAGCAAGTACATGTACTTGTTGATCTCCAGCTCAAAGGATCATGGTGAAGCCTGGTCTGTTGACTTAATCCTTAGGCAAGAGGCCAGGCTGAATTACAAAGTGAATAGTAGTAGACCATTTAAGGCTACATAGTGAAACTGTTTCTCAGAAAAACCAAAACAGGTTTCCTATTGTGGCGGACACCTTTAATTTCAATGATTGGGAGGCAGTCTCTGTGGGAAGTGTTGTATCCTGAGGTCTTGTCTTAACAAAACAAAATACCCACAGAAACTAAAGGAAAGAGCATGGTAATATTCTTTTAAACCTTTTTCCCATTTTGAGATTTATTGTATTTTTGTGTGAGTCTGTGAGCATTTTTTTGCCTACAATATTGGATCCTCTGGAGCAGGAGCTCTAGGCATTTTTGAGTCTGACATGGGTGCCGATTAATCTCTGTAGCCCGAGATGATGATGATGATGATGAGGAGGAGGAGGAGGAAGAGGAAAGGGAGGAGTTTTTAAAGGATTTTTGAAGAGTTATGGGGAATGGGAGCAGTTTGAAAAGTTAACATGAAGTTTGAGTGAGCTTTGGTATTTAGTAGTTCCTTTTGCAAGGAACATTTCTCCTATCCAGATGGGAAGCCATTCAGAGGATTGTGGTAGTTTGGGAATTGTAGAAGTGATTATAGAAAAACATTTTTTTCTTTCTATGTAGACCATGCTGGCTCTGAATTCAGAGTCCACCTACTTCTGCCTCTTGAGTGCTGGGATTAAAGGCTAAGTCATTAGACCTGGCTACTAGGTACTTTTGTTCATCTCCTTTTTTTTTTCCCATACAAGATAAGAAAATGATGAAGAAATCAACAGATAAGAATTTGGAAATCATTGTTACCAATGGCTATAAAAATAGCTTTGCTCAAGATATACACAGTGACAGTCATACCGATTCTTCCCGGAGTACCAGAAACAGTGAAGATGAGAAGCCTGGAGAACAGAGCTTGCAGCGGACAGCAAACACTGCTGTCTCTGTTCACCAAGGTATTGTCCTCAAGTGCCCCCTCTAATCTTTTTCCGACAGTTAAAACACTCTAATAGTTCTAGAATGCTTAGGAATCATTTAGAACTTAAAAATGTCATGTTTAGTAATGTCTTCTTAGGGTTTGTTAATGCTGTAAGGGTTAGTTACTTTGAAGTACAGTGAATTAGAGTCAGGGCATTTTCTTTGTTTCTTTTTTTTTCTTCATAGTGTGAGTTGTGTGTATCATGGGAAGTCTGTGGAGGATCTGTGGAGGTCAGGAAGGACAACTTGAGTTTCCACCATGTGAATTCTGGGGAGTGAATTCAGGCTGGCAGGCTTGGCCGCCAGCTCCCCTGGTCTCTGAGCCATGGTGTATTTTATTAGGTCCAAGCTCTGTAGACCTGGTGGCCTAGAACTGCTGATCATTCTCCTGCCTTAACTGCTGGAATCTAGCTGACATTTGTTCAGTTATGTAGATATTAAGTTTTGGAAGCTTATTTAAAAAAAACCCTGACTTGGAGCCCGGTGTAGTGGAATACCTGTAACTGCAGCACTTGAGAAGCTGAGGTAGGAGCCTTGTGGATTTGAGACCGTCCTGGTAGACAGATTTCTCTCCCAGAATGAGTATAATATAGGACTGCTGAATTGTGAAAAATAGAATGAAAATGTATTTTTCTTGTCTGAGTATAGTTACACTGTCTGAACATTTATTTGTTCATATTTAGATACAAATGAAGATCCCAGCGAAGATGCTTCAGGAATACATCATTTGACAAGTGATTCAGATAGTGAAGTATACTGTGATTCTATGGAGCAATTTGGACAAGAAGAGGTAAAGATGACATTTTCCTATTGACAAATCTTCAGAGTGGTATTTCCAGTGCACAGAATATGGTATGACATTCATGCATGGAAATGCCATAATAAAATCCGTTACTTTGTGTAATAACAAAAATTAGCAAAGGCAAAAAACCCTCTAATGCATAACTCTAATGAGCCCTGCCTCTTCATTGCTTTGGAAACATTCCTGCTGCAGGGCAAAGTGCTTGCTGCAAGCTGCAGCCTCAGACCTTGCACAAAGCTGGAGGGTGTTTGTAATCTTTGCACTTCAATGAATTGGGATGTGCTGACAGGAGAATCCCTAGAAGGTCACAAGCCAGCTAGACTGCTTATGTCCTCATGAAAGATGAAAGACCCTGTTTAGTGGAGAGCAAGGGAAGACATCTGAGTTTGTGGTCCTTTAACTACCACATGTGGGCTGTGGCACTCTTAACTGCTAAAATAACAGCCATGAACACATAACACATGGAGTACATACACATTACAGACACATTCTCTCTCTCTCTCTCTCTCTCACACACACACACACACACATCACACACACATACATCACACATACACACACTCATACACACATGACTAAAAAAAACCTTAAAATGCTTAAACATTTATAGTTGTGTGTGTGTGTGTAAATTAAAATATATAATAAGGCTGGGAGATGGCTCAGTGCATAAAAGCACTTGCTACACAAGTATGTGAGGACCTAAGCTTGAATTCTCAGTGTCTATTCAAAAGCCATGTGTAGAGGCCTGCATGGTGGTGTACAGCTTTAATCCCAGAACTCAGGAAGCAGAGGCAGGCATATTTCTGTGAGCTTAGTCTAGCCAGGGTCTATATTGTAAAACTTTGTCTTAAAGGGGAAAAAAAAAAAGCCACTAGTGGCTCTGTGTGCCTGCTCCACTTTAGCACTATTGGGAGTAGAGAAAGGATGGTCTCTGGGATTTTCTGCTGTCAGCTCTAGGTTCAGTGAGAGACCCTGTATCAAGGGAATAATGTGGAGTGCAGCAGTGATAGAGTCGGCTACTAGATACTGTCTGGCCTCTGCATGTGTACACATGGGAGTACATGCCTACACTGATACATGTGCCTTACACACACACACACACACACACACACACAAAAGAAAAAATATACCACATAATTTTATTAGAATACTACATTAGAATTAGAATGCTAATATAAATGGTAGAATAATAAAATAATACAGAATTCCATTATAATTTACCATATGTGTATTTTATAAATATTCTATGGTATGTAGAATGGAGATGTAAAGAGTAAACTGTGTAGCCATGAGCTTTTCTACCTGGCCTCTTTGTTCCCAGAATAACGACTCTGAAACATAATTATTTATGAGTAAATGCCTAGGCCATAAGCTTTGACTCCTTCTCTGACTAGCTCATAACTTATATAACGTGTTTGATTATTCTAGTCTGTGTCTGCCACATGGCTAGTTACCTCTCCTCAGTTTCATTTGTCCATTTTTTTCTGAGTCTGGGCAAAGTTTCTCACCTCTCTAACTTCCGGAGTTCTAATCTCTGTCTACCGGAACTCCCACCTTTTATTTCCTGCCTTAGCTAATAGGCCATCAGCTTTTTATTAGCAGGTGATCCTTCCACATAAGAGATTCTCTGTATAAAACTGTGTATGCTACTGTTCCTGCTTAAATATTGATTAGTGAAGAAAATTGAATGATCTTCAGACATAAATTCTTCAAACTGACTATACTCCAGTCAATGAAAACTTTTGTTCAAGGGCTGGGGCGATGGTTCAGCAGTTAAGACCCAAGTTCCGGTCCTAGTATCCATGACAAGACAGCTCACAATTGCCTATGAACCCAGCTGCAGGGGATCTGATGCCCTCTTCTGGCCTTCAAGGGCATTACTTTTATTTCAAAAACCTCCACACAAATCCACATACAAGATGTTTACATACACACACATACACAAAACTAAATGAAGCCTTTAAAAGCAGAAACTATTTTTAGTAAAAATAATATTCAGATTTCAGTAAAGATTCAGTATTGGAAGAACAAATTATAACAATAGTCTGTAGTTGTATGTGGTGGCCTACACCTTTAATTCTAGCAGATGGGAGGCAGAGGCAGTCATATCCCCAAGTTTGAGGTCAGCCTGGTTTACATAGAAAGGCCCAGGCCAGCCAAGGCTACATAGTAAGACCCCTGAAACAAAACAAAACAAAACAAAACAAAACAAAACAAAACAAAACAAAACAAAAACAACAAACCCATGAAAGTTGGTGATTTGTACCTTTTCCCCCCCTCTTCAAGATAGTTGTACTATGTAGCTCTGGCTGACTCAGAACTCCATATGTACTCACGTCTGGTGTTGAGTTTGACCTGTGATGGCACCTGCCTGTGCCTCCCTCACGCCTCCGCTGTGCACTACGGCGTACATTTCATGGCATTCACCTTTTTCTGTTGACCCATGGATTTAACCTTCAGGAGTTCAGCCTTGGTTACTGCTTCTTTGGTTTCAGCCATGATATGGCTGATAACTGTCAAAGAAATAAGCTTAGTGTTTTCTCTCTTCTGAACTCTACTCTTTGTCTGGTATGCTGGCACTAGTTTTATGTCAACTTGGAAGAAGCTAGAGTAACTTTTGGAAGGGGACCCTCAGTTGAGAAAATATTCCCACCAAAATATCCTTGTGGGGTCTTGATTGAGAATGATGTACATGAGCCCAGATTACTGTGGACAGAGCCACCATTGAGCCTATGCTCCTGGATGGTGGAAGAAAGCAGGCTGAGCAAGCCATGAAAAGCAAGCCAGTAAGCAGCACTCCTCAAGGGTTCCTGCCTTGATGTTCTTACTCTGACTTCCTCAGTAATAATGACTTACAAGTTGTATGGTGGAGTTAACTCTTTCCTTCCCTACCTGCTTTTGGTCATGGTGTTTCTAGCCTATGACAGGAACTCTGAGACATCTCTGGCTTCAGTTTTCACTTGCCTGTATGTGAACCATTTTCTTTTTCTGTCCTTTTACAGTCTGCTCTCCTGTACTTATCGTAGTGTGTCACCAAGTTGTCTAGTCCACAAAGCTCTCCTGCTTTTGCTCTCCGTGCTCAGGCTTTTAAGACCAGTAGGATTCTGTTGGAAGTTTTCAAATCATCTTCCATCCTACTACATCACTGGCCATCTGTCTCTATGAAACCTTATACTCACTGGTTCTTTTTGTTTTTGCATTAGTGGCTGACTATAGCTCTGGCTGGTCTGGAGCTTACCATGTAGACCAGGCTGTCCTCTAACTCAACAGAGATCTGCCTGCTTCTGCTTCTGAGTGCTGTTATTTAAAGGCATGTACTACCACTCATTTGTTCTCAGTTGAAGCCTTTTCTGACCTGAGTCGCAACTCAGCTCCAGTAAGGGTTAGGTAGCAGTTTGATTGACCCCTGGAGTCTGTGCTGTGTATTGTTTCTCATGAATCCCAGCAGACAATGGAGCAGTAATCTCTTCTGACTCCTTACTAAGCTGGTAAGCAAAGATCCTCTTTCCTTGAAAAGGAAATTCCTATCTCTACTATTTCCTGTCTGTGGGAAGCTGCATATAAATTGAAGAATTTTTTAAACAAAGGGATATTTTCAGCAGGAACATGAAGATTCTTTTAGAAAAGCAGTATTTATATTGCCATGAAAACTTTGGTCTATCATTTATATGTTTTTAAGTTCTAACTGTCATTTTAAATTTGTAGCCTTTAGACAGCTTTATGTCAAACAATGGACACTTTCAGTATTACTTAGGTGGTGATCCTACTCAGCACTTGGAAAGTTCTGGTTTTTGTGAAGATGCCCAACAGTCTCCTGGAAATGGCAGCACTGGGAAAGTGCAGGTGCTAGCAGTCAAGGGAAAAGGTGAAGTGAAACACGGAGGAGAAGATGGCACAAGTAGCAGTGGAGCGCCACACCGTGAGAAGAGAGGCGGAGAGAGCGAGGACTTCTCCAGTGTCAGGAGAGGGAGAGGTGTGTAGTTCTCCTTCATTGACTCCTGACACAGTCTCATTGTCTGGACTCAGACATGGCCTGGGACTTGGGATCCGTTTGCCTCTGGCTGGCAAGTATGACAGTGCTCAGCTTAGTTTTTAAATCTTTTGCAGTGTTTTTTAAAAGAACATTTTGTGTGTGTGTGTGTGTGTGTGTGTGTGTGTGTGTGTGTGTGTGAGAGAGAGAGAGAGAGAGAGAGAGAATGTGTGTGTATCTCTGTGTGTATGTCTATGTTTGTGTGTGTGTGTGTGTGTGTGTGTGTGTGTGTGTGTGTGTGTGTATGCTCTACATGCAATGGCATGCATGTGGAACTTCAAGGACAACTTTTAGGAGTCGGTCTTCTCCAGCGTGTGGCTCCCATAAATCAAAGCCAGGTCGTGAGCTTAGGCAACAAGTGTCCTTGCTGAGCCACCCTGCAGTCCATCATAGAGTATTTGTGAGGATTTGTCTTTCCTTCTGAGCAATCACTGGCTGCTCTAACTGTGCTGCTACTTTTGTTCCCTGTGTAAAAGTCAGTCTGAATCTTTCATCTTTCCTTACAAATCAACTAGTAAACATGAAGGAACACTGAACACTGAACACTGACAAGGGAGTGTGGGCTGGAAGACAGTCAGCGGCTACGTGTGCTTGCTCCTAACTTGAAGACTTAGGTTTGATCCTTGGACTGAAGGGAATACAGCTTCCATTAAGTTGTCCTCTGACCTCTAATGCATGCCTTGGCATGAGCATTCCCTCTGACACATCTGACACTGAATAAATAAATGTGGAAAGAGTTAAAAAAGAATAGTGACATGATCAGGGAGTAGACTAGATATGAATGAGAAAAAAAGTAGATGTATTTGTTGTAGTTATTTCTGGTGAGAAATGAAGATACCGTTGAAAGATGAGAGAGAGGGGTGGGGGAGAGAGAGAGAACACATAGAATTGTAGTGTAGAACAAGAGGTATAGCTCAGTCATAGCTTGAGTTCCATCCTCGCCATTGATGGAGAAAAGAAAGGGAAAAAGAAGGATTGAGAAATAAGCATTTGAACAAAGTATGGATAATAAGGTTATGGCCCAATACATCCCTTATGAATTGTATTATAAAATAAATATTTATATAACCTGTCTTCAGTATACTCAAAACACCATGTCAGCCTGATTTTGGGCAAAGTTATCTAACACAAAGGCTGTTTAAAAATAACCTGTACTTCAGGGGCTGAGAGATGGCTTGGGGATGAAGAGTATTTATTGCTCTTGCAGAGGACCTGGGTCTCCATTTCCCAGCACCCATAGCAGAGGGTTCAGAACTGCTTGTAACCCCTGTTCTGGAAATTGAGCACCCTTTTCTGGCTCTGTAGACATCTACACAAACATAAACATATTCTCTCTCTCTCTCTCTCTCTCTCTCTCTCTCTCTCTGTCTCTGTCTCTCTCTCTCTCTCTCTCTCTCTCTCTCTCTCTCTCTCTCTCACACACACACACACACACAGACAGAGACACAGAGACAGACAGATAGACAGACAGATCTTAACATAGCACACTCCAGGTGAAAACCGCATTGCTGTATGGGTGTTTTCTTGTACTGCTGCAGTGTTGGAGAACTATCTGTAGAGTCTGTGTATTCAGGGCAAACGTGCACACAAAGCACAGAAGTAGAGAGGAAATCAGGGATGGCATCTTGTACTCAGTTCACTGACTTTACATAGGTCTCGGCTTTTACTTGCATTGTAAGTAGAATTGTAGCCAGAGCTCAAATTGATAGGGGTGTGCTTTCACACTTGATTTCCTGCTTATACCTTTGAATAAGAGGGTGTGGGGAAAGGCAAGAAGGAAATACCCTTAGCTTCTGTTTTGAGGAAAGATCTGTAACACTCTGTTTCTGTAAGAGTATACAGTAATAAAAACTGTTAGCTCTGCTGGGGATGTGTAGTTCAGAGATAGAGTGCTTGGCTTTTGCATGCAAGGACTCAAGCCCCAGGAACACACTATGCGTGTGCACATACACACACCACACACGGGAGGGGGGAGGAGAGGGAGAGGGGGAGAGAGAGTGAGGGAGAGAGGGAGGGAGAGAGAACACATAAAGGACAAGAGGAACAACATAAACATCTCAGCCTTCTGAAAATAATTTGGCAATACTAAGAACCTTGACAAATTTGAAATCCTTTCATTCAATAGTATTATATTACAATCTGTAAATTGGTACTAAAGGCGGTTGATGGTTAATAATTGGTTGTCAACCTGATAGGACTTATAGTCACCTAGGAGTCAAGCCACTGGGCAGGCTTATGAGGCATGTCTAGTAGGTTAATTTATCTAGAAGAGCTTTCAGTAGAAAAGAGGAACTGAGAAGAGCACTGGTGATCATCTCATGCTTCCTAACTTCAGATTCTCTGTGCCCCATGCTCCTGCTGCTATGCCAGTCCTGCCATGATGGACTTCCCTTGACTGCAGGCCCAGATAAAGCAAGCTAACCAACCTACGTACCTACCTTCCTTCCTTCTTCCTTTCCTTCCTTCCTTCCTTCCTTCCTTCCTTCCTTCCTTCCTTCCTTCCTTCCTTCCTTCCCTCCCTCCTCCTCTTCCTCCTCCTCCTCCTCCTCCTCTTCTTTTTTTTTTTTTTTTGAGAAGGACTTTCTTGGCTGTCCTGGAACTCAACTCTGTAGAACAGGCTGTCCTCAAACTCACAGAGATCTGCCTGCCTCTGCCTCCCAAATGCTGGGATTAAAGGCGCACATTATTACTGCTTTGCTGAAACTTTCCTTTCTTAAGTTGCTTTGATTAGGTACTTTGTTCAGCAGCTAGAAAAGTAACTAACATAGGAGTCAACAAAAAATTTAGAGATGGATTAGTGTAGAAAGACATTCATTGCAACATTTATTTGTATAAGCAAAATTAAGCATTTATTTGTATAAGCAAAAATTTGGTTTTGAAGCTTGAGAGACAGTAAAATTGCTTGCTGCATACAGCTGATGGTTCAGTCCCTGGAACCCACAGTAGAGGGAAGAAGTGATTTCTGATGGTTGTCCTAGGATTTTCATATGTGCCGTGGCACACACACATTACATCCATAGTTTTACACACATACACACATACACACACACACACACTCTCTCTCTTTCTCTCTCTCTCTCTCTCTCTTTTAAAATAATTGTAGGGGTTTTTTTTGTTTGTTTGTTTTTGTTTTTTCGAGACAGGATTTCTCTGTGTAGCCCTGGCTGTCCTGGAACTCACTCTGTAGACCAGGCTGGCCTCGAACTCAGAAATCCACCTGCCTCTGCCTCCCAGGCGCTGGATTTAAAGGCGTGCGCCACCACCACCTGGCGTAGGGTTTTTTTTTTTTTTAAAAAGATTTATTTATTTTATGTATATGAGTGCTCTATTTACATGTACACCCACATGCCAGAAGAGGTTGCTGGGAATTGAACTTAGGACCTCTGACAGAGGAAGCAGTACTTTTAAATGTTGAGCTATCTCTCCAGCACTGGTTTTTGTTTTTTTGAGACAGGGTCTCCTATACAGCCCTTGCTATCCTTGACCTCTGCATAGACTAGACTGGCCTTGAGCTCAGAGATCTGCCTGCCGTCGACTCCCAAGTACTGGGATTAAAGAAGTGCACTGGCACACCCAATTTTAAAATAATTGTTATTCCCCTCCTGTACCTTGCCCCATTGTCTCATGTATCCTAGGCTAGCTTTGACCTCTTTATGTAGTCCAGGATGGCCTTGAACTTCTCCTTCTCCCAAGTGCTAGGATTATAAGCGTGTGCCACTCACTGTACCTGGCTTTTTGTATTAGCAAACATTTATAATCTCTAGTCATTTGTGCAGAATGCTTAGGTCAATTACTTTATTGTTTATATTGGGTGTTTTTGGAGTAAGAGTCAGTGATGGAGATAAATGTTTGTAATATGATTTAAATAGTATATAATCATGAGAGATAAAGTCAAATTTTAAATCCGTGCATATGAAAAGTGGTAATATAGAACAATCTTAGTAGATTTTTAATACTTATAAGGAATATGCAGTTTATAACTAGAAAACAAACCCTTTTGTGCGCTTACAATATCCTGAAACCAAGAAGAAAAATTTTGTTATTTAAATACTTTTAATACTTTAAAACAACAGTTAAGGCATTTTTAGTTTAAATCAGTTTTAATTGCAGTAGTGAACATTTACATTTGAAAAAAAGATTTATTTTGTGTGTATGAATATTTTGCCTCTATGTATAGTGCACCATGTGTATGCCTGGTGCCCACAGCATTCAGAAGAAAGTGTCAGATTCTCTAGAAGTGGAATTACAAATGGTTTTACACTACCATGCAGGTGCTGGGAATTAAACCCAGGTTCTCTTGCAAGAGCAAGTGTTCTTAACTGCTGAGCCATCTCTCCAGCCACAGTAAAGAGGTTTTTTTTTTAACATGTATTCTGAACATGTATCTTCCTTATGAATTGTATAAACATGGTCATATATTAGTAAATTATGTACAGTATTCCCCAGTAGAGAACAGAAGTTTATATAGTGATTTCCTTAATGCTAATGGTTTATTTTGTGTACTTCTCTATTGCTTTTATTTTACTTTGTACATGTATTTACACATCAAGGATTGGCAAGGAAAGTGAGTAACAGACTATTTCTATTTGAAAAAGAAATGTACAACTTACTTTACTCTCTTAAAGTAGGGCATAGAATGCCGCATTTGAGTGAAGGAACCAAGGGTCGGCAAGTAGGAAGCGGCGGTGATGGAGAACGCTGGGGCTCAGACCGAGGGACCAGAGGCAGCCTCAACGAGCAGATCGCTCTTGTGCTCATCAGATTGCAGGAGGACATGCAGAATGTCCTTCAGAGACTTCACAAACTGGAAACACTAACTGCTTCCCAGGTAAGCTACTGAGTTTATCTTCTTGCTATCTTCTGGTTTTTGATTCTATAGAGCAGTTGTAAAATCTATCTCCATGAGATTTGTGTAAATACATCTTTACATTCAGATTTACATAAATATACATTTTCACAAGTTGACACATTTAAAAAATTTTTGTTAACAATCAGATTACCTGGTTTGAACATATCATTTAAGAAAAGACTGGCCTAAAAGACGAGTGCTGTTTCTGTGAATAGAAAATGTTTAGAGTGTGAAGTTGAGCATTACAGAGGGCTAGAGAATATAGTTAAATGGCTTAGCTTTCACAAGGCCCTGGGTTCAATCTGCAGCACTGAATGGAATAAAAAATTCAGTACATTGAAGTTACAGATTGGATGCTTGGTATTAGAAGAAAAATTTTTACTAAACACTTAAGTTTAAAGAACTAATGACAAAATCTTTACTAATATATAATAGTTATCATTAAAAAGTCATTCTTAGCCATGTATAGTGGCACATACCTTTAATTTTAGCTTAGCACACGGGAGGTAGCCTGGTTTTCATAGACAGTTCCTGGACTGCCAGGGCTGTGTAGAGAGACTCTGTCTCAAAAAAAAGTCATTTTTGTGTACATGGTTTCTATTTGTATTGTGCTAGCTAGAGGGAAGATATTAATTGCTAATTATTTAGGGTAAGTTAGTTTTAGTATAAAAAAGTTTAAAACCAGAGACCAGAGATCAATGTAGAGTGATAATTTGATCTTTACTAATTTTTTTGGCTCTGTAAGATCCAAGGATGTTAAATTAACATGTTAAATTGAGATTTCTGAGACTGCAAAATCCGAGAGTGCATCTCTGACTGTTCTGCCTTCTCTTTTTCTTCTGTTTGCCTTGTGCAACTCTGATAGAACTGCTTTGTCTTCTGTTTTCTTATTATCCCTTAGAAGCCTGTCCTCCTCTAATGAAACAGAAGGGGAGAGGATCTGAAGGGAGGAGGGAGGGGCTGGGAGAAGGGAGGGAGGGGAAATTGTAATTAAGATGTTGTGTTAGAAAAGAATCTCTTTTCAATAAAAGGGAAAACTGAACTCTACAAAACAAAGTACAGTAGAGATTGAGGGTGTAGCTTGGTTTATAGTGTTTTCCTAGCATGTTCCAGGTCCTGGATCCAAATTCTAGACCACAAAAAAGAAAAAGCAAAGACATATCTAGTCACTTACAAAAGCCCAAGAAAAACACAGACATCCTAGGTTGTTGAACCTTTTTCTTATACTAATTGTGATTCTTTAATGAATTAACCTGATATAGGTGCCAGAAATTGAACTCAGGACCTCTGGAATTGCAGAAAGTGCTCTTAACCACTGAGCCATCTCTCTGGGTCCAGGGTTGATGGCTTTTCTCCCTCAGTAGCTGGTATTGCATATGCTAGGACTATGAAAGCTAGCCAGCAGGGAGTAAGTTTCCAGGTCAGTTTCAGATTGATTTCTTACTATCCTACAACCAAAGTGTCTTCTCTTGAATGATTTCATCCATCATTCTTTTTCTCTAAAACTGTAGTAAATGGAGAAAGTGGAATGATGTTTTTAGTATATAATCTAAGGGAACCTGTCATTGAAATAAGCTAAATTGAAATATCAATTTCCTAAATTAGTTTTTGCTTAATTTAGATCTTATAATGACATGGAATATAGTTTGTTTTTCATAGTACATATTGTGGGTTCTCAGAGACAGCATGAGTATCGTTTATAGTCATTTAATTACTATTAAGGCAGCACTTCTCAAACATGCTTGCAAATTGATGGTGTGTATGGAAAGCAGATTAAGCAAAGTTAAAGAGCTGATAAGGCTAAAAGAAGAATTTAGATAAAAAATACTATAATACATGAAACTATATATACATATATAAAATGAAATTGTGGAAAGATTAAGTCAATAGTTTAAAAAAGAATATATCCCATGATGACCTCCATGTAGTCAGGGATGACCTTAACCACCTTAAACCAGTCTTTATCTCCTGAGCTCAGGCAGTCCAGGTGAACCAGCTCTTGGTTTATGTGGTCCAGGGGATTAAATACAAGTGACTTGTACATTTTTAAGTAAGAAGTTTACCAGTTGAACTATGTCTTGAACATCGATTTGAGGTTTTATTTTTTATAATTTCATATAATTTAAAGTATATAAATAATATAAGTTAATTGTGTACCTCACAGGTTTAGGGACCACACTGGCCTTCCAACTCTCAGTGTAACTGATTGTGAGCTTCTGATCCTTCCTGCCTCCACCTCCCTAATACTGAGATTATAGACATGAGCCACCCTGTTGTACATCCATCCTCCACCCCCACAGCTGTGGCCAGTGTAGGCTTTAGTGTAATCAAAATGTAGCACCAAATGAGACAACAAGAAAACAATTTTTTTCTTATTTAAAAAAATTGGAACTAGAAGAATGTTATACAGGACTATGGCTGTAGCTTAGTTGGTAGAGTGCTTGCTTGCCTAGCATGCATGAAACCCTGGGGTTTGATTACCAATATTGCATAATTTTGTGTGTGTGTGTGTGTGTGTGTGTGTGTGTGTGTGTGTGTGTGTGCGCGTGTGTGTTGGAACAGTACAGGAAGGCAGGATTAGAAGTTCATATTGAGTTATATTAGGAGTCGTAGGAGTCGTAGGACCAGCCTGGGTTAGAGACCCTTTCTCAAAATAGACACAAACAAACAAACAAAAAAAAAAAAAAAAAAAACAACCCAAAATTACACATTTTTTTTTCATTCTGTCAAACCTTTTACTTTTTGTTTGTATTTCAAGGCGAAATTATCATTGCAGACAAGTAATCCGCCCTCCTCACAGGTAAGAGTTTTGAATAAATTATAAGACATTTGTATTTTATGAGATGCTTAAGTCATTAAATATGAAATCTACCCTTTAAAGCATTAAAACTAAAAACATATTTAGAGTGTGGTCCTTTTGGCTTTTGCCCATTTCTTTTCCTTGAGAGTGTTTTACTTTATTTTGTAATAAACTTATTTCCTACAATAAAAAGTCAGATGCGTGTACTTAAGTCTCAGAAGTCTGCTCACTGAGCATAGAGTGATCTGTCAGAGTAGAGGTTGTTATTAGTTTTATTTTTTTGAATTATGTATTAAGAATGTCTTTAAGTTTCTCCATATGGTCCTTAAGAGATAAATGACAAGCGTATTTTATTTTTTTCAGAGACCATCTTGGTGGCCCTTTGAGATGTCCCCCGGTGCATTAGCTTTTGCTGTTATGTGGCCTTTTGTTGCTCAGTGGTTGGTGCACTTGTATTATCAAAGAAGGAGAAGGTAACACTGTGGCTGTCTACTTGGAATAGTGCATGCAGCTTTATAACTGTAGTACTCATAATTTGAGTGGTAATTAAAGAGATAGGTCCATTTTATAGCTGCATTGTCATTGTGAATGTCTGCTGATCCTGACCCCTAAGCTACCTTGAAAAAGATACCTGCACATTTCTAGGTACTCGTAAAAGATAAGCAAAATTTCACTCAAATATATGATGGATTTGTACACCTCTGAGTTATGTAACATGACAATGACTATATGCTTTTTAAGTTTTATTACTAATGGAAATATCATGCTTTTAAAGGCTGTTTATTTAGGAATAGCTTTAATAGAATTTCAGAAGCATCAGTCAGTGTCTTGGTAGTACCTGTACCTTTATAACCTGTTCATTTGTGTGCTCTTTGAAGATACAGACACTAATTTAAATCACTTCTACGGTACTCATGTATTTTATGTGAATTCCACCTGTCCTCCTCCCTCCCCCCCTTTTTTGTTTTTGTTTTTTTGAGATAGGGTTTCTCCGTGTAACAGCCCTGGCTGTCTTGGAATGCACTTTATAGACTAGCCTTAAACTCAGAGATTCACCTGCCTCTGCCTTCTCAGTGCTGGGATTAAAGGCGTGGACCACCATACCCTGCTCAACCTCACTTTTTATTTTTTATTTTTAATTTTATTTGGGGTATATTAGGTGCTGAGACCCAGGGCCTCATAGTAGGCAAACAGTCTACCACTGAGATGTACCTTCTAGCTCCCCGAAACTTCTTTTCATGTTTCTTTGGTAAAAAGACAGCAGTTAGGGCTATAGAGATAGCTCAGTTTAATTTTCAGTACCTGCAGAGCAGAGCAGAGCTGGGCATGGCGGTACATGCTTGTAATATCAGTGGTAAGGAGGCCGGTACAGGCTGATCAGGGGCCAGCCAGCTTCACCAACCCCCTTTAAAATAATGGTCCTTAATCCTCCTAATGCCGTGACCTTTTAATACAGTTCCTCCCAACCACAGCATTATTTCTGTTGCTACTTCATAACTGTACTTTTGCTTCTGTTATAAATCTCAGTGTAATTATCTGTATTTTCCAGTGCACTTAGGTGACTCTGTGAAAGGGTTGGTTGAGCTTCGAAGGCACTGTGACTCACAGGTTGAGAACATGTGCTCTAAAACAGAGATAGCCACTGAGGCAGCAGTTCTCAGTCGGCCACGGCATTAGGAAGGTTGAGAACCAGTGCTCTAAGAATGGCACCTGGAGTTGACCTATGGCTTCTACATGCAGCCAGCATACACACATGCACCTACACATACATGAATACATACACACATGAAGCTCCCCTCAAAACACATGCACACACAAGTAGAAAATATAGAAAAGGAAACTAGTTGAGAAATTTGACATACAACAATAATTTTTAACTTAAGATTGAAGCAGCTTATTACATTGTGAAGGGTTAAGAAACAAGTGACATATCCATGCCTATAATTTCAGCACTTGTTGGGTGGACACAGGAGGAGCAGGAGTGCCAGGATAGCCAGTTACATAAGGAAGGAAAATTGTTTTAGTAGTTACAGAAAATTGGACTTGTTTATTTGTGTTCTTTATTCTTTGAGCTTGAGTTTCAGTCTTAGCCTAGGTTGGCTTGAGCGCAGGCTAGCTTTGAACTTGCAGTAGTATCTGGCCTTAGCCTCCCAAGTGCTGAGATTACAGGCCTGTACACCAGACCCCTTTGAAAATTGGAGTACTTTTATAAACTTAATTCAGTGATTCATTTGCCTTAGAACATCACTGCTAGCAGAAGTCTAGTAAAGGAGGCTTACCATTTCTCCTGAGTGTCCCTTTAGATGTTCAGAGAGAGAAACAGTACTGAAGTTTTCAGCCTCATTATTGAGTTTTACATGTTAAGCTATCTTTCCAACGCAGATTGCTCAGTATAGTGTGTTTTAGTGAGTTATGTTTGAACACAGTTTGCTTATGTATGTGGCAGATGATCCTGGGAGGGAGGCAGAACTATGTTGATAAGGAAATGAGTGTTACACTTGAGGGGATTTAGGTGCCTTAAATCCTGGCCTTTTTTTTTTTTTTTGCTAAATTTTATTTTTTTTCTTTTATTGATTTATATCCTGATTATAATTTCCCCTTCTAATCTTCGTATTTCCTCCCAACTTCTCCCCCCTTATGTATCTGCTCCCTTTCTGCCCAAAGAACAAGCTTCTAAGAGATAATAACTAAACAGGACAGTATAAAATATAATAAGGTGCAGCAAAAATGGTCATATTGAAGTTGACATGGCAACTAAACAGGAAGAGTCTCTAGAGCAGACATAAGAGTCTGAGACCCACTCATTCTCTGTCAGGAGTCTTATAAAAAAAATTAAGCTGAAAGCACCAGAAGGCTGGGCGGTGGTGGCGCACACCTTTAATCCCAGCACTTGGGAGGCAGAGGCAGGTGGATTTCTGAGTTCGAGGCCAGCCTGGTCTACAGAGTGAGTTCCAGGACACCACCAGAGGACCTGGTGCAGACCCATGTAGACCCTGTGCTTGCTGCTTCAGTCTGTGAGCTCATATGCACCTTGCTTAGTTGATCCATAGGGCTTTTTTCTCCTGTTACCCCTGTCCCCTGTAGCTCTTACGGTCATTCTGCCTTCTGCTCTTCTTCCACAGCATTACTTGAGTAGTGAGGGGAGGGCTTTGATGGAGACCTCCAATATGGACTCTTTCTCCAAATAATGTCTGGCTGTGGGTCTTTGCATCTATTCCAATCTGCTGCCAGAAGCAAACCTCTCTGATGATGACTAGATAAGGCACTGAAGTATTAGTTTAGCAAAATCATTGGGAATTGCTATATTGATTTATTTTCCCCTTATAGACCAGTAGTAATGTGTGGTTTTACCCTAAACTTCTGAGCTAACTAGTCTCTCATTCTTGGTTGCCCAAGCAGTGTCAAGTGTGGATTCTTTCTTAAGGAGTCGTAGGTCCTAGATCAAATCAGACATTGGTTACCTATTCCCCAACATTCTGTGCCACCACTGCCCTAGGTCCCCAATCCCAAATAGGGAACAGATCTCAACAGAAAATTCTCAATAAAGAATTTCAAATGAATGAGAAACAAATGTTCAACATCCTTAGCCATCATAGAAATGAAAATCAAAACTACTTTGAGATTTTGTTTTACACCTGACAAAATAGCTAAGATTAGAGATGTAAGTGGCAGCTCATGACAAGGAGAACACTCCTCCATTGCTGGTGGGAATGCAGACTTGTACAGCCCACTTAGTGCTGTGAACTTGCCTCTTAGAACCACTTTCTCTGTATCCTGTAAGGTTGATATGTTGTGCCTTTATTTTTTATTGAATTCTATAAAGTAAAATTCTTTTTTTCTGTCTTGACCTATTTTTTTATTGAGTAGAAAGTTGTTCAGTTTCAACGAATGTGTAAGCTTTCTGTTGTTTCTGTCGTTGATATCCAGCTTTAATCTCATAGGAAACATGGAGTTATTTCAATTAATTTTTTTGTATCTGTTGAGATGTGTTTTATGTCTTAGTATGTGGTTAGTTTTGGAGGGAGTTCTGTGAGGTGCTGAGAAGGTATAGTCTTGTGTCTGGGTGAAATGATCTATCTGTAAATATCTGTTATAGATATTAAGAATTGAAATGTCATCTTGGATTTTTCTTTTTATGAGTATTTCGTGTCCTCTCCTATCTCTTCTGATTAGTTTTGATTTGTAGTGTATTTTGGTAGATATTAAAACGGCTACCCCACTTGCTTCGTAGGTCTGTTTGTTTTGAGCATCTTTTTCAAACCTTTTGCTCAGAAGTAATGTCTATCCTTGATATTAAGGTGTGTTTCTTAAATGCAGAAGGATGAATCCTATTTCTGCATTCATTTTCTTAGTCTGTGTCTCTTTTCATTTGAGACCATTAACATTGAGAAATATCAGTGATTAATGATTTTTTGATACTTATTATTTTGTTGTTGATGGTGGTTGTTTTTGTTATTGGTGTTTCCTTTCTTTTGATTTTGCTGGAATGTAATTATTTATCTCCTGTGTGTAGTTAGCCTCCTTAGGTTGGAGTTTTCCTTCTAGCACCCTGTGTAAAGCTTTATTTTATATATAGATATTGTTTAAATTTGGCTTTATCATGTAATATCTATTTTTTCCTTCTATGGTTATTTGAAGTTTTGCTTTGTATAGTAGTCTGAGCTAGAATCTGTGTTCACTTAGAGTCTACAGCACAACTGTCTAGTATAATTGAGGAGTCAGGTTTAATTTTAGGTCTGCCTTTACATGTTACTTGGCCTTTTTTCCCCTTGCAGTTTTTAATATTCTTTCTTTGCTCTGTGTATTTAGTGTTTTGATTATTACATGGTGAGGAGACTTTTTTTTTTTACCACCCCCTATTTTGTTCTCTCATTTTTCTTTTTCTTCTCTTTCTTTCTCTCTCCTTCCTTCCTTCCTTCCTTCCTTCCTTCCTTCCTTCCTTCCTTCCT
>JANHMN010000006.1:60586127-60610852 GCA_030674055.1 Rhabdomys pumilio
TATCTGGTTCTAAGGCCTGACTTTCCAGTGAACTTTCCATCATAGACGCTCCAGGAAAGGATGAATCAGAATCCACGCAGTTAGTTTTAGGAGCTCTGTCCTCATCAGAACATACAGAATTAGAACTGAGGCAGTCCTTCTTACTGCTCAGCTCGCAGTCTTCATCTAGTTCAGACATAAGGTTCTTTGCTATTGTTGGTATATGCAGTTCTTCTGGGGTCTGTCTGTCAGTTAAATAGGTGACAATGTTCTCCTTATTAGCATAGTCATGTTGCTGACTTCCGCACACTGATAGCTTTAGGCTCTGGACTTCAGCTGTCAAGCCTGTATTTTGATTTGTACAGCGGCCCAACCTTTCCTTCTTGGCCTCATACTCCATACAGTGTTTTTTACTTTGTATAATTTCCTGACAAGGACTGGAGTCAACCAAGTGGAAATTTCTTTTACAGTTTCTTTTACCAAGGTGTTCTTCAGATGTAGCACTGGACTTTACAGCCCACTGACTGGACTGACAGAAACCAGACTGTCCCTCGTCAATGGTCATGTTCTCATTATTTATATCTGGTTCTCTTGCTTCCCAAGAGATTTCCCTGAAGCTTCTTCTAGGGAGGGTCTCTTGGTTGCTTCCAGTGGTGGGAATGGCACTGCTGTCACGAATGGGAGAAAGTGTTAATTCCAGATCTGTTGTTGTCTCGATGGCACTTGTAGATTTTGCATACAGCATTTCAGCTGCATTCCAGCTCATCCTTGCACAGCCTGAGGACTTGGTACTCTATGAGGAGGTAAATGCTACTCTCAGTTACACACCTTACATCTTCCAAAGCTTCCAATCTATGATTGCCTACATGTGATAAATAACCCAGCGAACTAGTATGTAATCCTTTATTGTTTTTAGATGAAACAGAAGAATTAAAAACAATTATAGTATAAGCTACAATATAATACTACATTGGTTATAATCACACTGTTCCAAATGTAACATTGATTACAATTTAAATAAATTATGTCCCAATACTTATTTTGATAACATGCTACATGATATTAAACAAGAAAAATTAACAGAATATATTCAGTCAAGTTTTGGGGTAGGCTTATATTATAAACATAGTACATGTTCTATTTTGCAATAGGGATATGGTGATTCTGTTTAAATGGCAAAATGTAAAAGCCTAAAATCTACTGACCAAAAGTAGTTATTGTAAACATGTGTCACTATATAAACAATAACATAAAACCAGAAATATGTATGAATTAAAACCCATTGTTGGGGCTGTGGATATAACTCAGGTGTAGAGTGTGCCAGTGGACAAAAATAAATAAATTAATAAAAAAGTAACTATCAATAAGATCAACTGACCCTGGATCGAAAACAAAGTGCTTTTCTTCCTTTTAATTATTATTATTATTTTATTCACTCACTTTACATCCCACTCACTGGCCCCTGCCAGTCACAGCCTCCCACAGTCTTCCTTTTCTTTTTTGAGACAGCCTCATGTATCTCAGGCTTGCCATAACTAAACACATAGCATAGCAAGGATGAGCCTGAACTCTGATGGAATTACAGTATGTGCCACCAGACCCAAGTTTCATGGTGCTGGAGACTGAGCCAGAGTGCTGTGCCTGCTAGGCAAGCACTGTACCAGCCCCAGAGGAGCAACATGCTTTTCTTGAAGACTGAATTGAAAAAAACCTGAAGGTACTTGTTTCGGAATTTTGTATATATTATATATACAATATATTGTGTAAGAGCAACCAGTGCTCTTAACTGCTGAACCATCTCTGTAGCTCTATAGGATTTTACAAGAATACTTTGATAGCATAAATCTTCTGCAATGTCAATACTGCCTTTTTGTTTTCCTGGCATTACTGGAGACTGAATTTAGGATTATGCAAAACAAGAACTACACCACAAAGATACAACCCTAGCCTTAATGGCATCTATTTTTAATGTACAAACATCAAACTTTGTTAACTATCATTAACTTACTAGTTCTAAGCAAAAAGATTTTTGAATTATAATTCACTTGTGTTTCTGGTATAGAACTGACAGTGTTATCAGAGTCCCTAATGGTCCACTGTTACTTGTATGACCTCAGCTTTCCTATGCTCTGGTCTGCTGTGCTCTCAGGCTGCTTCCTCAGTGTAGTGCTGAGTGGGAGGAAGTGGAGCTATAGACAGACTGAAAGAGTGCACAGTACGATCCCTGTAATATGAAGGAGATGAAATAAGAGTTCTAGGAGCAAGAATCTGGTTATTATACACCATGTATGTCTGGAGCAAAGTCTAAAAAGAAAAAGACTCGATGTCTTGTTTTACCTATGTTTGACTTTACCCTAAAAATACAAATATCCAACAATAGTGATAAACGTCAGATTTCTGGGAATAAGAAGCAAATATGATATAAATTACTTTCTCAAATGACTTATTTTGGTCTTAACCTTTGATGGAGGAGAACTTAGTATTATTTTACACTTAAGTTTCTATGGCCTTTTCTATTTATTAGCATCAGTAACTTTATAGAAGAAGCAAAAACAACGTATAAATTAAATAAAATAATATTTGTGGGGTTGGTTCAAGGCAGGGTTTTCCTTTGTAGCCTTGGCTGTTCTGGAACCCAGAGACCCACCTGCGTCTGCCTCCTGAGTGCAGGGTTTAAGGCACGAGCCACCACAGCCTGGCATAAGTAAAATAATTGAAAGACCATCTATTCATTTGGCTAACAACTGCTCTGTAATAGACACTTTTAAGAAAACATCCCTATTAACGTTATGTCCTAAAAGTTATATCTGAAAAGTTTCCATTCTATTACATGAAAAAGTCGTAGTAAACAGTACTGAAAGAGATATTATAAGTTTTAAAATTATGTTGGGAAACAAACCACAAACCCTCAGTTATCTAATATCTTTATTACAAAAGGAAATGAAAAGTCTGCCTGGAAGTCAAACATTTCTGTCCATCTACTACAACACTTATCCGTTCATCATACATTAAGTAAGACCAGAACCACAACTAAATGAGAGAGAACTGAAGCTTTTACAAGAATCTGACACGATATTCGGAAAAATGAAGAATTTTTTCTAATACCTCAACCGTACCCATGTAGCAATGTCATTTCCTTACAAGTTTCTTATGGAAAGGTATGGTGTTGGTATCATTGGTTTCATGCGCATTATTAGTTTTAGGTTATGTGTACTTCCTCCTAACCTGGCAGTCTCTTTCCCACTTGGGACTGCTGTGGCATTCTGACTCCACACTGGATACGAAGGTATGAGACTGGCTACTGGTACTTGAGGTACCCATTCTTTTCTTACACTGGAGTAGATTAGAAGTCAGACATTTCACAGGTATTTCTGGAAGTGTTTCAAAACCTGTAGGGAAAAGAAAATGCTAGTTTATCTTCACAGTTACTAGTTGTTTATGGATCTTGACTCTTTCCAGGTAACTGTATTATATAATTATATATTGTGACTACTCCTTATCAGCATTACCTAGTCCACAAAGATATCGATACATCTGCTATGATTTTTACTATGTTTATATTCAGGAACTATTTCAAATGTAGGCCATGCTTTGAAGGTTATAACTAAACCAAATCACTTTCATTTGTAAAATGAAAGTCAGGATAAGGAAATGAAAATACAACTGGAAGGAAATTGATTTTGAGCTATATATGGTTTACTTTGGAGTTATCAGTAATAGACCATTTACTGGTATGCATTAATAAGATATGCTGTAAGGGTAGAATGTTATTAAGTTTATCTAGCTCAATTTATGTTTAATTAATGCTGTAGCTGGAGATGTTGAAATTTATAATGCTCATTGGTGTGAGAAGTACAGAAAGCCACAGGCATTTGCTTTTTTTTTTTATTTTTTGCAGTGCTCAGGATTGAACCCATGACCCTGTGTGTGTGTGTGTGTGTGTGTGTGTGTGTGTGTGTGTGTGTGTGCGCGCGCGCGCGCGCGCGCGCATTTGAGTTGGAGGCCAGAGATCAGTCTGGGGCAGAGTGTCCCATGCACCATGCATCTTCTTATTTTTAAAAAGTATGTATTTCAAGTACGTTTTACAATTTTATATTTTGTAAATGTTAAGTGTTTTGCTTACATGCATACCTGCACCATGTGCACGCCTAGTACCCGTGGAGGCTAGAGCATGTGTGAGATCCCAGGAACCAGAGTTGTAGACGGTTGTGAGCTGCCATGTAGGCACTGGGAATTGAACACAGGTTCTCTGGGAAAGCAGCCAGTGCCCTTAATTGCTGAGCCATCTCTCCAGTTCCTACTTAGTTTTTTGAGATAAGGTCTCTTTTCTGGTCGAAAGCTGGATAAGCAGTCTAGGCTGGCTGGCTAGTCAGCCTAAGGGATTCCTGTCCCTATCTTTAGTGTTGAAATTACAACAGTGCACCACCATGCTGGCTTTCTCAAGTGGTTTTGTAGACTGAATAAAGGCCCTCACTTCACTTTCCATTAGACCAAGACAGGTACGCTTTGCTGACTTATGAGAGGATCTAAAGAGTTTATATACATATAATGGATGCACACTGTGATGGCCTGAATGAGAGTGGCCTGCAAAGGCTCATGTTGGACTGATTGGTCCTCAGTTGACAAAACTGTTTGGGAAGGATTAGTTATAGCCTTAAAAGAGGAGATTTGTCATGGGTACAGACCTGAGGTTAAAGAAGACATTGCCAGTGTGTCCTTGGCCTCCTGCTTGTGGATCAAGATGTGAGCTTTCAGCTGTTGCTCAAACCACTTACTTCTATGTCCTAGCTCTGCCATCATGACCTCTAACCTCTGGAACTGGAAGCCCAATGAAATTCTTTTTTTTTTTTTGTTTTTTTTTTCCGAGACAGGGTTTCTCTGTGTAGCCCTGGCTGTCCTGGAACTCACTCTGTAGATCAGGCTGGCCTCGAACTCAGAAATCCGCCTGCCTCTGCCTCCCAAGTGCTGGGACTAAAGGCGTGCGCCACCACCGCCCGGCCCAATTAAATTTTTAAATGCTTTCTTTTGTTAAGTTGCCTTGGTCATGCAGTTTTATTATAGCAATAGAGAGGTAAGAAACATACATCATTTTTCTTTCCCCAAAAGGGATGAACATGGCATTAAACTCTAGAAAATTAGAGCTTTGTAACATAGTAAGCATTACATTTTACAACTCGGAAGGAAACTTCAATTCAAAGCCCATCTAATACAACTTAATTTTTCATACACAAATCCTCTAGGTGGATCGGTAGGTCTTGAACTAAGGACCTAGCTGCCTCTGGGTGCTGGGATTAAAGATGTGTGACACCATCCTCAGCATCCGTTTTCAAATGCAAAGATACATTTACTTAAAACCAGTCATGGTGAGACACACCCTTAACTTTTTTACCCCGGAGGCTGAGGCAAGAGGATTGAAATTTAAAGGCCAATCTTAGCTCATAGTTCAACACCAGTCTGGACAACATATTGAGAACTTGTCTCAAAAATACCAGCAAAACAAAACAAAGTAAACAAACAAAAGCCCCAAAACGAAACCAAAATCCTACCCCCAAAACAAATAGTAACAAGAAAATGCAACCTTTATTTTGAATTTTTAAATTTAAACTACCTTGAAAAATTTTAAAGTTTACAAAGATACCAAACACTGTAGTTACCTTATTCTCTTCATGTAAAATTTCTATAGACCCAATTATAGTGCAATTCACCCAACGATCATTTAGATAATTGAATATGATTATTAGCAAGATGGTTTATTCTATGGACTTATAAAATCTGTGTTTGTCAGAAATGGCGTCTATGTAATAAAATATAGGAGGGCCACAGACAGCCTGAAGTTATTAAATTGTTATTAGAAATGTAAAGTTTTGAGATATTTTTGTTCTTTAAAGTACACACTTAGTGGAATAAGATACCCTTTTATACTCACATGATTTTAGTAGTTTGCTTGAGTAAGAAGTTGGCTCCTTCTGATCTACGGACATAGGACAAATTTGTCCTTGAGAAAGCTGTCCTTCAGACTTAGGGGCTGAAAACATGTTTGCAGAGTCTTGATCTTTTTCTCCAACTGGTGTGAACTATTAGAAAGCAAAATTATTTGGGGTCAGTGAGATGGTCAAGATAAAGGCACCTGCCACCTGATGGTGTGACTTCAATCCCTGGTTCTCCATGTGGCAGAAGACGAGAACTGACTTGTACAAGTGTCCTCTGCTTCCACTTGTGCACTCTGGTGTACACACTACACCTAAATGGATAAAAATGTTTTAAAAAGAAAAAAATACTAAAAGCAAAAATTAAACACAGGTACTAAGAGCTTCAGCTTCAGACGAATCCACCTGAATAAAAGAATGCCAACAGTAACGCTGTCTCATGCTTGGTACTTACATCCATCCTATTTTTACTTTAAAGCAGGCTTTACAATTTTCAGTGGTAATCATGTAAAGGTATTTTATAAGTTTTCCTTATGAGGTACTTACAAATCCCAAAGAACTGATGAGAGATAAGACTTGTCCTGGGGTTCTTGAATAATCTTGCTTAGGTTTAGACATTGATGGTGTTGTGAGAATATCCATCATATTGATGTCTATACATGCAAAGGAAAATATATGAATATATTTAAAACCTGTTTATCATTAGTATATAAGTAATACATGTTCTGAACTTTGTTTTTCTGCGTTAGAAACTTTACCTATAGAACTGGCTGGCGTAGGATACATTTATGCAGAGGCAACATAATTAGTTAATTACTTATTAACATAAGTAATTAACTTATTAACATTATTAACTTATTAACTTATTAACATAACTAATTATAACATAATTAGTTAATTACTTATTAATTACAAATTAATAAGTAATTAACTAATTGAAACCATTAAAATTTTGAGTAGAGATATAGCTCAGTGGCAGAGTGTCTTGCCCAGAAGAGCATGCATAAGGCCCAGGGTTTAAGTCTCAGGACTGGAAAAAAAAAAGTTTTCTAGAACAGTCTTGTAGAATAGGTTGAATATAGTGAAATAACTCAGAATACTATCAACTATTCAGGAAACGCTAGCTCACTGATTATCAGTTATCTCAGTCAAGCAATTGCCACTGCTGTTGACTAGTCACCAAAATGAGATTGTATGGCTTACTGCTGAGCAAACTACAGTCTCTCACTGTAAGACTGTAAGATACAGAAACACTACCATGGAATAGAGCTAGGAGTTTCCTCCCTGCTGGCTAGCAATCACAGTACCAGAGGGTGCTAGGGGTCTGCCAGGGAGGGGCTGGGGATAATCAGTAAGTTTTATTGAGCTGTAGATACATACTGCTGCTAGACTAGAGGCAGACATGCCCATTGGTGCAATAGTTTTAAGTGTGTTATGTGGGTGACTTACTAGTCTCTGAATGGATTTAAGCCTTTCTCTGAGGGAAGGAATTCTTGTCTGAAACTCTGAACTCAGTCATAAGTTCATGGCTGGGGATATATTAGGTCCTGGGAAGGGGGAGGTCCCTACTGCTCTTATTCTGACAAATGGATATGGTGTACCTGTCAAATCACCATCAAAATAATCATGTTTACTAGCCACAGGTCATTGTTGCTGTTGGCTCTAGTTAGAGAAGTTTATTTTTGAAGTGGGCTTAGTAAGTACAGATGCTCATACCCAATCAAAGTGATAAAAAGAAGTGACTGTTGAGTGCTCAGCAGGAAGGGACACAATTCATACTACAGCTGGCAAGTAGGGGGAGATTGGTGTGGAATTCTGACTTACAGGAATGACTACAGGATTCTTAAATTTAAGCCAATGTGATCACCTGACCAAGACTTAAGATTAGGCCCACCAACACTATGTCATGGGGTGGGGAGGTGTTAATAAGGTTTCTCTTTCCTGAGGATCTATATGTCATTAATGGTTTCTGGGGGAGGAAGAGACAGATCTTTCTCTGAGGTAGCTACTGTTAAGGGCACACACTCTAGGAAATGGCCCTACTCTAACTAACTGGGCATTTAAGAAAACACAAAAGACATGAAAGCATCAGATGGACTAATTGGGAAGAAGAAGGGGATCAGGGGACGTGGGGTGACGGGGGAAGTGTGTGTGTGTGTGAATATGACTGAAACACATTATAAACACGTATGAAAATTCACTGCTACCTTAAAAATTATAAGCTCTGAAATTAGGCAAGAAAATTTTTGTTATAAATAAAGTACTGAGAAAAAAAGGAAATTAGTCAACTATGGGCCTTTTATATCAACTAATATGTTAAGCTTAGGTCAAGAGAGAAATGAATCTATTTTATTAGTATGTTTCAATATATTTGAATGCTTAGTGACCTGGGAGTGGAACTGTTTGAAAGGATTAGGATTAGGAAGTGTGGCCTTGTCGGAGATGTGACCTTGTTGGAGGAAGTGTGTCACTGCAGGGTGAGTGTTGAGGTTTCAAAAGCACATACCACGTCCAATCTCTGCCTACGGATCAGGATGTAAAGCTCTTAGTTACTGTTCCAGTACCTGCTTGCATGCAGCCAAGCTCTCTGCTATGATGATAATGGACCTATGCCCTAAAACTGCAAGCAAGCCCCCACTTACATGCTTGCTTTCATAAAAGTTGCTTTGATTGTGGTGTCTCTCATAGCAATAACAGTGATTAAGATACTACTTTAAAATAATTCAACATTGAATACAATACTTTATTATTTTATTTAGATGATAAAGTAAAAGTCTGTTCTAATTGATGTAAGTCTTTAAGAAATATATTCAACCTGAAACCCAAGCTCTTGGAAGGCCGAAGCAGTAAGACTACTATGAGTTCAAGGTCCAAGGAAGGCCCTGTCTTAAAACAAAAGCATTATACTACAAGTCTGAACATACCAATTTCATTTGTTTCACACTGGTGAAGCAGTTAAAAAAAAAAAAAGGAATAATAATCTTACATATTCTAGGCCTGACTTACTTTATGACCAAAAGTGACTTAAATATACCAATATTGTCCTTTTCCATTTTTGCAATAACTGATTAGGAGCTGGGTTTGCTGTTTATGTTAAAAGAAAGATAATATGGTGAATATATTATATACTATAGAACATCCGTAATGGAACCTCCTGTAGACTGCACAGATATTACCTCTGAATCAAGACATGTGAAAAATCATATGAAGCGGGATTAGGAAGATTATAAAGACTTTCATATCAGCTTAGGTAAGACGTTTACCTAATTTAGGTATAATTGTAGACTTGTATTTTCAAACAATTATAATTTAGAGCTTACAATTTTGAGTTCCAATTTTACTAAACAAACCTTTTGAAAAAACTGGGTGTGACAGCACACGACTATATACCTGTGTTCAGGGGCAGAGGCTAGAGAGACAGGAAGACTCACAAATTCAAGGCCAGCCTGATCTATATAATGAATTCTAGGCTAGTCAGGGCTATAGAATAAGAACATGTCTGAAAAGTCCAAAAACAAGGGCTAGTGAGGTGGCTTAGCCTGGTGACTTGAGTTTGAACCCTGGAATCCATGTAAAGGTAGAAGGACAGAATTTATTCCTCCACACATGCCATGAATACCTCTACATCATACACATAAATAAATAAATATATAAATAAACAATCCAAAATCCAAACCAAAAAGCTCTGCCTTTTCCTACAACCCTTTTGGTCTGTGTATCTGTGTTGGTGGAATACAGATCTAGGGCCCTGGATATGCTAAGCAAGCAAATTACCACAGGTGTAGCATTCTCATCTATAGATTTCGTTCGGTTTGTTTTTTAAGCTTTTAAATTAGCACACAAAAGGCTGGATTTCATCAACAGCATCTTTATACATTGTGTGGTTACACTTTGTTCTCATTCCTTACTCTACCCCAGCATCTCCTCACCTTTCTTCTTCATCTATACTTCTTTACAAAAAACGGATTTATGTGTACAAGTGTGTGTCTGCATGTCTGTAAGCCCAAATGCATCTGTGTGCCTGTGGAGGCCAGCAGAGAGCCGCAGATCCCCTGGAGCAGGATTATAGGCAGCTGCAAGCCCCTGGAAGTCAGTGCATGGAACTGAACTCTGGTTCTCTTTATGTGCAGCTAACACTTTTAATTGTTGAGCCATTTCACTAGTCCCTCTTATGTACTTCTTTTTTTTTTTCTTCAGAGCTGACGACTGAACTCAGGGCCTTGTGCTTGCTAGGCAAGCGCTCTACCACTGAGCTAAATCCCCAACCCTTGTGTTCTTCTTAATAGAGAATCAGCTCTACTTCCAAGTTGTTAATTTATCACCTTGCCACATTTCTATGATGAACTTAAGTGAGGTCTTGTTTCAATTCATTACACAATGGTACTGCAGATCATTTTATTCACTTACAGTTTGTTCTCTAGACACAGTGCCTTACACTTCAAAACCTAAGACCAACAGGCTAGGAATGTGGCATAGTGTCAGAGTGCTTGCTTAGCGTACAAGAGGCCTTGCGTTCAGTCTCTAGTATTTAGAAATCAAAACATCAAAACCAGGTATAGTCAGTGATCTCCTTCTATAATCCCAGCACTTGGGAGATGGAGGCAAGAGTTCACGGATATTTTCGGCTACATAACATGTTTGAGTACAAGCAAGGCTACAAAAACCCTGTGTTACTCTACCTTCTTCTCCCCCCAAAAACCCATATAAAATCAGAGAGAATTAAAATATTTTGTCTTTTCAATATACAAATTTCCTTTTGACAGCATTAAGCCAATATACAATCTCTTTAGAAAAACTGTGCTTTTTTTTTGTAGTTTTGTTCACGGGTCAGTAGTCCTTTGTGGTATTAACAGTGTGAAATGGTTACTTCGTTTACTTTGTTGTTTTTTATGCTAGTATTTTTAAAATTCTTACTCAGAAATGAACTTATTTCCTTACAATACAGGAACAAATTGTATCTGTCAAGGTCTTGGTGGTGGCAAGATGTACCTGCATAAGTGTGTTAGGAATCAGCTCTGGATTAGATTGTTCATGCTTAAATATCCATCCTGTTTCAGCATGGATAAAGAGAACGGTGGCTGCCAGTTCCAGTTTTAAATATCTAAGGAATTTTAAGGATCTTTGAAGATCTAAGAATGATCTTTTATTTGTTTCTTCTTCCTCTTCCTCCTTCTTTTTTTGTTCTAGGACTGGATCCAGTTAAGCAAACATTCTGCCAACAGACCCCAAGCCTCCTTTGAGTGGGACAAAACCAACATCACATACTCATTTCTAGCCTATCTCAGAACAAATAGCCATCACATTTTATCTAGTATAGTAAAAAAAGTTAATGGAAGAGTCTCAAAGTCTGTTGGGTTTTAAAAAGGCACGTACCTGCTATCATTCTTACCTCTATTCAGAGTAACTCTGGAAAGGCCGAAATCTGTCAGCTTAATATGACCCTCATTGGAAATAAGCATATTGTCCGGTTTCAAATCCCTGAATATACAAAAAAGCAAACTGATACTGAGAAAAGTAATTTTGATGTTAAAATACCAGGTAAAATGTGGTGAATTACAAAAGACAACCATAGTTATTTCCTTTAAAATAAACGTATAGAAAACAGCTCTCAGAAATATCTGTTACATATTAGAATCTACAAAAATTTGTATGGTTCAATACTAAATTGTTTGGCATTATTTTTGGATATCTCATCCTCCTGCCAGTGCAAATTTATATCCACCTTTTTAAAGTAAGGCATGATTAAGCTTTAACAGAGCAGAGCCACTTACCTTTCTCTGAACAGATGAAAGGTGGGCATGTCAGCTGGGACCACAAACTCTGTTACTGTTGCATGGTGGTGTGGGAGTGGAAAGAGATTAGTAATCTTTACATTAAAATGTCGTGTTTATGTTCGAAGCAACACTTAACAAATACAGGAAGGTTAAATAAGAGCTAATGCAGGCCGGGCGGTGGTGGCGCATGCCTTTAATCCCAGCACTTGAGAGGCAGAGGCAGGCGGATTTCTGAGTTTGAGGCCAGCCTGGTCTACAGAGTGAGTGCCAGGACAGCCAGGGCTATACAGAGAAACCCTGTCTCGAAAAACCAAAAACCAAAAACCAAAAAAACCAACCAACCAACCAACCAAAAAAAAAGCTAATGCAGTCTCTAAGTACATATTACAACTGTGCTGTAGGTCAAGTAGCCTCGTCCTGTATGTGAGCAAGTAGTCTCTGCATGGAGTAAAGATTCAAACACATCCTCTTTAAGTAACAATGTGTGAAAACGTCAGTCTTACCTGTGGATGATTCCATGTCTGTGCAGGTAGTCTAAAGCCAATGCTACTTCAGAAATATATTTTATAGCCATCTCTTCATCAAAATAACCATATATATGTAGGAGAGACTTGACATCTCCACCAATAAGATATTCCATTATCTATCAAAAGAGAATTTAAAAATGATATTTTTGAAATATATAGTGTTTAGGCATTATAGTTTTATTTTTTTTAGAATAGTTATTTTTATTTTTGTTATCACTCATGGGCCTGAGTGATAAAAAAAAAATATTTTCTGCCCCAGCTTTCCAAGTACTGGGAATATAAGCATGCGCCATTAATCCTGGCTTCTTACTATTTTTCTGGTTGAACATAAATCAGTTATCTAAAAGTTCCAAGACTATTAGATTTACTTCCCACTTGCCAACATCTCAGTTCACAAACTTTTAGCACGGGCCAGAACTGGTTTCTTCTCCACACACATATTTAATGTTAGTATTATGAACTGTCTTGGCTAGTTTTTATGTCAACTTGACACAAGCTAGAGACATTTGAGAGAAGTGAACCTCATTTGAGAAAATGCCCTCATAAGCCTATAGGACATTTTCTTACTGATTGATGGAGGAGGGCCTAGCACATTGTAGGTGGTGCCATCCGTGGGCTGGAGATTCTGGGTTCTATAAGAAAGCAGGCTGAATGACACCTCTCTGGGTATGTTAACTTTGAATAATGAGTTTATGAATGTAAGGAATGCTGCTCTGTTGACCTTCAATGCTACAGATAATAGTGATAAAATTATCCATGGCCTGAGCTCAGTATTTCCATTTTGGACAAAGCTCAGGAATAGCATATATAGCTTGATCAGGCTAGCCCTTCTTGTCCTGGGAATACTTTTATTCCTCCTCATCGTCTTAAAGCTTATGTTTAACAACATCAACATGTTGGCAGCCAAAGTACATGGCTTAAACCTGAAAATGGACCCCCAGACATAGTTATTAAACTAACAGGCTGGCAAACCAAGGACAGATAAGATTCTGCACAGAGCCTTACCAACCTAAAATATAAGTGCCTTTGATAATGCATATTCCATGACAGGAAGGAAGGCATTCTGTCAGAATGACCTAAGACAGGCTCAGTCTTGTTAACGAAATAAAAAAAGGGGAGAGGTGGAGAGCCTTTGAGGCTGCTTGGCAAGAAGCTGACATGGGCCAAAGACAAGGAAAGGGGCTGCATGACAGGCATATGACATTGGCCAAGGACAAGGAAGTAGGATTCAAGCAGGAATCTGACATTAGACTAGAACAAAGAAGTAATCTTTCCTCCGGAAAGGTAGGAGTGTAAATCTTAGGCTACAACAAAGAAGTAATCTCAGGCAGGAATCTAAATATTAGGCTAGAACAAAGAAGTAGGCTTCAGACATGAAAATGACCTTGGGCTACGATAGGGAAGTTGGCTCAGATACTTTGGTCATCCTGATAAGTCTTTAGAAACAGTGATCATGGGAGTGTTCACGTAACTGGGTTTAATGCCCTGCTTTTTCTTTGACTATTTGTGTTTATTGTCTTGCTTGTTCCTCGAATATCTGCATCTTTTGTATTGCTAGACCCTCAACCTAGAACTGACCTTATTACATGCATGTAATCAAAATGGTATAAAAGGATAAAGGAAGAAGGTGTATAGGATAAGGGGGTTCTAGGGAGGGGAAATGGGGAAAGGGGATGACACCTGTACTATAAATAAATAAAATATCCAATAAAAAAAAAAAGAAAAAAAAGAAAAAGAAAGAAAGAAAGCAGGCCAAGTAAGCCCTGAGGAGCAAGCCAGTAAGCAGAACCCCTCCATGGCCTCTGCATCAACTCCTATCTCCAGGTTCTAGCTTTCTTCAATGGATATGTAACTCAGGACATGTAAACCCCAAACCCCTTTCCTCCCCAAGTTGCTGTGGTTATGGTGTTTTATTACAGCACTAGAAACTCTAAGACACATATTAACATTTACACTCTATAATAAATATGCTGTTGAGGTTAGTCTTGAACTCCTGGGTTCCACAGACCCTCGTGCCTTGGCTTTTTTTTTTTTTTTAAAGATTTATTTATTTATTTTATGTATATGAGTATACTGTCACTCTCTTTAGACACACCAGAAGAGGGCATTGGATCCTACTACAGATAGTTGTGAGCCACCATGTGGTTGCTGGGATTTGAACTCAGGACCTCCAGAAGAGTAGTCAGTGCTCTTAACCGCTGAGCCATCTCACCAGCCCCATGCCTTGGCTTTTTTATTGCTGCAATCACAGGCACACACTATACCTGGCTAGTGTTATATTTTTGCTGACTAATTTGATAATGAAAGTTAATGAACTGTTACCCTGAAATTTTTGTTTTAAGATAGGGTATTCTGCTGTACCCTTGGGCTGGCCTAGGACTCGTAATCCTGCTTTTACCTCTCAAGTGCTGAGACTGTGGACTTGTCCTGTGACACCTGACTGCCATTAAACTTATCATAAATTGCTGAATAAGACAGCCTTATGAATTACAGAACAATAAGATTCTAATATATAGTATATATTTAGATTTCTATGACCATCTCAATATCATTCTTTATAGCTTTCCTCCCCAGTCTCCATTCACAAGACCACAAAACAAGTTTTTTGTTACATTTCTTGATTTCTTTAGTCTGGAGCCTATGTCTAGTGTTTGTATGTCTACTGTGCATCTTTCACAATACAATGTTGAAGAAAACAGGTTTATTTACAGGAAGAGGCTTTTTAATTTGATGTTTTCAGTTATTTCCTCATGATTCCATGTTGTGAATATTGGGCAGAAGTATCAAAGTGATGCTCTCCTTTTCAGTGACAGCTTTACCAGCAGAGCCACTTAGAGGTGACTCTAAGTCTTTTTTTTGTTGTTGTTTTTGTTTTTTTTTTTTTTTTCAAGACAGGGTTTCTCTGTATAGCCCTGGCTGTCCTGGAACTCACTCTGTAGATCAGGCTGGCCTCGAACTCAGAAATCTGCCTGCCTCTGCCTCCCAAGTGCTGGGATTAAAGGCGTGTGCCACCACTGCCAGGCTGACTCTAAGTCTTTTTGAGTTGCCCTCCATCCCCCCAAACCTGGGGTCTGATCCTAGGGCCTTGTGGACACAAGGCAAGCACACTACCACTGAGCTATATCATTAGGCCTCTGGATCTCTAATAATGCCCTAGATAGTGTTGACATTGTTTGTTTGTGGACCACATTTTGAGCACCAAGATCTAAGAATCTAAACCAATAATGAAGTTAGATATGATAGGTAAGACATTGTCTATTATTGAATGTCTAGAATGAATGAAAATAGAACTGGGGATACGGCTCAGTGTCAGGATTCTTCCCTAGCATGTGTAGGGCCCTGGGTTTGGGCCTCAGTACCACATACAAACAGTAAGCCAAAAACAACAAATGAAAGAAATATTATAGCCGTCTAATTATTACAGTAATTCTAGAGTAAAAACAAAAGGCTCCACGTTCAGCAACCACACCTAGCACTCACCTCTGTTGTAATAGGACTGAAAGCTACTGGATACCAAGGAGTTAAATCCACCAGTCACGGTTTTTACATACAAACATGCAAAACAGGGTGCTATAAAAGTATTTGGAGACCTCAGGAAGAATTAAAGAATTAAGCAGAGGCAGGCAAGCATAGAGATAGCTTACCAACCCAGGGTCATTTCTGTCTTGAGCCCCATCTGCATTCAGCTGCAAGTACATCCCCTCTCCAAACAAAGCAGTTGGGTCACCCTGACCCATCCTCCCTAGCAGTCCTTATTAACTTTCTGTGGATGAACACATCTTGAAACATATCCTAAAAGCAGAGCTAGTGAGCCTGTTCACTTTACACTAGTGCAGCATGATCCACGTTCTAAACATGAACTGTCAAGGGAAAAACCCTATTTATGACCAGATGCCTATGCATAACTGGGCATATATATATAATTAAAATCAGATGCATCATAGGAAAGGACATGCAGAGTGGACAACAGTTTACATAACCCAAGCTTATCAAACAGAAAACTTCCCAAGTCTCTCCTCACTCAGTCAACCCCTCTTCCTCCTGGAAGACCCAGGTAGCCCAAGGGCTTTGCAGCAGATTTCTCAGTCTGCTATTCTTGTTCAACTGCCCATTATTCACCGTGCCTTTGAATAAAACTTGGCTATTTGTGTGTTTCTTGAATTCCTGGAACAAGATGCCAACAACTTGAAAACTTCTGGTAACAACTTTCCTACTTTCTTTGGACATAGCATTCAAGAATATTACCTAGGTCTCATATATTCCACAAACCTCTGATAATCAATAGGTGACTAAATGGTCCCCAACATAAAGTTTAAACTCAACATTCATTCATATTCATATTCTCTCTCTCTCTCTCTCTCTCTCTCTCTCTCTCTCTCTCCCCTCTCTCCCTCCCTCCCTCCACTCTGCCCCCTTTTCTTTTTTAGGTAGGGTCTTCTATATAGCTCCAGCTGGCCTAGAACTTGCAATCTTCCTTCTTCTGCCTTCCACGTGCTGATATTATAGACCCGAGCCATCTTGCACAGCTTTTAACTTTGCTTTGGAGGTGAATACACAGACAAACTTGCATCCTCACACCAAAAGGATTCTGTGTTGTTTGCTGCCTTCAGAGAAAACAGGCAGGGGCTTACTGTATGATTCTATTTGCCATTCATTTGAACTATGGCTTGTTAAAAAATAAAAAGAAAACAAAGATTGCCTTGTTTGTAAATTCATCTTGATGCAGTAAAACAGTGCTCAGCACTATGCTACAAAACCTTCTTCCTTTCTACAATTTTTATCTTAGTAGATCTTTGTACCACACTTAACACTAGTCTAAATATACTTGATAGTTTATTAAAGACTGCAAATGGACTAAATCATCAGGTACCAGGCCAGTTTTTAGACAAAGTATCATTTTTATAACTCACCTAAAGTATTTAGATGAGGTATAATTAAATTAGTAGACACATTATTCTCCATAGTGCCAATAGATTACAAACAATCCGTTGAAAGTTGTTAACAGAAGAAAAGACTAAAATCCTTAAAGTAAAGGGAGGCCTGCCTTCAGATGGCTTGGAGAAATGGCAGCATTAATCCTTCATCAGTTTCTAGAGCAACAATCTACCTTGTAGTTTGGAATTGCCACCTACCAACAATTAATGGTCAGATTCCTTAAAAAACGGATCCCTCTCTCTGTGTCTCTACATATATGTGTGTGTGTGTGTGTGTGTGTGTGTGTGTGTGTGTGTGTGTATATGTATGTATATATACATATATATATGTATACATACACACATATACATATATACACACACACATATATATGTATATACATACATACATACATACATACATATATATATATAGTGTATGTGAATGTATGTGCATATAAAACCACATCCTATTGGTTCTTTTTTCTCATTAAAACAACATGTAAGTTGGTCAAAGTCACTAAGCATCAAAGCAGGAATTCATATGTATGTATGCTCAACACAAATACTGTGCTCTAGATCACTGGGTTCAGCGACTTTGAGTCGACAGAGTACAAAGCTGTTTACTCACCAAGTAGACATTGCTCGCTGACTGCAGCGAGTAATACAGATGCACAACGAAAGGGCTCTTGCTCAGTGCCAGGGCATCTCTCTCAGCTTGTACCTGATGAGTCATGTTTTTATTGATCATGTCTGCCTTTTTGACAACCTATAATAGATAACATGACAAGAGACACATTTACTCTCATTAAAACGTGTTCAGAAGTTTCAAAGTCGACATCATAAGCACCCTAAGAAAGAAAATATACAGATATCATTTAGATCTGACATCAGGAAACTGCCAGAAAAATATTTCAGATGGGGAAACATGTTAAAAAAAGTTGTTTTTAAGATAGCACTGCTTGTGTTGGGCAAAACACCAGGCACTTGAGAAAGAAAGTGAATTAACGCCTGACTGATCTGTATGTTTGTATGAAAGCTTTATTGTAACAAAGTCAAAAGATAACAGTGTTGCTAAGAAGCCCATCCAATAACCAGTTAGCTAGTTAAATGAATACCAATATATGTTTACATGGAAACACATATATTTTAGCTTCTCATTCTTAGGAACAGAGAAAAAATGTCAGGGGCTGGAAAGATGGTTCACTGGTTAAGAGTGTGTATTACTCTGCCAGAAGATCCAAGTTCTTCTCAGCACCCACATTAGGAGACTAACACCTGCCTGTGACTCCAGTTCCAAGAGATCTAGAACACCCTGACCTCCACACATGTGGCACACACTCACATACATATAATTACTCATTAATAGAAGGGAATAGAGTAAAAATGTTGGGGGCTGGATTTAGACTGGTGAATGCTTAAAATAACTTGTTGCTCTTATGGAGGACCTGAATTTAGTTCCCAGCACCCATATGGTGTCTCACAACCATTTGTAACTCTAGTTCCAGGGAGATCCAACATCCTCTTTAGAGCCTTTCTGTGTACCAGACATACACATGGTACACATACATATAGTCAGGCAAAATGCTCATACACATAAAGAAATCTACCCCATTTTTACGCTTGGAAGTCTGTTTATTTCATGAATGATGAAAACTGGTCAGGGTAGCTAGCACAAGACTGTAATATCAGCATTTGGGAGGCTGAGGCAAGCCTGGACCACAGAACAAGATTCTAATCTTAAAAAATACCAACAAATCAAATTCTGCCTTACGGAAAAATCTGAACTATATCCCCATCCTTACGTATCTGAGGCTGGATTTGAATTTACTATATAGTTGAGGCTGCCCTCGAACTCTTAATTCTAGAACATCCACCTCACAAGTGTTGGGAATATAGGTGTGTGCCATCATATCTGGTCAAATTACACCTTTTAAGTTTCAAGGTAGACTAGCTTAGAAACAAGACAATATGTTAAAATTAGTGCATTAAATGACATAGTAACACAGGAATTATATAATTCTCAAAGAATTAGTGAAAATATACTTTAAAAAAAAAAAAAAAAAAAACTAGGCTCCTTCCCCTCACCTCTTGCCACCTGCAACAAGCAGGAGAGCTGGTTCCAAGGCAATGAGAGCCTTAGGGAGTACAACAGAGATGGCCCTGGTGGTATGCGACAACCCAGAAGGCATGAGAGTGGGCTCTGTTCTCTTGCTAGTCTGGGCATTGAATGAGCTATGTGCTACCCAGGACAGCACTGGAGAGTTTGCCTTGGTGGTGTGGGTGTAGGAGAGCTGCTGGGCTGACCAGCTACGCACGCTACCACCCAGATCTGGCTTTTGAGTTGGCTCACCCCAACATCTACCCCACCTATGAACTGCTGTAGCATGTGAAGGGACTGGTCTTACAGATTCAAAGCTGCAGGACTTCCATGACACAGGGCGATAACAAGATATCTATGAGGGGTCCTGGTGAGGATCCAGAATTGATAGTGTAGCAGAAGCCAGAGCCTCGAAATGAACATTTGCAAGTGAAGAAGTGTGGACAAGAGGCGTACTGTGGGACGCACTGCAGCTTCCACAGTGAGATTTTGTTTGTTTGTTTTCTTTTGGAGGGTGGGTGCAATGATGGGAGGCGGGTATAAAGGGATGGGGAGAGGAATATGGAATTGGTGTGCATGATGTGAAACTCATAAAGAACCAATAAAAAATACTGGAATGCTTATTACTGCTATAAAAAAAGGCACCCATTAAAGTATTTAATAAAATGATAAATACATGGCACAATTTAGCTTTACCTCCTTTCCTTAAGAAAACCAAGGGAAAGGCTAGGGATGCAGGTCAGCGGTGGACGACTGACCTAACAGTGGTAAGGCCTAGGTGTCTCTTTTCCAGCACTGAAGAGAGATTAACAAATCAAGCCAACAACATTATTCTACCTGTCATCTTCCTGGCAGAAGCTCTATGAAGCTTGTGAGGTGGTACCATGCCAGGGTACCCAAAATATTTACAGGAGAGATTGGTGTTTTTATATCAACAATTAATGACTGTTTGAGGTGTTAGAGAAGGAAAAGCAAGTATCCTGGCAACATATAAAGTAAGTAACAATTTCAATGAGTTGAGTTTGGAAGATCAGAGGTTTCCTGAGAATTAGGTAAACCTCAAAACAAAACAATGGGTGAAAAGCAGAGAAAGGTGGAACAAAAGCAGTTAAGAAAGGACCAGAATAAACTTAAGTCCTGAAGTGTGACAATAAGTCATCGTTTTGAGGGATCAGTCAGCTGTCTGGATGTTGCTTTAACATAGGTTATGTGGAAGATAAAGTAGAGATTGAGGGCCAAAAAATTGGGAATATGACTGACTTTTTAAGGAGTCTGGATTTTGGCCTGCAAACCATAGCCTAAAGAATGGATTAAAAGTAAAGTTAATGATTCTAGTTAGGGAACTACTCCAACCAACTAAGTATAGAAATTAAGGTCTGATGAACCTTAAGCCACCAGGCAAACGAAGAAGAAGAAAGATCATACACTGTAAGATTTCATTTACAGAGACAGAAAGTGAGTTGGCGCATAGGGATGTTGGTACATGCCTGTAATCTCTGCACTTAGAAGGTGGAGTCAGAAGTATTAGTGGTTTAAGGCCAGTCATGCTCAGCTACATCATATGTCTGAGGTTATTTGGGACTGTCAAAGAGAGAGACAGAGAGAGGAGGGTTAGTAGTTACCTGCTGACATATTAAGGGAAGAGGTACTGTGAATAGGCAGAAAGACACATTTGGGCTATGGAACTATTCCTTAAAACTGGTTTTCAATGACTGTTACACAACTATTTAATTTACTAAATATCATCACTGAACTGCGCTTTTATGAATAAGTAAGTGGGGAGAAATGAGGGCCTGAACTTAGTTATTCACTTGTGAATGAAAAAAGCAAAACAAAAAAAAGATAAAGACAAACAAACATGAGAATGTTTTCCAGAGGGAGAACAGGAAGTCAAAGGATATATGATGTGTAGATGAAATACAAGAGTCTCTCAAGTTTCTAGCATGAAGGGTAGGGGTGACATTAGGTAGTCAGGTGAAGGGGCTGCTTATCCTGTGTGTGCTATTCTCCAAGCACTGTGTACCAGGAATTTGAACTGGTCAATTTTCCTTTGTCATTTTTCACTCATTACCACAGCGCTGGGAATGATGAGAAGCAAGGGTGGATAGAACAATTTTAGGTGCACACTGACTGTTTTTACGATCACATACAGATAAGAAACACTTGATTTAGCACACGTTTCTTTCTACTTGCTCTATGAATGAATTTATAGCTCACATATCACTATGGAAAACTTGAAAAGCAAAACTGAGGTTTAATGAGATCTTTTGGTTTTACAGCACTTGCTCCTGCTTGGTAATCTATTATCAAAGAGATGGAATTAAAACATAATCAGAAAGTGACTATTACAAACTTAATCAAAGTATCAAACTTAATTCAGGTGAAGCTCATGTTAGTAAAAGAGCAAAACAAATCCAATATCCAGGTGATAAAGTAAATAATACTACAATTAAAAAATTTTACAACATAAATCTCATCACAGAAAAATTGAATATAATGCAGCTTCTTCCTGGTAAGAGTGGTATTTGAAATCAGTGTCTACAAACCAATCTTGTCTGTGATAGCAAGATTTCGGCTGTTCTATATGTCAAACAAGAAAAACATAACCAACAAGTATTTCAGGCCTTTTGGATTTTTGAAACATGACTCATGAATCATGGCTGTGGTTTCAAGTCTCTGCTTTCAGCTGTAGTTTCCTCATTTGTTTAACACTGGCCAAGACACAATTGGGTAAGTTTTGCTATTTTCACTGGGTAATGATTCTCAGGATACAGAGAAGGGCAGGGCAAGGGAAACGACGGACACCTGCTCACTGCAGTCTGCCCAAACGCCAACAATCAACAAGTAAGACTGTGCAGACTTCTGTAAGCCGAGCATTTCAGACTAGTGCTCCAGCAGCCCCAAAAGCCCCAGAGCTTGTTCAACAACGTAAAAAAGAGGTCCGAGAGGAAGGACCATTTAAGTCCTTCTAGCTTCTAGACTGCTTACCTTCACTGCGTACAACTTGCCGCCTTTCTGTCCCAGGTACACTTTCCCGAATGCACCACGGCTAATGGGCTTCACTATGGTGAACTCCTCAATGGAGGGTGGTCTTGGTACTGGGATCGTATTCACGCACTCCTCTATCGCTGCACCTCCTTCATTCTCCTCACTTCCCGAGGCGGACTCCATTGCTGTATAATTCGCAGCAACTCCCGCCAACTAGATTCAAAAGGTTTCGCCCACGCCATACGCCTCCCGTGACGTCACCGTGCGCCTGCGCTCTGTCGGCTCACTGTAAGCCAGGATCGATGCGTGGGGTCTGCGGAGCGCAGGGCGGGGTCTGCAGAGAGTTGGGCGAGGCCGACGGCACTGCTGGGCGGGGTCTGCGGAACGCAGGGCGGGGTCTGCGGAGCGCTGGGTGGGGCTCAGCCTCGGGTGTACAGGCTGTTTTTGTGACGAGGGAGTGCATTCGCTCGTCAACTAGCAATGGGAGTACTAAGACTTTAGTGTAGATCGTGTCTGGTGGGGTCCTTTTGAGTCCCAGTCAAGATCTGCAATTCTCCCTCCTTCCGCGTGAGCTAGAAGCCAGGCCGACTGTTAAGTAAAGCAATGGCTAGGGATGAGGTGTGGAAGCTAGCGAAGTCACAGAATATGGAAAACCTGGCTGAGCGGGAAGCGCGGTGGACCCCCTACTGAATTCAGAAACAAATTAGGAGCGACCAGAAGAACATCCAATTTATTGTTGTGGGGGAGGGTGGAAAAAAAATCCTCAAAAAACAAACTGAAATAGTTTCCGGAAGAGGCGGAGTGCTGACGGATGGGGGGCGGGGTGAATGTGGAGGCAGTCACTTGCTCCGGAAGTACTGTTTCGATAGCCTCTTGGTCTTCCGGGGCAGACGTCGTCGTAGCAGCTGTCGGGAGGGGAAGCCATTTTTTTGCTTCTGGGAGGAGTAAGAGAGAAACTGGAAGAAAAGCGGAGGGAAATAAAGAGAAGATAAAAGGGCTCAGCCCCTTTCCTCTGAGCTGAAGATAGAAAGCAGTTTCGGCTGGCGAGTAAGCTCCCGAGGGCGCAGAGATGTTCTCCCTGTCGAGCACTGTGCAGCCTCAGGTGAGCCCAACATTCAGCCGTTTTCCTGCGGCCCTTTTGCGACTGTTTTTCCGGATGCTGTAGTACAGTCGGTGTTTCTGAAGCAAATTAGTGAGGGAAGCGACAAACCCAGTGAGTCGCGGGCTGAAAAGTAGATCAGGTGACAGTGCTGAGAGTATGACCTGACGGTAACCGTGGTGGACATCACATAGCTTATCCAATGGCTTGCACAGAATTTCTGTTGAAAATTCAGGCATTGTTTAGTGTTGGATAGTCAGATAGGAATTTGTAAAGTCTGCGAGAGAGGTAAAGAAGACAGTGTTCTTTCCATCCACCTCTTTCTGATCTCCTATTTTTCCTTTCAAGCCGAATTTAGTTCAAACATACTCTAATAATTTGAACAGCATCGCAATTTCTTTCTTTCTGGTCAGAATTTGTGTATATTTTTGAATCATTCGATTCTTGCTATTAATTTTTTTGTTTTGTTTTGTTTTACGAGACAGGGTTTCTCTTTATAGCCCTGGCTGCCCTGGAACTCACTCTGTAGACCAGGTTGGCCTCGAACTCAGAAATCTGCCTGCCTCTGCCTCCCAAGTGCTGGGACTAAAGGCGTGCGCCACCACCGCCCGGCCTATTAAATTTCAAAAATTGATTTAAATATTTTTATCAGGATCCAAATTGTGTTAATTTTTTCCCTTGTTTCATTAAAAATTGTTTTCTTTTGGGAGGGTGATAACACTGTTTAATTAATTATATATATTTTTTTTTGAGACAAAGTCTCACTCTCTTTTTGCTGTCCTGACCCTCACTATGTCCAGGCTGGCCTCCAAAGTGTTGGGATCATGGCTCCCATCATTATCACACCAGATGCACTGTCAACTTCTTGTCTTGAGAATATGATTATTCCTTGGTAGGCAGAGAGTCTAGAGATGTTACATAGTGATAACTTGTCTCAAAAGACCCCCACCCCCACCCAACTCCCCCAATGTTCTTTAATTCTTATTACTTGCCCTTTTTGTGTTCCTGTGGTGTTGGTGGACTAATGGAGAATGGAATTGCTTAGCTACTTCTTAGGTAGCAAGAGAACAAAGCATACGTGGATTTCTCCTAGTCATTGGAAGTAAAGATGAACAATAATCAGGAATTTCAGGCAGACAGAAAAATATAAATAAAAAATCCTGTGAGGAACAAAAGTCAGGCCAATGTGGCAAGAGCAGAGTGATTAAATGGAGCAGTGTCAGAGAAGTCTGAGGCAGTTAGGGAGTTCAATTCATTTGATTTCTGTGACTAGGTTTTCATTGGGAGGCTTGCTCTGGCTTGTGTGGAGAATATGACAGGGCAAAAGTGTAAGTGTTCTAGATTTAAGGATGCTGTTGCCCTGACACAGGAAAGGCATTCAGTAGTTATGGAAAAGAAATCACTATGTCTAGTGTGG
>JANHMN010000006.1:60630852-60668158 GCA_030674055.1 Rhabdomys pumilio
TTACCCTTATCAGTGGGTATAAGGACAAATATTTAGAATGTAATTAGAGATTGTGCTGGTTTAGCAAAATAGCAGTTATAGGCTCTCCTCTAAGATCCCTTACTATTTCTGGGTAGTTGGCTGGGTTTTCAGCACCAGAGATGATTTCTCTCTTTGTCTAGTGGGTTTTAAGTCCAATTAAAGAGCTATTGGTTACCACTGAGGCGTGCATGCCTCTACTGAACTCTTAGGGTTAGCGTGCCATGCTGGTTAATATCATGCTTCATAGGTGTCAAACTTGGGTAGGACTGTTGGTTGCTTTTCTCTTTGGAAGCTTGCATGGTGCCTTCTAATATTATGAAAGCTAGTCTTCAGGGAAGAGGTATTCCAGTCAGTTCCAGCTCAGAGGTCTCTAGGTCCTGTGTCTGAAGTGCATATGCCTTCTTCCATACAAACTTATTTTCCACCTCTGATGGGGCAGGTAAGGACAATAGCAGTTTTATAATGTTTTGAGAGTCTCTTGGACAACACTGACCAACAAACTCATGCCTGGTGTTGAGTTTTTTTGTTAGATGCTCTATGGTTCTTTGGGGAAGTATCACCAACTTAGAAGGGAAACAGACAGACACAGAGACACAGACACAGACAGACTCACACGCACGCACGCACACACACACACACACACACACACACACACACACACTCATTCCCAGAAGGGAGACAGACAGACAGACACACACACACACACATATATACACACACTGACTTACATATATTATAGATATGTTTAGGTGGACAGTTAAAATATGCTGAGTATCTTGCCACACCTCTTTAATCCCAGCATTTGGAGGAAGAGACAGGCAGATCTCTGTGAGTTTGAGGTTAGCCTGGGCTACATATTTAGTTCAAGAACTATTGGGACTATATAGAAACCCTGTCTAAAAAACCTTATATATCATTAGTCAAAAAAATTTTCTGTGATAGACTGATATAGAAGCCATGCATCCAGTTCCATGTCTTCAGATGTGAGTACCTAACCTGGAATAGCTGCACAAGCTAGGAAAGTAAAAAGGGACCACTGGGGAGGAGCTATAGCTGCAATAGAGAGGAACATAGGGAACGGATGATCTGAGGGGCTCTAAATAGGGAGGGAGAAGAGAGAGAGTGCTACCTTAGTGGCACACATAATATCCATGTGGACTGTTTCTCCTCCCTTCTGTTCATTATTATTTCACACCAGGTTACACTACAGATTCCTGGGACTCCTTAATTAGCTTCTTGAGTTCTGTGGCTATGGGTGTGCAGTTCCTGTGAGCCTTGACTCACGGCTTCCGAGCTTCTGAGGGAACTGTCTGAACATTTATATTCAGAATTCTTTCTTATCTTTGCTTGTCATTGTTTTTCCATCACGTGTTAAATGTGTGCTAGCATCTTTGGCTTATTAATTTATATATATCCTTTTATTTTTCTCCCAGTGCCTTAATACGTCCTGGTCGTTTTGATATGCAAGTTACAGTTCCAAGGCCAGATGTGAAGGGTCGGACTGAAATTTTGAAATGGTATCTCAATAAAATAAAATTTGATAAATGTGAGTCCAGTTTCTCAATTCAAATACTGTTATTTGAGAAAAATGGAAATATATCTAACCATTCTGCTTGATCCTATTTGGACCTTTATGGTCCCTTAAATCTCAGACCAGTAAGGTTCTTGCTCCTCTCTATACTCATGTGTGAGTGTGTGTGTGTGTGTGTGTGTGTGTGTGTGTATTCAGAATATTTTATTCTTGTATCCTGATTCCAAAGGAAATTTGGTTTGGGGTTTATAGACATGTGCGTATGGGAAAAAAAAAAAAAATATATATATATATATATATATATATATATATATATATATATATAAATATAAAATTGTGTGTGTGTTAAATGCATGTATACATGAAGATGTGTGTATAGATTTTAAATCAAAATGTAAAATACAAAAAATAGACTTCATTTAGAAAGAAAGCAAAATATGAAACAAAGGTATATAGAAATATGGAACGCTTGAAGACAAGGAGCAGTAGTATAAGCTGCAGGATTTTCAAGGATATCTCCCATCACAAGGAGAGACCACGGTATTTCAAGGTGAAATTTTAGAGAAAAGAATTTGGCTTGCTTTTTCATTTGTGGCCAGACTCGATATAATGTAAAGCATATCTAAAATACGTTTATTTTTATCTTTTGTGTGTATAACTGTCTTGTCTGCATGCATTTATTTATACCTTATGTGTGCAGTACCAATAGAGGCCAGAAGAGGAGCTGCCCTGTGGTTGCTGAGAACTGAACTTGGGTCCTCTGCTAGAGCAGTTGGTACTCTAACCTGCTGGGCCATCTCTCCAGGCCCAGCATTAGCTATATTTCAAGTTTCTAATTTCATTTCAATAACTGCTTTTTTTTTTTTCAGAGAGCTAGTAAAACTTAGAACTTTTCTGAAAGTTTTGTTATCGAAATATTTTTTATTATTAATAATAATGTTAATTATTACTAATTAATAGCAATTAATAACAACTTAAATGGCATATTTTGTTGTTTAAGTTTTATTAAGTTCAGTTTTGTTTTATGATATCTGTTGTAATTTGGAGTAATTATGTTCTTTCTACCTTCAAATTGTGAGTTGAATGGGAAGAGCTTGTATTTAGTGATGGAGATTTATTATGTTCTCTTTTTCTATAGCTGTTGATCCAGAAATCATAGCTCGAGGGACTGTTGGGTTTTCTGGAGCAGAGTTGGAGAATCTTGTGAACCAAGCTGCATTAAAGGCAGCAGTCGATGGAAAAGAAATGGTTACCATGAAGGAACTCGAGTTTTCCAAGGATAAAATTCTAATGGGTATTTCTTTCTTCATCATCTCCTTCTACAGTACATCTTTTTCTTTGTTTTACTCTGCCATAGCTTTTTGTTTTTGAGACTGACTTTGATTCTGTAGCTGGCCCTCACTTCCACTGTATCTCAGGCTGGCTGGGAACTCCTGCTAGTCATCCTGCCCTGCCTCAGCCTTCTAACCACCATGTTTCCATTCTCCATAAGGAGTGCTCACTTGCTCTCTCTTTCTTTCTATCTTCTTCCCCCTTCTCCCTCCCTCCCTCCCCTGTGTGTGTGTGTGTGTGTGTGTGTGTGTGGTTTGTCTGTTTGCTTTCTTCTTACCACAGAGACTCATGGGCTAATCTGAGACTTATTCTCTTGCCTCTGGAGTGCTGTGATTATAGGCAATACACAGCAATTAAAGTACACTATCCTATATTTTGCTTTTCTTAGGACCAGAAAGAAGAAGTGTAGAAATTGATAACAAAAATAAAACTATAACAGCCTATCATGAATCTGGTCATGCAATTATTGCATATTACACAAAGGATGCAATGCCGATCAATAAAGCTACAATCATGCCTCGAGGGCCAACACTTGGACATGTAAGTTTCTTATAGCCCTTCCTGACGCCTCCCATTAATGTGCTTGGAACTCAGAGACTCATGCATATGAATTAAGCTCTCACCACCAAACCATGTAATGTTTGTTTTTGTTTACTTGTTTTCTTTGAGACAGGGTTTCTCATTTTGTAGTTCAGATAGGCCTAGAACTCTCCATGAAGCCTAGAACTTGTAATCCTCCTTCCTTGCCTTCACAAATTCTGAGAACACATATTTGAGCCACCTTGTCTAATATACCTCATTTTCTTGTTTTAAAATTCGCTTTCAAATACAGCTTTCTAGAAGCATATATAAGAGATTGAAAATTCCTAATGATTTTTACCTGTCCCCTTTGATTTCCTGAACAACACTGAAATAAGATCTATTTGCTATAATTTGCTATCAAAGTAGTTTGAAAATGTGTTTCACGTGTTACATATTTATAATGACATGTAATGGAAGAGTCACTATTGACTATGAATTTTAAATATCTGAGTAAGCTACTACACATAAAGACATTATATGTCATAATGGCTGGTTTCATAGTTGTTCCAAGATATTTGTTACTACATGTTCCAGTCTTGAATCTTATATATTTTTGTGCAGCTAGGAAAATATCCTCTTGCAGCATTATGCACCTATTGTTTGTCATATGCACTTTTATATCGAGGATTTTCTTTGCTTTTCATGTTGATTTTAACATTGAGTTACTTGCGGATCGTGTCTTTTGGCTTTCTGCGTTATACTGAATACTGTCTGGGAAAAAAAATAACTTTGTTTATGAATGTAACTTTTTCAGAAGTGTGTCTGAATGCCTTTCGGTTATTATTGAATTGTATAGGTATCACTGTTGCCTGAGAATGACAGGTGGAATGAAACGAGAGCCCAGCTGCTTGCACAGATGGATGTTAGTATGGGAGGACGAGTAGCAGAGGAACTCATATTTGGAACGGATCATATTACAACTGGTTGGTTTTTGATAAGAGTATTGTCTTCAAATTTATGTTCATTCTTTTAAAGATATTTTCAAACTATGTTTATTTTTTTAATCTAGGTGCTTCTAGTGATTTTGATAATGCAACAAAAATTGCTAAGAGGATGGTTACCAAATTTGGAATGAGTGAAAAGGTAGTTGGATTTACCATGTGGTTCTTTGATAGATTTATGAGTTGATAACATTCCTTTTCTTGTCTGATTCCTAATTTGTTTGTGACTTATTCTAAGCACTGCTTTGACTAGTAATAGTTTTTTTATCTGCTTAAACATCATGAACTAAGAAAGTATAAAATTATTTAGCTCATCTTTCTAAACTTTCTATTTTACATTTTCAGTATTTCACATTCCTACTTTATCATTGCAGTCCATGGGGCACATGAACTGAATTGTTATATTTGGGAGAGCTGCAAGGGTTTTCTGAGAAGGCACTCAAAGGACTTAAACTTTTATATGCTATACACGTTTGCTACTTTGGTTTGTCTTTATGGTTTCCAAAAAATGATACTCCATTGTGCTCAACATTGTATACTGCATTTTTTGTCTCACACTGCCACACATAATATTTGTTTATATATAGGCTGGTACTTAACTGCGTTCCATTTCTTGATAGTAATTTGTTCAATTACTTTATCCCTTTTGGTATTAGCTTGGAGTTATGACCTACAGTGATACAGGAAAGCTAAGTCCTGAAACTCAATCGGCCATTGAACAAGAAATAAGAATCCTTCTACGGGTAATATTTTTCTGAGCTTGATTTTTTTTGTTTATTTTTTTTTAATACAAAATGTGCCTAAATATTTTTAAAAATGATATTAAGGGAGGTATAGTTCATTAGTAGAGCATGCTTGTTTAGCTTATGAAATGCCTTAGGGTTTAATCTCCAGCTCTGCAAACAAAACAAATGATGTTAACTAAGGCTTTTAAATCTCACCCTGCAAAATGCAACTGGTGCAGAGATACTGAGTGTACTCAAGAGATACTGATGAAGATTTGGGATATGGTTCAGTTGCTAGTGATTGCCTAGTATGTACGAAGCACTGGGTTCAATTCCCAGCCCCAGAGAAATTAGGCCTGTGAGCACATGTCTGTAATCTTAGCATTTGGAAGGTAGAAGCAGGAGGTTTCAAAGTTCAGGGTCACCTTTGGCTTCATAGTACATTTGAAATCATCTTCAAAAAAAAATGTAAACTTAAAACAGGTATCAGTTATGAAAGGTAAGAGAACAGCTGGAACTATTTTTCAGATTTCTGCCTCTGGTAATTATATTGTTTATGCTATTAACTGAAGAACATGGAGACCAAACTGGGATGTAAACTGTTGGTGTAGGTAGATTGTTTTTTTCTAATAAGAAGTTACTGAATTTGGACACCATAATGAAGATTTAAGTTAGAAATGGGTATGTTGGTCTGGAGCTTACTAGAAAGCTTGCTTACATATTCTTAGATACTGAAGTTGCTCATCCCTTAAGGTAGTGGTAGCTCTTGGAATGAAGAAAAGATCTCGCAGAGACACAGTACCTATTGAGTGAGGAATGTAATCAGTAGTAATTAGATAGCGTGAGGAAGCTTTGGTAGCAGTATTCAATTGGTTTATTCCTTGGGAGTAGTGTTTTCTGCAAGAGGTAGGCTACTGATGATGGGGAAATGGTGGTGGGAACAGGGATAGCATCTAGGATGAGAGTAAGAACGTCAGGAAAGTGAACTTCAAGGACACAGCTAGGCTTTAATTAACTGCTTTGGGGGTAAAGAAAGAAATGCCTTAGTAGTTAAAACTGACAGAATGAACATCTTGCTTGGAAAGGCAAAGGCTCCTTTGAAACATTTTCTGAATTCTTCTGTTGCAATACATTGCGTATACTATTTATATTATGTACAAATAGTTTGCATTTTAAACAAAACTTTTAAATGCGTAAATCATTAGATATTTTTAAGCCACTTTAGTTTTATATTTTCTTACCTCTGGTTTTTGCATCTCTACACTTTGTTGTATGACATATTTTTTTTTTCTCTTTCAGGAGTCATATGAACGAGCAAAACATATCTTAAAAACACATGCGAAAGAACATAAGAACCTGGCAGAAGCATTGCTGACCTATGAGACTTTGGATGCCAAAGAGATTCAAATTGTTCTTGAGGGGAAGAAATTGGAAGTGAGATGATAACTCTGTTGATATTGCTGGTTTTATTACAAGAATATACTTAGTCCTGCAGTTTCCTTTGCAGCACTTTCCAACCCCCACTTCTGACTTGGTATATAATTCAAGGATGTGAAACACTTTGTCAACCTTTGTCCCATTATTTGATTTTGGTTATTTCTGTTATGGTACCATTGGAGATTAGTAACCCATAGCAAATACATGAAAAGATAAATAAAGAGCTGTCAGGATTAAAGACAGATTGAAAAATGTCAATCAATCATGTTGAAAGTAAGCAATCATTTTGTGGTTGATTACTCCGAGTAAAAATTGTGCCTTTCTCTACTACTGGTAAGTTTTGTGTTTGTTTGTTTGTTTGTTTGTTTGTTTTGCAAGCTTTATTTGAAAAGCTATCATCTCCTGATAGTAACATTTTTCTATGGGGAAAACAAATGCTGTGGATAAATCATTTCTACTTACATCAGTAGAAATGCCATTAAGATATACTTAATTATGTTCTTGATTGACCATGTAAAATGGCCTTTAAAAGAAGCTATTTGAATTGTAAATATAAAGGTATATTCAGAATTTAAATGATTGTAATGATTTAAAAATGCAGCATGTATGCCCATTTTCTTTCAGATATTACTATCTCACTGACAAAATTTGTTTCAGAACAATAGTATTTATGAAGTAAACAAGTAACATTATATTCTGAATATCTGTAATCTCAAAATCAAAATGAAACCAAAAACTCATTGCTTCAAAAATGATTTTTCACCATCGCCTTGTCAGAATTGGAAGGCTTGTACCATCTGCACATTACAGGGTCTATAGGTAATTTCCTACTCAAATCAGGAGACCATAGTGTGAGTGTATTGTATTGGTGTTAACAACCAAGTTACATTCTTGGTTAAATTTACATTCAGTTTTCTTATTGAGGATGTATATGGTCTTTATTAAAGAAGATAGGTATAATTAAAGGGACCTTGTTACATGATATTTTTGACCTTTTTAAATAATGTTAAATTTTTTGATACAATTTCAAGGTGAGAATGTTGATGGAGCTCCTTTATGTTGATTTAGACAGGTTTTAATTGTCACTGCTGTTTGCTGTCTGCACTGTCATCCATGTTCATGTGATTGTTCTCTTGTCCCCTCATTCTCTACATATTCATGCACACACATATGGAAAACATCGGTGTTTTACCTAACCTGACTTCAAACATTTTTACAGTCCCATTGAATTGTAATTTTCATGTTATAAAACTTATCCATTGTAAATATATATACCAAAGACCCCCTTTTTTTTATTGTGTAATCATTACCACAGTTAGGTTTTAGGACAATTTTTTTCAAGCCTTCAAATTTCAAAGTGACTACACAGTTTTGTATCTTGTATTAAGTGAAGTTTCAATCATCACTAGTCAACATAAAGTGGTGTTTCACTATGGACATCCAAATTGAATTTCTCAAAAATCTAGTCTTAGAAAGTTATACAGCATGTTTATTGTGGTTTTTGAGTTTTAGTTGGTTTTATTGATTCTACTTTGTGTGTATGCAAAGACTTTGACAACCAAGTATAGATATAATTAGCTGGAGAATTTTCTGCTCTGTATGTCTGGTAAACCTAGGATATTTTATGATGTGATTACCAACTTCCTCTGGGTTTTTCACATCACAGAAATATCACACTTACTTGTATTTTGCAGAGGGGCCAACTGTTTCAGGCTAGTGAGCTGCTTATCGTTGAGAGCATAGAATTAGTCAGTAGTATACCAAATCAGCTGAGTTCTTTTGTGAAAATGAGAATAAGCCTTTTTTATATTTTTTTGGGGGTGGGTTTTTGTTGTTTGTTTGTTTTGTTTTGTTTGGGGTCTTATCCAGAAAGTTTTCTGTATGTAGCCTAGGCTAGCCTCCAACTAACTGACATCCTTCCATCTGAGCCTCCTGGGTATATCATTCTTGGCACACAAATCTTATTTACAAGGTCTTCCTTCACCCTGGTTTAAACATGTGGACTAGGAGCTGTCCTGAGTTGGCAGGACCACCAAAGAATCATGTTCTTTGTTAAAATTTAGAGGTTTTCATGAAGAAAAAAGTCATACCATGTTGTAGGTCTCTTGTTAATTCCTTAAGTCATAGAATGGTTGGTTGTGTTGGTTTCGTTGAGGTTTGTAGTTGACTCTTTTCAAATAAAAATGAATTCATCCTGATATATTTAAAAATCACATTCCAACTGAATCATTTTAAGGGGAATGAATTTAGAAGAGTTTTAAGCTTTTCTGAACTCATATTCAAAGCCATCCAAATGCCTGAATTGAATTAGGGAATTAGACTCTCTAGCTTCTGTCTCCCAGCATGAACACCCACTTAAATAATTCATTATATGTGAAAATACCTTGATTTGTATCAAGCAGTCCTAGTTGCAGCATTGTTGTAAGTTGAGTATGATAGAAAAGACAGTTGTACATTACTTAGGTTACACTTGTCCATATCTCAACCAGCAGAGCATGAAGATACAGTCTTTGTGGGGAAAAGGGAAGAAAGTACATACAGAAAATGGTTTCAGAGTCCAGTACTGGGTTTGCACACATCCCCCCATGTTTACTCTCCTGTGGTGACAGTGATGTGGTGACTGACTGTAATGGCCATTGGCTCAGAGTGACCTATAGCAACAGATATGCCTCAGCCCTCAGCAGTTGTGATTCCATTCCCTCTGAATGCCACATCTAGCCATGGTAGTTCTGGGTACTCTTCTCAGAAAGTACTTCTGCAGCTCCAGTGATCGATCATAAGCTTAAGGACCTTAACAGAAGACCTTGGGAGGCTTACTATGGAATGCCATTTCCAAAGTCAAGCTACAGAGGTTAGACTCGGCACAGCTTCAGTGAACAGGCAGTAGACTTTAACCATAAGGACCAGAGACAATTAGAAAAATAGCAAGATACAAGTCAAAGTACTACTAGATAATCCTGAAGAAAGGAGAAAATTTAACTGTCAGTGGCAAAGAATACATAGCACCCCTTTTGAAAAACTAAACCTCAAGGAAGTAATTTTGAAATTAGAGCAATTTAATAGATTGAAGTAATTTTTTTTAATTTAATCTTAGGAGTTTATAAATACTGTGAAGTATAAAATGGTGGTAGAGATCAGCAACAACAAAATTGTGAAAAATCTTATTAACTAATAAACACAGCAACAAAAAAGCCTCTTTAACACTTGAAAATGAAAAAAATCAGGGGTTCAGTGAAAAGACTCAAGTGTAAAGCATTTGCTGCTGGGATTGATGACCTAAGCCATACACATGATACAAGCAGAGAGCTGACTGTTCTAGTAGGGATTTGTTGTATCAGCTCGACACAAACTAGGGTCAACTGGAAAGAGAGACCTCAGTTATGAAAGTGTCTCCATTGGATTGACCTAGAGCAAGTCTGGAGTCTTCGTGATTTGTGGTCCATGTGGGAGGACCCAGCCCATTGTAGATGGTGACACTTCTGCAGGTGGACCTGGGAGGCACAGGGAAGGTGGCTGGCTATCAACCTGGAAAGCTGTCTCATGCAGCTCTCTTCTAGGTTTCTGGCTCTGTCCCTACATGAGTTCCTGCCCTGACTTCCCTCAGCGACTGCTTGTGATGGATGAGCCAAATCTTTTCCTCACCAACTTAGTTTTGAGTAGTGTCTTACGACACTAACAGAAAAGCCAAGACAACTCCTTGAAGTTTTCCTCTCACCTCTACTGGTGCCCACACATACTATCAGAAGAAAAGGGATGAATACAGGATTTAGGACACAACAGAAAGGGATTGTACATTAGAGCTGTTGATTTGGGAATAGAAAAAAATGGGTTACAAGTTTTTTTTTTTTGTTTTGTTTTTTTTTGTTTTTTGTTTTTTTTTGTTTTACAATTTGAAAGGGTAAAGGCAAAAAAGAAAAAAAAGCAAACAAAAAAACCCCCTTTCAACCTGTAGAAAGATATAAAAGGTATTTTTCAGAGTTACTTGGTTATACAATGAAATGAAGGTGAAAGAAAAAAGATCTTGAAATCAAGAGAAGCCGGGCGGTGGTGGTGCACGCCTTTAATCCCAGCACTTGGGAGGCAGAGGCAGGCGGATTTCTGAGTTCTAGGCTAGCCTGGTCTACAGAGTGAGTTCCAGGACAGCCAAGGCTATACAGAGAAACCCTGCCTCGGGGAAAAAAAAAATTAAGAGAAAAGCAGTTCACATGAATGTTTTGCATGCCTAAAGCACATAGAATCTTGGCAGACTAAGAAAATAGTATAATATATTCAAAGTGCTAAGTAAAACCCTGCCTGCTAAGAATATTTCACTTGATGAAACTGACCTTCAGAAATAAAGCAGCCTCAGACAAAAGCCATGAGAAGGCATCACTTTCAGACTCGTTGAAAAAAAATGCAAAAAGGAGTTCTTCAAACAAAAAAGAACTTGCTAAGAGTATACCTCAAAGTCAGATAAAAGTAAGTTTAGAGCACTGATGGTTATATTTAAATCCATACATTTAGTATAGAGCAGTGGGTCTCAACATTTGTAATGCTGTGACCCTCATGACCCCAATGATAAAATTATTTTTGTTGCTACTTTATAACTAATTTTGCCATTGTTATGAACTGTAAATGTTTTCTGGTGGTCTTAGGTAACCCTGTGAAAGGGTCATTGATCCTCAAGGGTATTGTGACTCACAGGTTGAGCTCTGCTATTGTAGATGTTAAAAGAAAATAATGACAACAAACTACAAAGTTGTTATCTTAGTCCTGTCTTAGCTTTCCCTAGTGATGAGTTGTAACCATTTCCTTGACAGGTTGCTATTTTTCATGAATTTTATCACAACAGTAGAAAGCAAACTGCTAAGTATACAGCAAGACAAGTAAAAGACTAAAAAGTGGGCATGGTTCCGTCCTTTGTGTCTGTTCTGTGGAACAGCAGGCAGTTGTTTTCCATCTGTTTTCTCCCACACTGAAGTATGTGCCTCCACCTCATGGAAGACTCAATAGACATGGACATGAGCCCTCTTAGGCCTCAGAACTACCTTTTTGGTTAACTAAAGGCCGATAAAGACTATCACTTTAAAGTGGATAATGATGAAAATGAGCACCAGTTACCACTGGGGCAGGGGCAAAAGATGAATTACACATTGTAGGGGCAGAAGCAATGAACTATGAAGGCAGTCCATTTAAAGTAACACTGGCAACGTTGAAAATGTCTATACAACCAACAGTTTCCCTTTGTGGCTTCAAAATTACACCACCTGTGGTCTTACGGTTGAAGTGTGGTTCAGGGCCTGTGCACATTAGTGGACAGCACCTAGTAGCTGTAGAGTAAGATGCAGAGTCAGAAAATGAAAATGAGGAAGATGCAAAACTCTTAGGCATGTCTGGAAAGGGATCCGCTCCTGGAGGTAGTAACAAGGATCCACAGAAAAAAGTAAAACTTGAAGAAGATGATGACAATGACGATTTTGGTGAAGAGGAAACTGAAGAAAAGGTAGCATTTAAGAAATCTGTTCGAGATACCCCAGCCAAAAATGCACAAAAATCAAACCAAAATAGAAAAGACTTAAAAACATCAACATCTAGATCAAAGGGTCAAAAGTCAAGAAAACCTCAAACACCAAAAGGACCTAGTTCTGTAGAAGACATTAAGGCAAAAATGCAAGCAAGTATAGAAAAAGGTGGTTCTCCCAAAGTGGAAGCCAAGTTCATTAATCATGTGAAGAATTGTTTCCAGGTGACTGACCAGGCTATTCAAGATATCTGGCAATGGAGGAAGTCTTTAAGAAAATGGTTTAAACAGTTTGAAAAAATCGTCTTACTTCATTTCTGTAATAGTTGATATCTGGCTGTCCTTTTATAATGCAAGGTGAGAACTTTCCCTGCTGTGTTTGATAAATGTTTCCAGGTTCAATTGCCAAGAATGTGTTGTCTAAAATGCCTGTTTAGTTTTCAAGGATAGAAGAACTCCAGCCTTTACTTGGTTTTAAGTATGTATGGAATGTTATGATAGGACTTAGTAATAGTGGTGGTCAGGTGTGGAAACAAAAATATAAATGTGAAATAAATTCAGTATTAAAAAAAAAAGACTAAAAAGCAAATGGCAGATGATAGCAAAACATCCAGCCAAGTGCACAAAACATCCAACAGAAACTGCAGAAAGGTCCTTTAAGGCAGTGGAGTTCCCAGTGGGGTCTTTGGGCAGAATAGAGCAGAACATTCCCTCAGGCTACCAAGTAAGAGAACAAATGGCAGAGAGATACCAAACCAGATGCTAAGAATATCCTGCAGAAGTGGACTGGGAAAGTTAGAGCAGTTGCTGTAATTTCTGGTTGAGAATGTCCCTTCCACTCTGGATCAACTTTGTGTGGGTGAACTTTCTGTGCCTGAACTTCTGAATTCTCACTGTATGCACTTTGATAGAATAAACCGTAGTAATGACTGGAATTGCTTACCTTCAAGCTGATTTCAAGGGCACTATTTGTCTTCAGTTGGTTTATCCTGTCACAATGGTGGGGAACTAGCTCCATCTGCCAAAAGGGGCCTTGGAGACACTTTGAGACAAAAATTTGAGACTGAAATTGTAGTGGAAGGCAGCCTCACTTTCTGAGTCGGGTTAGTGAATTCTGACAGCATACACAGTTCACCAATATAATGTACATTATATTTGACTCTTAAATTGCTTATGTGTTGCTATAGGATATTTCTACCTTAAGTTATTTTGTAGCAAATAGGTTATTGATTTTATGTATCTCGGGCCAAAATGTAGCAAAATTTTCATGACTATAAAATCTGCTTTACTTTTAGAGCTCTGACTTTTATCTAGTTAATTGGCCTGTCTTGTAAGACCATTTATATACCTTCAAGTCTTAATATCTTAACACTTAATTTATGCATTTTATCACATTGTGAACCCTTAAGGATTTGGGACCCAAGTGTTTAGGACTTGGGGTGATGACCAATCATGGCTACTTGTGAGCTGAATAGGGATAATAATGAATGAGCTGGATGGATCCCTCCAGCTCATTTGTACTAAGAGTAGATGAAATGCATGACGTTGTTTTGGATGATCTAACAGCCGTTGGTAGAAGGAGGAGGTTGTGGTTGGGTGGATAAGTGCAAGAATGGAATTGTGAGTATGCAGAGTGTGAGAGTGTTAATTTGTGAGTGTGAGCATGTTTGAGGATGCAGGTAGGCATGAGTAATTGTGAATGCAAATGTGAGCAACCATGTGTTGAGTATTAGAATGATTTTGTGTAGCTGTGTGATTGTGCATTTAAAGTTGTGCCAATGTGCAAAAGGTGTGAGTTTTCATTAGTGTGAAAGAATGTAGATTCTCTGTACATGTGTAACTTTTAAGAAAAAGGATGGAACAGTCTGTCTTCATGTTATATGAACTAAACCAGGCTCAGAAAAAACAGTTTATCTTATAAGTGGAGTCCAGAAATTAAGAAATAAAATACATATTGAAGGTGAAGTATTGGGAGGAAGAATGGGACTAGGGATGGAGTGGGGAGAAGTATTTATGAGATGGTAATGGGGGACTAATATGGTCAAGTGCTTCATATGTACATACAAAAATATAGCAATCAAGTCCATTTCATAAAAATAATATGTGCTACTAAGAGAGTCGAATTCTAAGCATGGATATATTTGTTCTTAGAAGCAAGTCTTCTGAGCATTAGGATTTTATGGTAAGGGAAGTATCCGGAATATTATTTTGTTATTTATATAAATTATGTACACTATTTATCAAGTAAATGTGAGCATTGACATTTTAAACTAATGAAAACCCATCCTGTCATATCTTAAATATTTGGTGTAAAATTTTTATGTTTTTGGTTTTATTTTTATCTCATTAGAAAATATCTTCAAACTGACCAGAGATGTGTGTCAGATCATTTGATGCCACATTACATACTGCTTTTACCATTACATGGTGTAAAATACTAAAGTATTTTTATTACGTATTTTCTTGGAGAAAAACTATTTGATAGAGGCTTTAAGAGATAAAATGGACAAGATTTTTAAAGCCAGCACAGTTCAGTTTTTCAGAGCAGGTGAACCTATAGCAAAGTTCACACTGATACCTGCAAGGCACTGGTCAGCAGCCCTCACACATGAATCACAGCATTGCACAGAACTGAAGGGAATTCCTGCCAACAGAAGTGTTCTGGAAGAAGGGTACCATTGCCTGCTTCACCAAGGGAGTAAAGTACTGGAGCTGTGAACTCATGTGGTTCTCCATTGATGAATGGAGTTAATATTGGACAGAGGAGTCCTGAGGTTTGGAGGAACTTTATTGGACAGCTGTATGTTTGCAGAATTTGAAAATAAGGGCATTGAAGCCTTTTCGGCATGTCAAAAGACTGAACAACTTTACACACACACAGACACACACACACACACACACACACACACACAGAGAGAGAGAGAGAGAGAGAGAGAGAGAGAGAGAGAGAGAGAGAGAGAGAGAGATTCATTGTAATCAAGTGAGAAAAGATGGGTTGGGGAAAGAAAATTGCCAATTAAAACATTTAAATATGTTGCTCTCTTAAAAAAAAAACAAAAAAAACTTGGAATTATTGCAGGTTTTATACGAGCAAATAAAATAGGGAGAACATAAAAATGTAGTCAGGGCAAAAGAGGCTAGGAGGTATGTTGCTGGATGTTCATTTTGCATGGAATGTGCATTACTTTCTCTTCAAAATTTGCCTCTGAAACTATGAACACGGACCACTGTTAGTCCCACTGCTGAATTCTCGTACCCTACTGGTTGTGGAAAATAAACAATAGAAGTTAAAAGAACATTCCTGTAGAGCAGGCCTTTGGCATTCCATGTACCCCTTCACTTTCAACAGCCATGCACACTCCTTTCCCATGGCTGTAAGTCAGCCTTGAAGAAATGACGAAAGATCATCTAGTTCTCTTTTGACTTGACATTTAAAAAGTTCGTAATTTTTAATTATGTTCATATGTCTGTGAGGGAATGTACCTGTGTGAGTATAGGTGCCTACAGTCCAAAAAAGGGCATTGTAAGCCAGCTATGGTGGGTGCTGGAAACCAAGCTGGGTCCATCTGTTAGAGCAGTACTTGCTCGTAAACACTGCACTATTCCTCCAGCCTCTTCTGACATTTGAAACAACACATGTTGACTTTGCAGAGATTTGACAAGTTGGACTATGCACATGCGCATTGAACTTTATTGGCTTCAGCCAATTGAAGGTCAGAGGCACGCACACGTTCGAGTACACCCTTGTATTCTTGCATCTGCCAGCATGGCTTGACAAGAGCTGTTCTGCCAACTGTCCCTGCAGTTGATAGACACTAAACTAGGGAGCAGACTTGAAGGGATGGGGACATTGGGAAAGACTTGGCTAGTCTATGACAAGCGGTAATATTTGGATCAGGATGGGTGGGCTTATTACATCATTAATACTTAGATAAGGAATAATGGGCTAATTATATGATATTAAAACTGGAGGGGTAGACATAATAATTCGATATAAGATGGGAAGAGTCTGCTTGTTATAGTAACGTTGATACTGGGGCAGTTAACGGTTGGCTTGCTATATATAACCTTGCCTGAGATGGGAGGAAAGTACAGCTGAGAGGAAGAGAGGAGGTCTTTTGAGTTTTCCAGGCTTCTCTGCTCCGTGTTGGTGTCAGAAAAAGAATATGAAAGAGACGCCCTTGGGTTTCTGCGACGTTAAGCCACGAAGAAGCAACCCGTGCTTTAGAAGGGAAGATCCTGTTTATTTAGACATAGCATACTTTCCTGATAATGATCTACACATGGCGGCCTGAGCAGGAGATTTACCTTTTGTGCGGCTGTACTTCACTCTGGGTAAATACGAAGTCAATCACAGAGAAAGGGAAAATAGATAAGAGAGCCTTTAGACCTGGAGGGGGCGGGGTGCAGTGTGGGAGAAGACACCTTTACTGGCTCCCAGGACAGGAACAGGAGCAGGGAGGGCCTAGCCCTGGTTGCTGCCACTATAAAGGAGGCATAGACAGAGAGGAATATTAGCATAGTCAGATATGCTAAGTGACAAATCAGTTTGTTTACATCTAAACAAACATTGATTGGAGACTTAAACTAACAAACTATATGTACAAATCTAATGTATTATTTTCAAGCACTTGAATTGCAAATGAACTTTCCTCTTTTTTATTTCTTAAATTAGCAGTTCTGCTTTGTGATGCTGCTACCTTTTCTTTTTTATTGGATATTTTATTTACATTTCAGATGCCATCCTCTTTCCCCATTTCTCCTCCCAAGAAAACCCCTATCTCATGCCCCTTTCTCCTTTTTGCTTTTATACAAAATTTTTAATGTTAACCAAAGGCTTTATAAGTTTGGTAATGCTCAATATCAATCAGAAGTGTAACCTAATACCCAACCTAGATATATCAACTATCTTTGACTGGCGGAGACATGTGAACATCTGCCTCCATGTCTGACTACTCTCTTTCTCTCATCACCTAGCTCCTCCTCTCCTTCTCTTCCTCCTCTTCCTCTCCGTACTCCTCCCGCCTTAGCTCCTCCTACATATCACCCTTCCTGTTAAAATAAAACTTTTCTCTCAAAATACAGTTAGAGCATAACTATATCAATTTATGTCAGTAAGGTGCAAGATAGGCCTAATACCCAGTCCATCATTTTGTTGACTAAGCAGAACCTCTGTCATCTCTCCTAAATAAAAGAGTTCTGAACCTGGCTTTTTTTTTTTCTTGGCTTTAGAATGAATGTCAGCTGAAAACCATCCTCTCAAATCTTTTCTCTCAAAGTAAATAGCCAGGATTGGCTATGAGACTATAAGTTTTCAACCCTGTCAGAAATCCAGAATGACTGAGTTAACTGAAATTATGGGAAGCACAAAGCATAGCTTCTAAATCTTAACCCATTTATAGAGACTGCTGAACACCTGGACAGTCCCTATACTACAAAATGTTGGAGCATCTGATCTTCAGCCTTCTGGCCCAGGATCGTCTGACAGACCTTAGTGATGCAGAATTATTAAGGGTTGATTACTCTGTCTACGCATAGATGATATAATTAGTTGACTATTCTGCAAGTGTGTCCTTTTCTGGACAGTAATTTTTCAGTAGATGGAAAGAGGCAATTCTTGCCAAGTGACTGTCTCACCACAACTGGAGTAACTCCAAAGATGCTCAGTTTCTTCTAGAATCCAAGACAGGAAGCTGTCAGGAGCAGACAGGTCTCTAATCAAAATGAATATTAATATAGAAATGTTTGTAACGTCAATTCTGTGGATTTTTGATGTTTTGAAAACCAACTATCCATGTAAGGCAATTTAGACTGTTGTCTGTTAACTCCTCTCAGCTATTTCTAAATAAAATATAGAAAACAATATAACAATAAACTCAAAGCCATGAATTTGCTATAGGCCCTTAACTTACAGTCTAACCATCTCAAATAAGTTAAAAAAGTTAAAGAAGGACTGGGTCTAAGCCTTGTATTCCTAAATGTGTTATGCAGTATATGATATGCCTATGATAGTAACAAGATTCATCTCACTTTTATATTAATAAGAAGCCTGTACCAATAAAAACCTTACATTTGAAATCAAAGTAAATTTTGTACCATTTAAGAAATTATAACTTCATCTTAATAACAATTATACATATTTCTACCAGTAGGTTATGGCTATGCAATAAATCCTAGCTAATCCTCCCTGTTCCTCCAAAACCACTACTTTTTCCTAGAAAGACAGCCCAATATTAACCATCTCAGTCCCCAAGCCCAGGAAATAGGGGCGCCGACTCTTCATTAACTTCTTCAAGCTGATTGTGGGTGTTGAGATATTAGAAGAGGGGTGGAGGGAAGAGTAAGTTGATAAGCCTCTGACACTGTCTTCACTGCATTCAGCTGGAATTCCAGGACATCAGAGGTTTGAGCAGGTCTGCTCAGTTTGCCTGATGAGTAGATACACCAAGGCTATGAATTCTGCAATATACAATTCTCAAAACAAATTTTAGTATCAAGATAATTGTTTGAATTCTGGAATCTAGTCTTCTAGCGGCCTGCCTCTGTCATGTCTAATCCATATAATTCTGGGAGTTTCTATAAGGAAACTCCACCATCCTCCCATTTTCGCCTTCCTGCTCTCAAATTTCCCAACACTAGGAAATCCAAACTTTCAGGCACCAAGGCCCTCCACTTCCACTGATGCCTAACCCCTTACCCCATCCCCCCTCCTCCAATTACTATGAGGGTGTGCTCCCACCATCCTCTCATTCCTGCCTCCTTGCTCTTGCAATTCTCCAATACTAGGGAATCCAGACTTTCAGATACCAAGGCTGTCTACTTCCACTGATACCTGACAAGGCCACCCTCAACTACCTATACAGGTGGAGTCATGAGTCCCTCCCTTTGTGTTCTTGGGCTGGAGATTTTAGAATGGCTACTTCAGCTTGTTTCTTTGGACGATTTGCTTGAAAAATTGTTTTCCAGCCTTTTACTCTAAGGTAGAGTCTGTCTTTGCACTGTGGTGGGTTTCCTGTATGCAGCAAAATGCTGGGTTCTGTTTATGTATCCAGTCCATTAGCCTGTCTTTTAATTGGGGAATTGAGTCCATTGATGTTAAGAGATATTAAGGAACAGTGATTGTTGCTTCCTGTTATTTTTGTTATTAGAGGTGAAGTTATCTTTGTGTGGCTATCTTCTTTTGGATTTGTTGGAAGAGGGTTACTTTCTTGCTCTTTCTAGGGTATAATTTCCCTCCATGTATTGGAGCTTTCCTGCTATTATCCTTTATAATGCTGGGTTTGTGGAAAGATATTGTGTAAATTTGGTTTTGTCGTGGAATATCTTGGTTTTTCCATCTATGATAATTGAGAGTTTTGCTGGGTAAAGTAGCCTGGGCTGGCATTTGTGCTCTCTTAGGATCTGTATGACATCTTTTCCTGGATCTTCTCACTTTTATAGTATCTGGTGAGAAGTCTGGTGTAATTCTGATACGTCTGCCTTTATATGTTACTTGGCCTTTTTCCCTTACTGCATTTAATATTCTTTCTTTGTTTTGTGCATTTGGTGTTTTGATTATTATGTGATGGGAGGTATTTCTTTTCTGGTCTAGTCTATTTGGCGTTCCATAGGCTTCTTGTATGTTTATGGGCATCTCCTTTTTTAGTTTAGGGAAGTTTTGTTCTATAATTTTGTTGAAGATATTTATTGGCCCTTTAAGTTGGGAATCTTCACTCTTATCTATACCTGTTATCCTTAGGTTTGGTCTTCTCATTGTGTCCTGGATTTCCTGGATATTTTGTGTTAAGAACTTTTTGCATTTTGCGATTTCTTTGACAGTTGTGTCAATATTTTCTATGGTATCTTCTGCACTTGAGATTCTCTCTTCTATCTCTTGTATTCTGTTGGTGATGCTTGTGTCTATGACTCCTGATTTCTTTCCCAGGTTTTTTATATCCCTGGTAGTCTCCCTTTGTGATTTCTTGATTGTTTCTACTTCCATTTTTATGTCCTGGATGGTGTTGTTCAATTCCTTCACCTGTTTGGTTGTGTTCTCCTGTAATTCTTTAAGGGATTTTTGTGTTTCCACTTTAAGGGCTTCTACCTGTTTACCTGTGCTCTCCTCACATTCTTTGAGAGTGTTATTTATGTCCTTCTTAAAGTCCTCTATCATCATTATTAGAAGGGATTTTAAATCTGAATCTTGCTTTCCTAGTGATACAGGTAATTCAGGACTTTCTTGTGTGGGAGAATTAGGTTCTAATGATGCCAAGTACCCTGGGTTGCTGATGCTTTTCTTGCGCTTGCCTTTCGCCATCTGGATCTCCTTAGTGCTACCTGCCCTGTCTCTGATGGGAGCCTGTCTTTCCTATTACCGTGGTTGTATCAGAACTGTGTGGGGTGGGTGTAACTACTGGGGTAAGAGCTGGGGCCCCAAATCTACTCAGTGCTCAGGCATAGACAGGATACTGCCCAGGTTAGAGCTCTGGGAACCCCACTTCCTCTGGGTTCTTAGAGATTGGGGGTAGAGCTGCTGCCCAAGATCTGCTCAGTGCTCTGGCCCAGACTGAAAGGAACCAGTGCTCTGGACCGAGAGTGACTTCCTGTGTCCTTGTGGGTCCCAGTTACTCCCTGTTTGGGGCAGGCGTTGCTGTCTGCTTACCTAAGATACTGCCTGAGTTAGAGCACCTGGGAGCCCTGCTTCCTCTGGGTTCTTAAGAGATTGGGGGCAGAGCTGCTGCCCAAGATCTGCTCAGTGCTCTGGCCCAGACCGAAAGGAACCAGTACTCCTCCAAGCTGGGAGTGACTTCCTGGCCTGCTACCTTTTAATACAGATCCTCATGTTGTGGTGACCCCTAACCATAAAATTATTTTTGTTGCTACTTCATAATGGTAATTTGCTATTGTTATGAATCATAATGTAAACCTGTAAAATAATGTAAAACACCTATAAAATAATATTTATAAAATATAAAAATCTATAAGCACAGATAAATAGATTCTTCTCATGAAAGACTAAGTAGCACCAGAAAATATCAATACATACATACACACACCAAATTAAAAAAAAAAGTGTGAGAAAACATCAAAAATGTTTTCTGATGGTCTTAGGCTTCCCCTGTGAAAGGGTCATTTGATCCCCCACAGGACAGGAACCACTGGCAAACATGTTTAATTTGAACATTTCATTTCAGGTCATCTTTTTATTTCTTTCTAGCTTATTTTCAGTGGTAGAGAATATAATCTACTTTAATGCAGTATGTTGAAATTGAATCTCTCTTTGCCTCCTGTGTAGTTAGTTGTTAGTGGTCCTACATATGCTTCTACTATTCTTTCAAATAGTCATTTGAAGAGTGGGATTGTGTTCATGTACAGATGGAAATCTCACACTTTCTTTTAATTTGGTGTGTGTGTGTACATATGTATGTATTGATATTTCCTGTTTCTACTTAGTCTTTTCTGAGAAGAATCTATTTATCTGTGCTTATAGATTTTTATATTTTATAAATATTATTGAGCATGGTTTTGTTCTATATAGATTTATGCAAATAATTGCAGACTGATTCTGCTGGATAGTTGTTTTTCATTATTTATTCAATTTATACCCCTGTATCAGCCCCCCTCCTCTCAGTTCCTCCCTCACAAAGATATCCCCCTCCCATTTACCTATTCCCTTCTCCTCAGAGAAGGGGGTGTCCCCACCCCTGGAATCCCCCCAACCTGGCACATCAGTCACTCAGGACCAGGCACATTCTCTCCCACTGAGGCAGGCAAGGCCTCCCAGTTAGGGGAATGGGATTCATGGGCAGGAACAGAGTTAGGGATGGCCCCCACCTGTGCTGGATAGTTTTATTTTAACTTGATGCAAGCTGAGAGGAGGGAACTTCAATAAAGAATATGTTTCCATATGATTGAACTGTAGGGAAGCCTGTAGGACATTTTCTTAACTAGTTATTGATAGGGGAGGGCACAGCACATTGTGGGTGGTGCCAGCTCTAGTCTGGGTGGTACTGTGTTCCATAAGAAAGCAGGCTGAGCAAGCCATAAAGAGCAAACCAGTAAGCAGCACCCCTCCACGGCCACTGCATCAGTTCCTGCCTCCATGTTCCTGTCCTGTTTAAATTCCTGCCCTGTCTTCATTTGATGATGAACAGTGCTGTGGGAGTGTAAGCCAAGTAAACCCTTTCCTCCTCAAATTGCTTTGGTCATGGTGTTTCATCACAGCAAAAGAATCCCACACTAAGATTCTGATCATAAGTATGAAAATAAAAGATAGCAAATATACATGACTATTAATATCACACAGGAATTATCGTATAAGACACATGCTTAAGGTGGTGTTCAGATGTAATAGTTTCTATATAGAAGCATGAATCTCCTCCCATTCTCTCAATACATTTAGTCTCCAGATTTAACCAGAATATCTGCTATGTACATATTACTATTTTTCAGGATTCATTCCTCCTTGAAACCTTCATGGTTTTCTTCTGACCAGAGTAGCAATATTGACTAAAATTAAATGATACTACTTCATTTGATTCCCACAATTTCTTTTTTTGGCTTAAAAGTCTGAAAACCAAAGCCCTGGTTACTCTGTGCTTAGCTTTTGATACTGTTATTGCTGTTCTTACTGTACTTGTAAGACGTAAAATTTATTAAGTGCAATTGGCATAACTAAATTTCAAAGGACCCATTTTATATTTATGTAGGATTGCATTCTGACTCATTCTTTTGAGTATTAATAAAACTCTAAAAGTTGCTATCATTTATAGCTCTAAAACAGGAGAAGGGCATTCCAGTCTCAGCATTTTAGCAGGAGCAGCATGAGTGTGTGACCAATCTGGACATGAAGATCCTGGCTCATTAAAAAAAGTCACCTTACAGTTGTTGAATTATAGAATTCTTAAAACATCTACAAATAGGTATCATTGTATTGTTTTACCAACCTGTTTAACCATGTATGTTACATTGGAATAATATGAATACTATCTAGCAAGTTATAAATAAAACTTTCCTAATTGTTGTGTATACATTCTCTCTCTCTTTTTTTTTTTTTTAGACAGGGTTTCTCTGTGTAGTCCTGGCTGTCCTGGAACTCACTCTGTAGACCAGGCTGGCCTCGAACTCAGAAATCGTCCTGCCTCTGCCTCCCACGTGCTGGGATTAAAGGCGTGCGCCACCACTGCCCGGCATGTATACATTCTCAATGAAGCATCACAATGTTCCATTTTGTTGGAGCATAAATGAAGCCCAGAAAGTGTAAGAAGTAATTTGTAGTTAACAGAGCCTAGAGTAGGAGTAAAATTGGCTAGAATTCAAAGGTATCTTCTTCCTCCCTACTCAAGTATTTGAGCATTTGGTCCTCAGATGGTAGCTCTGATTTGGGAGTTGTGAAACCTTATGAACAGGTGAAAGTTTCTGTGGGTCAAGCTTTAGGGATGGAATAAGCCAGTTGTTGGTTCCATTCCCTTCTCTGTTTTCTGAACACCACCTTAAGCATGTGCCTTATAGGGCAATAGACTTGTTGTGTGGTAGGAATGTGGGCAAGCTTGGAGTTGAGTGTCAAAGGAGAATACCATGAGCAGAACTCAGTAACCTATTTTTCTGGAAGTGCAGAAGGCAGAGTGGCAATCAACAAACAGGAAAAAACTGACTCAGGAAAATTGGAAACAAGAGGTCACAGTGAACTGGGATAAAAGCCATTTGTGGCTACATTCTGCCAAAGGATCTGTATTCTATATCTTGAATTTTAAAATGAGACTTAATGCAAATGAATCAGGTGTGTGTGTGTGTGTGTGTGTGTGTGTGTGTGTGTGTGTGTGTGTGTTTGGAAGAAATTTTACAAGGGAAAACAAATTTCTTCAGAAAAGCATTACATATTTGTTTAAAACTCACATTCACTCTATGCTATTCAACAGTTCCAGTTATAAGAACTCTTGCATGTATTGAGAGTGCACTGTGATTTCTCTATAGGAATGCAATGCACTTTGCTTGCTTCTATGGACATTTAGAGATGGTGATATATCTCTGGAGATGTGGCTGTGAGATTAATGTGTGTGACAATCATAACATCACACCCTTGATGAAGGTAGGCCATAGTCATTTTAAGGCTAAAATGATTATGATTGGAGTAAAAATGAATTCATCTTATATAACTATAATAAATGTGAAACTGATGAGTATGTATCATGAATTCTTTGAGATGACTGTGTGCTTCTTGTTACAATCCCTTAAGGCTGTCCAAAGCTGGGAAGACAAAATCGTGTGTTTTCTGCTAGAGCACCATGCTAACCTGAACATTAAAGACAGCAGGGGTAACACCGCTCTGCATTATGCCATCTATGGTGGGAATTCAGCAACAACTGCCAGGCTGCTACAATGCGGAGCAAATATTGAGGAAAGGATGAAAGTAAGTATCACTCTGCTTAGAAACACATGTGGTGTATGCAGGGCTAATGATCCATGTTTATAAGCTTGCTCATTCTCTGAATGAAAATGCTTAGATATTTGGAAGGAAAATATTTTAACTATTGGTACTTTGGAAAGTGTAGCTTTCTTCTTTACACTAAAGACAAATGTATGTGAAAACACTGAATTTTTTAAAGGTAAGATTTGTGTTTTATTCAATACTTTATAAACATATTTTTCAAAAAGTAAAAATTACAATAAAGCAAGATTAGCCTTGCAAATAAGCATCATCTTAAAACTCAAAACAATTTTGAATTAACTGGAATTATTAATACTGTTGACAAGTTCTGTCAGTTACTTATTTAGTCATGGTAGTGCTAATGGAAGAATAATGGAAATAAATTGACTAGGAACATTCAAGACAATTTTGGAAATTATGTAATTAAAACAAAATGCCAAGAAGGCTTTGATACTGTTTAGAATATTTTTCAGTTTCTTTGTATGGATAGGGTATTCTTTAATATTGGATAATTTTGCCTAGTTTGAGAGAAGATGTCACTGAGTTAAAAACACGTCAGAGGGCAGGTTTTAGAGCACACAGTTGATGTTACATTAATTTTTCATAGGGCGATACAGTGACTTTCTGAGAAGTTTCAGGGTGTTCCAAAGGGGCACTGGGGCAGATTCCTGGGGAGTTTATTAGAGTTAGTAACACCATGGATAGTCAGGTGTTAGCCTCTAGAACAAAAGCTGGCATCTGCACTCATTCATCCGAGAACATTATTGAGTCCAAGTAGTGTGCTGCACGGTATTCTGGATGACCCGGACCAGCATCCAGACTCAGGGATTGCTCAGTGCATATAGAGGCAGGACAGTTATCAAAGGAAAGCAAGGGAGTCCAAGAAGACATTTCAAGTCATTTAAACTTGAAATTACTAAGAGAAGGGGATACTGGAGATAATAAGGTTGGAATTTGTGGTTTTTGAAGTGGTTGTGAGGAAGATGGAGAGTAAAGTTAGGTCCTAGTAGGGTTTCTGTATTTAAATTCCGTCTCAGCAGGGGAAGGTAATAGATGTGGCTATTTTTGTTGTTATTTTGAGGTTATAATTTAGTTACAATGTTTTCCCCTTCCCTTTCTTCTCTCCAAGCCCTCCCATAACCTCCCCTTGCTCTTTTTTCAAATTCATGACCTCCTTTTTTATTAATTGTTATTGCATATATAAATATACACATACACACTGTTGAGTCCATATACATTTATGTGTATGATGTATATATATGTTTTCAGGGCTGACCACTTGGCACTAAACAACAACTGATGTGTTCTCTCTGCCCCGGGGAGGACCACTTCTCTTGCTCCCAGCTTTATTCAGTTGCCTCTAAATTCTTTGTGTAGGGTCTTGGCCTCTTGAAATTATTCCCATCCAGTTCGCCATGGTTATTGGTGCCATCCTTCTTCAGCTCACATTTTGGGCTGTCATGTTGGTGATACTTTATTGGTGTAGCTCCTAATGCCGCTAGAAGACACAATCTCGCAGCAAATTTATTGAACCTCTGGTTCTTACAGTCTTTCTTCTCTGTATACATTACTGTTCCCTGGGCCTCAGGTGTGGGAATGTTTTGTAGATATATCCATTGGGACTGGGACACAAAACTGTACATTTTGATTGATTTTGGTTTTCTGTCTGTCTCAAATGATAAGGAATGAAGGCTACACTTATTTGTAGATGTACAGAAGGAAGTGGGAGGAGAGTGACGGGGAATAGCAGAATACAAGTGATCTGACAGGAAAGTAGGAAATGGATGTACATTTGTGGGTGCAGGTGAATACAGATTGGCTATTAAAAGACTAAAATAGCCCAATATAATTTTTCCTTTGGACTTGTAAAATTTTAATTTGCCACACTTAGAGATATAACATCAAACATACGGCTTGTGGAAGTTCTAGCAGATGTAACTACTTTTATAAGTCCCAGCTTATGGTCCATGCCAACTCATGTCCCATGGCAGCCAGGAACTTATCCTGGAATCTGGGAAGGTACAACATCAGGAAGGCAGATCTTCAGAAAAAGAAATAATTACCAAAGGCTACTAAGGAAGACATTTCCAGATTCTACTATTAGTCAATCTAATCCAGGTTTAATTAATTATTTTTGTCTTTGGTATGTGCTATAACATTGGTATAACAGAAATAAAAGCAATAAATAAGCATTAAAATAATTAGTAACATATTTCTGAAAGGAGCCAAGATAACAGATAAGCAAGACTGATGCTTTAATTTGAGCTTGGTAAGTCCCCTGCCCCACTCCAGTAAATGGAGTCAATCCTGAAAGAGGGGCAAGCTGGTTGATTTGATCTTTTTAATACCTGAAAATAGTTTGTCTCAGGCATTAAATATAGGTTTAAAATATAGGTCTTCCCAAAATTGAGGGCTTTTTTTCTGTTGTTAGTTTAGAATTAGATCTCTTTCACCCAAATTATATTGAATAAGACAATTCTTTTAGCAAGACAGTGAGAAACACTTGTATGTTTTTAAAAATTTGACTTTAATAAGGCAGGGGGTCTGAATTAATTAACAATTATATATCAAACATTATTAAAGTAAGGACATGGTATCACTTCCTTTGTACCAAAGTGGCACACAGAGAGAAGTTTGAAGACAGAGAGATATATGTGTGGGTGCATCAGCTCCTAAAGGTAGTCTGGGTAGACAGTGGAAAGTGCTATTCTTTGAAGAGTATTGTCGCAGAGTACAAGGATAGCTGTAACCCTCTTATTTGAAAGCCACTGAAAGTACTGAGCTATGACTGAGCAACTATGGTGCGGGCATGGTGTGGTGTGGTGTGGTGTGGTGAGATGAAGAGTATTGTCACTGTTCCCCCAAAATACAAAATGGTAAAATGGTACGAGCAACAGTCCTGGACTGGACACGGAGGCATGTTACTCAGCATGGGATTTTCTTGACTCAGAGATGAACAGACTCCCAAAGATGTGAAAGACTCACTAGGTCAAGGCAGGGGCCTATGCTGGATATGGAGGTAGCAGCAAGAAAAGGGGGAGATCCCTTAAGGATTATGCATTTCCGTAGAGGATTTGTGTCTCTTAGTTCAAGAGGGCTGGTGTTTCTGTTAGGGTTTCTATTGCTGCAACAAAACACTATGACCAAAGCAAGCTGAGAGGAGGGAAAGGTTTATTTGGCTTTTGCTTTTACATTGTTGTTCATCATTGAAACGAGCATAGGAATTCAAACACAACAGGAACCTGGAGAGAGGAGCTGATGCAGAGGCCATTGAGGAGTGTTACATACAGGCTTGCTCATCGCAGGTTATGCAGCCTGCTTTTTTATAGAACTCAGGACCACCAGTCCAGTGATGGCACCACTCAGAATTGCTGGCCCCTCCCCCTTCAATCACTAATTATGACAGCATTGTACATACAGGCTGACTCTCAGCCCCACCTGAAGGAGGCGCTTTCTCAGTTGAGCTTTCCTCCTCTCAGATGACTATAATTTGTGTTGACACAAATTCAGCCAGCACAGCCAGAGTTCAGGAGAGATGCTGAGACTGATGACTCTGGAGGAGAGATTTCTTAGCATTAATGCCATGACAGAGAGGAAACCGCTTGGCTAGGGTGGAGGGCGTGGGGCACATGGGTCCAGGGAGAGGTCAGATCTAGCACCAGCCCTGGTGGTTTATAAAAGGAATCAGAGCCCATGTGACAGTTTCAGGGTCTCTAAAGCTTTCTGAAAATTGGGGTGATGTTCACAGTATATGCCTATAGCCCTAAGCATGAAAGGGGATGGGGAGCAGCAAGTGTCATTACCAATACCCACTGTGATGTGAACTCATTTTCTAGAGGAAGGAGCCTGGCACTGGGAAGGGCTGTTAGTTCAGGATCTGCAGTTGTAAATACTGAAAACCTAAGAGTAATAACAGTGATTAAAAATGCTTTCAATAATTACCTTTAGCTGTTCTGTGCAACAAATTATTCACTGGGAGAGTTAAATATGTACAGAGTATAAATCAAGTACCAGGAAATTTCAAGAATAGGCAAAAATTTTTATTTTAAATTAAATTTGATGCCTGATTTTTTGCAAATAGAAAGTATTTCATATGTAAATAGTTTTAAAATAATCATCTATTGGTAAACACAGCATCAATAAGGGTAGAAATAGCCCACAATTTAACTTTAAAATTCTGCAGAAACCTGGACTTTGAGGTCTCTCAGAGAATCAAATTCAGTCTTTTATGATTTCATCTGACTGATTTGTGCCTGGGCAGAGAGCATGTCCATTATCTGAGACCCACTCTGCAAGGAACCCATTTGAGTATGTCTTTGTATCATGCAGTTGTTCTGTGTTAGTATTTGAATCTACAACCCTTTACTTATGGAATATTGTGATATAAGTTTCTGGGTTTTCAACATTATATTAAATCGACAAGTTGAAAGTTTTCCTGGCTGGGGATTGAGAGGTGGCTTGGCAGATAAAAACTATTAGACTTCCAGAGGTCTAGAGTTCAGGTCCCAGCACCCAAGTCAGGCAGCTTACCACCACCTGTAACTTCAGCACCATGGAAATCTGACACTCTCTTCTGGCTTTCACAGGTACCCACATGTACATGCAAATACTTACATGTGGACAAACAGACATCCTAGTGAATAAGAATTTTAAAAAATCTTAAATCTTTAAAACAGTTCTTGGGCTGGGAATGTAGTTTCATTGTGGGTACTTGCTGAGCGTGCTCATGACCCTGTGTGTCATCTCCAGCATAGCAAACGTTTCTCTTGTTTAGACTATAAATAATGAAACTCCCATTGGAATATCTGCAAGTCTTGTTTGGTTAATGTTTTTTTTTTTTTTTTGGTTTTTCGAGACAGGGTTTCTCTGTGTAGCCCTGGCTGTCCTGGAACTCACTCTGTAGACCAGGCTGGCCTCACACTCAGAAATTCACCTACCTCTGCCTCCCAAATGCTGGGATTAAAGGCGTGTGCCACCATCACCTGGCATTGTTTGGTTAAATATACTAACCAGTCAGACAAGAGGCGTATTGCAAAGAACATTTGTGTTTTCTCTTTCACATAACTCTTTAAATAGTGTAAGCTATTTAGTAGCCTTTGTTATATTATAAATTATATATCTATGTATCTATATCACTATTGGAATTTCATTGAGAAGTCATTGGCTTTTAGTTTATTATTTATACTTTGATCAAAATGAAAAGTAACTATAGATAGTAATTAAAATAGTGCCATAATAATCATAAATTAAAAATAGTAGACAATCCAGGATAAGTGCATATACCTGTTATCTTAGCACTTAGGAAGTTCTAGCAGGTGGAGCATGAGTTCAGGCCACCCTGGGCTACAATTGGGATCCTGAACCCCTCAAAAAGAACAGTAATACTAGGGTCATTCTATTATTATTAACAGTGAAAAAACATTTTGTCCTGAGCTTTCTAATAGATAAGACAGTCTTCAACTTATAATATCAGAAAAGCCACAGACCACTTAGTAAGAAGCATTTAAAGCATTTAAAGTCCTTTTGAAGATGCACGTGACTCTTCTTAAGCCTCAGAATAGTCTGTTTCCAGGTAAGATTCTGCAGAGAGCCTTACCAATCTAAGACAGTGCATTGCTTTTGATAATGCACATTCCATGGCGGGTAAGGAAGGCATTCTTGTCAGAATGACCTAAGATAGGCTCAGCCTTGTTAATGAAATAAAAAAGAGGGAGAGGCCGAGAGCTTTTGGGGTTGCTTGGCAAGAATCTGCCATTGGCTAAGGACAAGGAAGTGGGCTTAAGGCAGGAATTTGACATTGGGCTAGAACGAAGAGGTAATTTCAGGCAGGAATCTAAATCTTAGGCTAGAACAAAGACGTAGGCTTCAGACATGAAAATGACTTTGGGCTAGGACAGCGAAGTAGGCTCAGATATTTTGGTCATCCTGATAAGCCCTTAGAAATAGTGATCATGGGAATGATCACAGAACTTTGTTTATTGCCTTGTTTGTTCTTTGACTATTTGTGTTTATTGTCTTGTTTATTCCTTGACTATTTACATCTATTGTATTGCTAGTTCCTCAACCTAGAACTTGACCTTAGTATTTGTATGTGATTAAAATGATATAAAAGCAAAAAGGAGGAGAGAGAATAGGATAGGGGGGTTCTGGGGTGGGGGAAATGGGGAAAGGGGATGGACTCTGAAATGTAAATAAATAAAATATCCAATAAAAATAAATTAATTGTCTGTTTCTCTGAATAAAGTTGACTATCGCATGAGACTTTAGTTACCTCATTTTTAGGTCTTGCTCTCCCAGATTCATGCCACAGATTAGAGTGGTAAAACAGCTGAACATAAAGTCTTTCTATTGCAGCATGGTACTTCTGCAATGGAAAATTTTTTTTTTTGGTTCTAGACATGATGATAAGTTTAGTTCATTAATTCATTAAAGCAATGAAAACTTTTGCTACTATGTTTGTGATTGTTTGAGATAAAGATACAGCCCCTGTCCTCAAAAACTGACGTTTATATGGAAGCAATTCCATGACCCTAAAATATCGAGATAAATGCAATAAGGGGAACAAAATTTTATAAAAGCAAAACTCTTTCAAAGGGAGATATGGAGAGGACAAAAGTTCAAGTCACAACTGTAGACAAGAGGTGAAATTTCAAAGAAAAGTTGTAGCATACATGAAATCATAAGAAGGTCGAGACAGGAAGGATAGCTTTTAATGTCCTCTCTTTTATCCCTTATGTCTGGAGGTCACATCTTCACTCTTTCTTTTTTTTTCTGTTTTAAAGATTTATTTATTTATTTTATGTACACCATTGCTCTCTTCAGACACATCAGAAGAGGGCATTAAATCCTATTATAGATGGTTGTAAGCCACCTTGTGATTGCTGGGAATTGAACTCAGGATGACTGGAAGAACAATCATTTTTCCTTAATATCTATTAATATCAATGGACTCAATTCTCCAATAAGAAGATGTAGACTATCAGACTAGATACATAAACAGGCCCCAGAATTTTGCTGCATACAGGAAACGCACCTCTGTAACAAAGACAGACAGTACCTCAGAGTAAAAGAATGGAAAACAATCTTCCAAGCAAATGGTCCCAAGAAACAAGCTGGAATAGCCATTCTAATATCAAATAAAATTGATTTTCAATCAGACGTAATCAAAAAAGATGAGGAAGGACACTACATACTCATAAAAAAAAAATGCACCAAGAAGAACTGTCAATTCTGAATATCTATGCCCCAAATGCAAGGGCACCCACTTACATAAAAGAAACTTTATTAAAGCTCAAAGCATACATTGCATCTCACACAATAGTAGTGGGGGATTTCAGCGCCCCACTCTCAGCAATGGACAGATCATGGAAACAAAAACTAAACCGAGACACAATGAAACTAACAGAAGTTATGAACCAAACGGATTTAATCTATAGAACATTTCATCCTAAAACAAAAGAATATACCTTTTTCTCAGCACCTCATGGTACCTTCTTCAAGATAGACCATATAATTGGTCACAAAACAGGCCTCAACAGATACAAAAAGATTGAAATAATCCCTTGTACCCTATCAGACCACCATGGACTAAGGCTGGTCTTTAATAACAACAGAAACAACAGAAAGCCCACATACATGTGGAAACTGAACAACGCTCTACTCAATGATGACTTGGTCAAGGAAGAAATAAAGAAAGAAATTAAAGACTTTTTAGAATTTAATAAAAAGGAGGACACATCATACCAACCCTTGTGGGACTCCATGAAAGCAGTACTAAGAGGAAAACTCATAGCTCTAAGTGCTTACAAAAACAAACAAACAAACAAACAAAAAAAAAAAAACAAACTGGAGGGAGCATACACTAACAACTTGACAGCACACTTGAAAGCTTTAGAACAAAAAGAAGCTAATATTCCCAAGAGGAGTAGATGGCAGGAAATAATCAAACTCAGAACTGAAATCAACCAAGTAGAAACAGAAAGAACTATACAAAATATCAATAAAACCAAGAGTTGGTTCTTTGAGAAAATCAACAAGATAGATAAACCCTTAGCCAGACTAATTAAAGGGCACAGAGACAGTATCCAAATTAATAAAATCAGAACTGAAAAGGGAGACATAACAACAGAACTGAGGAAATTAAAAAAAATCACCAGATCCTACTACAAAGGCCTATCTATACTCAGCAAAATTGGAAAATCTGGATGAAATGGACAATTTTCTAGACAGATACCAGGTACCAAAGTTAAGCGAGGAGCAGATAAACCATCTAAACAGTCCCATAGCCCCTAAAGAAATAGAAGCAGTCATTAAAAGTCTCCCCACCAAAAAAAGTCCGGGACTGGATGGTTTTAGTGCAGAATTCTATCAGACCTTCAAGGATGACCTAATACCAATTCTCTTCAAAATATTCCACAGAATAGAAACAGAAGCAACACTACCCAATTCATTCTATGAAGCTACAATTACGCTCATACCAAAGCCTCACAAAGACCCAACAAAGAAAGAGAACTACAGACCAATCTCGCTTATGAATATTGATACAAAAATACTCAATAAAATTCTCACAAACCGAATCCAAGAACACATCAAAACAATCATCCATCAAATTATGAAAGGGGATAACATGTGAAATGTAAATAAAGAACATATCTAATAAAAATTTAAAAATAAAGGAATGTTTAATTTGTAGATAATATAATATGGTCTATAGGAAATTAAGTTTATTACTGAATTTATTTATATTACATAAACACACTTATGAACCAATTAAGAGTCTGTCAAATTAACAATATATAACCTCATTGTAGAAATCAGCTTTCTTTTTGTACACCAGAAAGAATGAAATTATAAAAATTCTATTTGCATTCAAAAATCCATCAATGTAATCAACTACATAAATAAACTCAAAGAAAAAAAAAAACCACATGATCATCTCACTAGATGCTGAGAAAGCATTTGACAAAATTCAACATCTCTTCATGTTAAAAATCTTGAAAAGATCAGAAATTCAAGGCACATACCTAAACGTAGTAAAAACAATATACAGCAAGCCAGTAACCAACATCAAACTAAGTGGAGAGAACCCACTAAGATCATGGACTAGACAAGGCTGCCCACTCTCACCCTATCAATTCAATATAGTACTGGAAGTCCTAGCCAGAGCAATTAGACAACAAAAGGAAGTCAAAGGGATACAAATAGGAAAAGAAAAAGTCAAAATTTCACTATTTGCAGATGTTATGATAGTATACTTAAGTGACCCTAAAATTTCCACCAGAGAACTCCTAAACCTGATAAACAACTTCAGCAAAGTGACTGGATATAAAATCATCTCAAACAAATCAGTAGCCTTTCTCTACTCAAAAGATAAACAGGCTGAAAAAGAAATTAGGGAAATGACACACTTCACAATAGCCACAAATAATATAAAATATCTTGGAGTGAATCTAACCAAGTGAAAGATCTGTATGACAAGAACTTCAAGTCTCTGAAGAAAGAAATTGAAGATTTCAGAAGATGAAAAGATCACCCATGCTCCTGGATTGGCAGGATTGACTTAGTAAAAATGGCCATCTTTCCAAAAGCAATCTACAGGTTTAATGCAATCCCCATCGAAATTTTAAATCAATTCTTCATAGAGATAGGAAGAGCAATTTGCAAATTCATTTGGAACAACAAAAAACCCAGGATAGCTAGAACCATTCTCAACAATAAAAGAACTTCTGGGGGAATCACTATTCCTGACCTCAAACTGTACTACAGAGCAGTAGTGGTAAAAACTGCATGGTATTGGTACAGAGACAGGCAGGAAGATCAATGGAATAGAATTGAAGATCCAGAAATGAACCCACACACCTATGGTCACTTGATCTTTGACAAAGGAGCTAAAACCATCCAGTGGAAAAAGGACAGCATTTTCAACAAATGGTGCTAGATCAACTGGAGGTCAGCATGTAGAAGAATGCAAATCAATCCATTCTTATCCCCTTGTACAAAGCTCAAGTCCAGGTGGATAAAGGACCTTCACATAAAGCCAGATACACTGAAACTAATAGAAGAGAAGGTGGGGAAGACCCTCGAATACTTAGGCACAGGGGAAAAGTTCCTGAACAGAGAACACCAATGGCTTATGCTCTAAGATCAAGAATTGACAAATGGGACCTCATCAAATTGCAAAGCTTCTGTAAGGCAAAAGACACTGTCAATAAGACAAAACAGCAACCAACAGATTGGGAAAAGATCATTACCAATCCTAGATCCAATAGAGGGCTAATATCCAATATATACAAAGAACTCAAGAAATTAGACTCCAGACAACCAAATAACCCTATTAAAAATGGGGTACAGAGCTAAACAAAGAATTCAACTGAGGAAATTCGAAGGGCCAAGAAGCACCTTAAGAAATGCTCAACATCCTTATTCATCAGGGAAATACAAATCAAAACAACCCTGAGATACCACCTCCCACCAGTCAGAATGGCTAAGATCAAAAATTCAAGTGATGGTAGATGCTGGCGAGGATGTGGAGAAAGAGCAACACTTCTCCATTGTTGATGGAATTGCAAGCTGTTACAACCACTCTGGAAATCAGTCTGGCGCTTCCTCAGAAAACTGGACATAGCATTACCTGAGGATCCAGCTATACCACTCCTGGGCATGTACCCAGAAGATGCTCCAACACATAACAAGGACACATGCTCCACTAAGTTCATAGCAGCCTTATTTATAATAGCCAGAAGCTGGAAATAACCCAGATGTCCCTCAACATAGGAATGGATACAAAAAATGTGGTACATTTACACAATGGAGTACTACTCAGCTATTAAAAATAATGAATTCGAGAAATTCTTAGGTAAATGGATGGAACTAGAAAATATCATCCTGAGTGAGGTAACCCAATCACAAAAGAACACACATGATATTTACTCACTGATAAGCGGAAGTCAGCCCAAAAGCTTCAAATAGCTAAGATATAAGTAACTGACCACATGAAGCTCATGAAGAAGGAAGACCAAGTTTGGATGCCTCGGTCCTTCTTGGAAGGAGTGACAGAATGCTCAAGAGAGCAAATAAGGTGACAAAGTGTGGGACAGAAAGTCAAGGAGGGGCCATCGGAAGACTACTCTACCTTGATATCCGTCCCATGTGCAATCACCAAAGATAGATGCCGATATGGATGTCAGGAAGTGCATGCAGAAAGGAGCCTGATGCAGCTGTCTCCTTGAAAGTCTGCCAGAGTCTGACATATTCAGAGGCAGATGCTCGCAGCTACCCATAGATTTGATCAAGGGTTCCCAATGAAGAAATTAGAGGACTGATGGAGCTGAAAGGGTTGATGGCCCCAAGAGGAGAGCAACAGTGCCTGCCAACCAGAGCTCCCCAGGGACTAAACCACCAGCCTGGGAGCACAAAGGGAGGCACCCATGACTTCAGCTGTATACATAGGTGAGGATGGCCTTGTGGGGCATGGGTGGGAGAGGAGATCCCTGGTCCCATAAAGGCTGAACACCGAGTGGGGAGGAATTCGAGGGTGTGGAGCACACACCCTTGTGGAGTCAGGAGAGGGGACGGGATAGGGGGTTCCTGGGTGGTGGGAGGAATGGGGTGAGGGGATAAAATCTGAAATGTATTTTAAAGAAATAAATTAAAAAGTTTCAAAAAAAATGATTATGCCATTCATTTTAAATCAAATACTAAAGTATGAATTTGCAAATCTATACTTTAAAGAAACTCTGATATTAAAAATCTTCAGCTACTATTAACAATGAACAGAATCAGATTATGAATGAAAATCTTTGGCCCATATAGAAAATTACTAATGAATCTGTATATACACTTTTTAATTGGATAATGCCTTCTCTGTCTATTGAAACTAAGTATTGATATCCCATTAATATATTTATTTGTTCTTCATACCAACTAAATGGAACTTTTTACACTACTGTGTAAAAGGAATAAATAAAGTTGAGGAGTTCCGTGTTTTATATTTAATAATTGTGAGGATTTTGATGAATTTACTTCATTATTTTATTAATGATAACTCACAAATCATAATTCAAAAAAGAGTGGAACTGAATTTATTGTTATCTTATCAGCAGGCCATAGGAGTTATAAAGTAACATACTGTCAATAACCATTCACTATTCCTTATGTAAGAAAACTCCATCAACAAATGGGTCCATTAAAATAAGTGCAAACCTCTACATTTGCATTTGAATATCCAATAATTTTATTCTGTAGACTGCTGTCATTTTCATGTATGTGTGTGTGTTTTGTGTGAGTGTATGTATGGTGTATTTGAGTGCAGGTGTGTAGTTGTGTATGTGTGTGTATGTGCATGTATGTATATGTATGTGTTTGTGTGTTTCTTTTGTCAATATGTTTAGGTGTGTGTGTGTGTATAGTGTGTGTGTGTGTGTGTGTGAGTACTTTCTAAATATTCTTCAGTAGATGTCATTTGACAGTTAGCTACCTTGACATATTCTACAAGTCCTGAGAAATAATACACGTCAAGGACAAGGTTAGTGCAGGGAGGCAAGCCTTTTATGTTTTCAACATCACACACTCATTGTGCTATTGATGCTATATTGTCAAGACATTGTTTACTATTCTAATTTCCAATCAAAATTCCCCTTTACCCCGGCTCCTAAACTGTTAGTTGTCACAAGAGTTTGCCAACTGTGATTGTCTTTTACAAAAAACATGTCCACAGAATTGGAAACAATAACATCTGATTGATTATCAGCATCTTATTATCATGGAAGTCTGATGGTGTAAGGTTTAAGAAGTATCCAACATGGTCATCGTTCCTATGAGCATCACTAGAGA
>JANHMN010000006.1:60695025-60728294 GCA_030674055.1 Rhabdomys pumilio
ACAGGCAGACAGGCAGACAGGCAGACAGGCAGACAGGCAGACAGGCAGACAGGCAGACAGGCAGACAGGCAGACAGGCAGACAGGCAGACAGACAGGCAGACAGGCAGACAGGCAGACAGGCAGACAGGCAGAGACAGGCAGACAGGCAGACAGGCAGGCAGACACACAGACAGACAGACAGACAGACAGACAGACAGACAGACAAGGAGATAGGAACTGAGCTGCTAGCATGTTCAATGAACAACTCTGAACAAAAAGATATTTTTCTTTGCAATAATCACAAGCCTTGCACCCACTCCTATAATTAACTTCACCAAGCTTACAGATATGCAAAGTGAATGGGATTGCTTAAGGGCTGAAAGTTGTTTTAAAAAACCACCTCTAACTATTAAAATAAAATACCATTTTTAAGATCGTTATAAATTACACAAGGTAGTCTTATTAAATAATATACTTAAACGTCCTATCATTGTTTTCACAATGCAAATAAGTCATGAAAATAATCTGTAAATCAAAGCTGTGTGGTCACTACCTTGTTTCTTATACTGATGTCAGCATGGTGTTCCAGCAGTATGTCTGCCATTGAGATGTTGTGATGCCAAACAGCATAGTGCAGAGCCGTGTTCCCATGGTTGTCCTTGGTATTTGGATCAGCACCGTGATCTAGTAAAATTGATGCGCATTCTCCATTCCCATACTGTGAAGTCTATGGGTATCACATCAAGAAATAAATAGGAAAGATGGGAAATATGAAAATTTCATGCATTTCACTAATCATTTGCATTTAGCCGAGATCATGTTTATTCCCAGAATTCCCATCAAATCCATGTCACACTGAAACTGTTGGGTGATGTCTACCTTAATTAGTGCTGTGCAGTCGTCACTGTCACGGAGATCTATGTCACAATTCCACTGTATTAGGAGGGCAACTACAACAGGATGACCATATGCACAGGCATAGTGCAACATCGTTCTGTGAAAATGAAGACATTTTAAGAACTTTTATGACCCTTCCAGTCTGCACCGGTGCCCAGAGAGGTCATAGGGCGACAGCTCTGCACCATATTTCCCAAAACCCAGAGGAAGCTGGACTCCCAGGAGCTCTAACACACCCAGGAACATAGGATTATAAGACCACAGGAGCTCAGAAGCCTGGGCACACCAGGATTTTAGGATCCCAGAAGCAACCTGACTTCCAGTAGCTATCCAGGATCTCAGGATCACAGCATCACAAAGACAGCTGGACTCTGACAAGTTCTGACACAAGCAAGATAACAGGATAGACTTCTCCAGTAAGAGATAGTGAGTGAAGATAGCATTAGAGATAACCAGATGGCAAAAGGCAAGTGCAAGAACATAAGCAACGAAAATCAAGGTTACATGTCATCATCAGAGCCTAGTTGTCCCACCATAACAAGTCCTGAATACCCCATGACACCAGAAAAGCAAGATTCAGATATAAAATAACTTCTCAGGATGATGATAGAAGACTTTAAGAAGGATCTGAATAACTCTCTGAGAGAAATACAGGAGAACACAAGTTAAACAGGTAGAAGCCCTTAAAGAGGAAACACAAAAATCCCTTAAAGAATTACAAGAAAACACAACCAAACAGGTGAAGGAATTGAACAAAACCATCTAGGACATAAAAATGGAAATAGAAACAATAAAGAAATCACAAAGGGAGACTACCCAGGATATAGAAAACCTAGGAAAGAGATCAGGAGTCATGGATGCAAGCATCACCAACAGAATACAAGAGATAAGAGACAGAATCTCAGGTGCAGAAGATACTATAAAAAAACCTTGACACAATGATTAAAGGATATACAAAATACAAAATCTCCTAACCCAAAACATCCAGGAAATCACAATGAGAAGAACAAACCTAAAGCTAATAGGTATAGGTGAGAGCGAAGATTCCCAAACAAAAGGGCCAGTAAATATCGTCAACAAAGTTATAGAAGAAAACTTCCCTATCCTAAAAAAGAGATGCCTATGAACATGAAAGAAGCCTAGTGAACTTCAAATAGACTAGACAAGAAAAGAAATCCCTCCTGTCACATAACAATCAAAACACCAATAGCACAAAGAAAGTATGTTAAAAGGCATAAGGGAAAATGGTCAAGTAACATATAAAGACAGACCTATCAGAATTACACCAGACTTCTCACCAGAGACTATAAAAGCCAGAAGATCCTGGACAGATGTCATATAGACTCTAAGAGAAGACAAATGCAAGCCCAAGCTACTATGCTCAGCAAAACTCTCAATTAACATAGATGGATAAACCAAGATATTCCATGACAAAATCAAATTTACACAATATCTTCCCACAAATCCAACCCTACAAAGGATAATGGAGAGAAACCTCCAACACAAGGAGGAAAATTATATCCTAGAACAAGCAAAAAAGTAATGTTCTTCCAACAAACCCAAAAGAAAATAGCCACACAAATAAAACTCCACCTCTAACAACAACAACAACAACAACAACAACAAAACAGGAAGCAACAATCGCTTTTCCTTAGTATCCCTTAACATCAATGGACTCAATTGCCCAATAAAAAGCCATAGACTAATAGACTGGATATGTCAGCAGTACCCAACATTTTGCTTCATACAAGAAATGCACCTGAGTAACAAAAACAGACACTACCTCAGAATAAAAGGCTGGAAAACAATTTTCCAAGCAAATGGTCCCAAGAAACATGCTTGAGTAGCCATTCTAGTATGGAATAAAATAGACTTTCAAACAAAAGCTTTCAAGAAAGATAAGCATGGACACTTCATACTCATCAAAGCAAAGATCAAACAAGATGAACTCTCAATTCTGAACATCTATGCTCCAAATGCAAGGGCACCCATATTCACAAAAGAAACTTTACTAAAGCTCAAAGTACACATTGCACCTCACACAATAATAGTGGGGGACTTCAACTCTCCACTCTCAGAAATGGAGAGATCAAGGAAACAGAAACTAAACAGAGACACAATGAAATTAAGAGAAGTTATGAACCAAATGGATTTAGCAGACATTATAAAACACTTCATACAAAAACAAAAGTATATATCTTTTTCTCAGAACTTCATGGTACCTTCACCAAAATTGACATGAAACAGGCCTCAACAGATACAAAAAGATTGAAATAATCCCATGCATCCTATCAGATCACCACATATTAAGGCTGGTCTTGAATAATGATAAAATCAATGGAAAGCCCACATAAACCTGGAAAATGAACAACGCTATACTTAATAATAATTTGCTCTGGGAAGAAATAAAGAAATTAAAGACATTTTAGAATTTAATGAGAATAAAGACAAGCCATACATAAAGTTCTGCGACACAATGAAAGCAGTGCTAAGAAGAAAACTCATTGCTCTAAGTGCCTACAAAAAGAAACTGGAGAGAGCATACACTAGCAGCTTGACAGCACATCTGAAAGCTCTAGAACAAAAAGAAGCAAAGCCACCCAAGAGTAGTAGAAGGCAGGAAATAATCAAACTCAAGACTGAAATGAACCAAGTAGAAAAAAAAAGAACTATACTAAGAATCAACAAAACCAGGAGCTGGTTCTTTGAGAAAATCAACAAGAAAGATAAACCCTTAGCTAGATTAACCAAAGGACACAGAGACAGTATCCAGATTAGTAAAATCAGAAATGAAGCGAGAGACATTAACAACAGAAACTAAGGAAATTTAAAAAATTATTGGATTCTACCACAATACCTATAATCAACAAAACTGGAAAATCACTGAAAGCAAGGATTAATTTAATTTCTTAACAAAAGCCTGTTGTTTTTCCTACAAAGGTAACTTAGCAAAATCTTACATTGCAAATCATCATTGCTCTCAGTGCAACTGCTCCTGCATTCCTGCAGAGCTGTCAGCTCAGCTTGGGAATTAACCCCTGATGACCCTGGGTCCTTGTGATTTAAAACAGAGAAATGTTACACATGCCCTGTCTTTGGAAAGTTAGCCTTTATTTCTGTATGTATGGACTCTTAATTCTCATTGCTATTTATGTATTTTTCTAACTTGAGAAAAACTTTCAAAGATATAATACTGTATTTGTTTCATTAGTTTATAGTACCAAGAGCTTAAAGTCAGACAATGCCCTGGCTTAAACTTAAGAAGCATTTAAAAATTGGTTTTTGACTCTTAGTTTCTCATATTCCACTGACATTCACTATAGTTCACAGGGACATGCAATTATGGAATGAACTCATCAGACCTTATAAAATATAGACATCTAAATTACAAGATGAAATCATAATTATTCATCTCCTCATCATACTTTATAAAAGGAAAAACTCAATTTCTAAACATTTCAAGCCTCTACTAAAATAAAGACCTCCTAACTAATAAAAGAGACTGGATGTTTTTCCGGGAGAAGCTCTGTTTATGTATTTACAGGACCCTATAGATGCCAGACCAGCTGATTGTGCCAGGCCTTCTCCACGGACAGAGACTTCCACACCTGCCACTTCCTTCAAGCCCGCTTCAGCCACCATCATCTGCAGACTCTCCACCCGTGCCAGAGACCTCCGAAGAGGAAGATACTGAATACGTGGTTCCTGATTACATCTGATTGGACTTTTAATTCTACACCCAGGGGATATAAGGGATATAAAATTGTTAAATATAGACCTACATGTATCATTTTCCTATCAAGATGCTGTTTGACCAACTGTATAACTTCACTATGTGTCATAATGCTATTTCTCATTGTATACCAGCTACCTTATGTTTTGTCACCTATTACTTTCTCACAGCCTTAATGTAATGCTTTATTTTGCCTTGTTTGCCTGTTAATTTTCCTTCATTACCTAAGAGATTTATAGCTGATGCAATCTTAGGCATTAACACCCTAACTGCTATCTTAGGGTCAGTTGCAGCTTCTGCTGTCTCCCTTGTTGACCAGGTACACACTGCTAATCATGTTAATTCCTTGACAAAAAAAATATTTTTTTAGCACTGATAACCCAGGATAGGATTGATAGAGGCTTAACAGATAGAGTCAATGCTTTAGAGATAGTCATCTTTACATAGGAACTCAGGTTCAGAATATTAAGACACGTTTAACTACCTCGTGACATGCCAATTTTAAGTGGATTTGTGTCACTCCTCTGCCCTACAATGGGTCAGAAATGTCCTGGGAACAGATACAGGCACATCTACATGGTGTGTGGAACAATTCACAGCTCGTTATTGACATGGATACTTTACATTCCCAGATCAGTGCCGTCAGTCACTCCAGACTGAAGAGTTCTTCAGCAGTAGAATTGGCTGATCATTTTTCAAATTCAATCATAAATTTTGTTAAAGATAATACTTTATGGAATTTTCTTATAAATTTGGGAATTATTATAGGATTAGTTATTCTACTTCTGGTTCTTCTTCCAGTCATCTTCAAACGCTTAGGAAATGCTATCAGGACTGCTCAAAGGAGATATATATGCTTCATTTATATTATTTGAAGGGAAGAGATGTCAGGAGTCATAATGGGACAAGCTAATAATTGGCAGATGATCATCCTGAAATGCTTGCCTCAGATTATTATATGATCTGCAACAAGTGTGCCCCATTAGCAAGGCTGTGGTGGACGTGATTTTAGGAAAGATTTCTGCTATTAATATGCTTTTCCCATTATTATTATTATTATTATTATTATTATTATTATTATTATTAGACATATGCAACTATCACTAAGCAATAGCACACCCCTTTGTAGCAGATCTCTGCAGATCCATGAAGATGTACTGTCTTGTAATGATACTGAAGACTCCCAAATTCGGGAGGCCCTTACTCAAGTCTCGGGAAGTTGAGAACACCCACAAATTCCAAGACACCGTACCTGGATGCAATCAGCAGAGGTTTATTAGGTAAGAGAGCTGGCAGCCAGTGTTCAAACTGCACACTTGTGTAGGAGTGCAGTTTGACCCCGAGTGGTGCGCTAAGAAGCTTTTTATAGTAAGGGGTAGGGAAAGGAAGGAATTTTCGCGCGGTTACACATGATTGGTTGTATTTTCGTGCGGTTACACATGATTGGTTGTTTTACAAATTTTGAACTCAGCAAGCTGTAACACTGGAAAAGACCTCAAGGGGGGGGGAGGGGTAACCAAGATCAGTGGAAAGTTAGTTAGTTCTTGGAACCACCCAGATGTCTTGCATCTTTCTTTGTGGCCAGGAATGTGTCTTCCTGCTTTGGGCCTACCCCACCCACAGGTGGATTTTCTTCCCTGAGGCTTGAGGAATGTATCCCATATCCGGGGCAGTGAAAGGCCTGGAATCTTATATTCAGTTCTGCTCTCTTGGAACTAGTGAGCCTGTATATATTTTATAAAATGGTCTTCATAATTTTTCACTCTACAATACTATATAGACAAATAGATGACTACTTAAGCCTTAATGATGATCCTATAAGAATTCCTAAAATTATATCAATGATTACTAAGCTCTTTTATATCGAGACTGCTATTAAGTCCCTCAGGCATAGTTGAAACTGCAAAAAGAACTCTGCCAGTTTCCTGAGTGTTATCAGTTGATTGTCCTGAGAAAGATAGTAACAAGACCTTCTCCTGTTCAGAGCACATTCCAAGAGGTCATAAAACAATTAACCTAGGGAATTCACAATTTATTATAGGTACCAGGACAGAAGAGAAAATATTGCCTGGATTTATCTATACAAAACCACTAATTTCTTAAGTTATAGTTTCAAACTTTCTGCAAACCTGTGGAGCTAGACAGGTGATGAATGTCTAGTTAGATAATTAGTCCTAATGGATATTCATGTAAACATTCTGTGTTGTAAACTTCTATTTCATCATGATTTGAATTTTGGTGTGAACTTGTGATGAACTTTGTAACATGTGATCATGTACTCTGAATGGTGTATAAATACTGAAGACAAAGACAAAGTAGTAAGTTAGAATAGCAAGTTAGGAGTCAGTTAGGAGCCCATAGTCCTTTCCATTTCCCCCTGCCTAGAATTTTTCTCCCTTAGAATTTTTACTTTGTTAGAATCTTTTCTTCTTCCCCACTCAGGACTTTTCACTTTTCTCCTCAGATAGCTGCATAGAATACCTTTTACACTTAAATAAATCTACAGCAACTTTTCTAAGTGTCTTTTCTTCCTGTGAGCCCAGCAGTTCCTGCTGAGATAGAACAAAGGCCACCTTGCCTAATCCTCTGCTGTTAGGCTGCAGGTGTTAATCACCCTAGTCTGCAGTCTCTTACCCTCATAAGAAGTTTTTAGGACAGCACAAAGCTATTTATTTAACCCCTTGCTAGTCTTAGGGCTGGGATGCAAGTGCCAGTTAATGGCCGCACTGACTGCAGGTCAACAACAGTAGCATAGGGGCTGCCTCAAGAAGAACTAGACAGAGGAGGAGAAGAAGAAGCTGCTTCTCTCCCCCTCCACTTCAAGCCAGGGGGTGGCCCCAGACAGTCATTAAAAGTCTCCCTACAAAAAAAAAAATGCCCAGGACTAGATGGTTTTAGTGCAGAATTCTATCAGATCTTCCAAGACCTAAAACCAATTCTCTATAAACTATTCCACAATATAGAAACAGAAGAAACACTACCCAATTCTTTCTATGAAGCCACAATTACACTCATACCTAAACCACACAAAGACCCAACAATGAAAGAGAACTTTAGACCAATCCCCCCTATGAATATCGATGCAAAAATACTCAATAAAAATTCTTACAAACCGAATAAAGAACACATCAGAACTATCATCCACCATGATCAAGTGGGCAGGAATGGAGGGATGGTTCAATATTAGATATTCAATATTCAGAAATCTATCAATGTAATTTACTATATAAATAAACTGAAAGAAAAAACATATGATCATCTCACTAGATACTGAGAAATCATTTGACAAAATTCAACACCCCTTCATGGTAAAAGTCTTGGAAAGAATAGGAATTCACGGCCCATACATAAACATAGTAAATGCAATATACAGCAAACCAGTAGCCAACATCAAACTAAATGGAGAGAAATGTGAAGCAATCCCACTAAAATCATGTACTGCCTACTCTCTCCCTACCTATTCAATATAGTACTTGAAATACTACCCAGAGCAATTAGACAACAAAAGGAGGTCAAAGGGACAGAAATTGGAAAGAAGTCAAAATTTCACTATTTTGCAGATGACATGATAGTGTATACTTAAGTGACCCCGAAACTTCCACCAGAGAACTCCTAAACCTGATAAACAACTTTAGCAAAGTGGCTGGATATACAATTAACTCAAACAAATCAGTAGCCTTCCTCTACTCAGAGGATAAACAGGCTGAGAAAGAAATTAGGGAAATGACACCCTTCACAATAGTCACAAATAATATAAAATACCTTGGTGTGGATCTAAACAACAACAAAAAAATTGACAGATTTGTATGACAAGAACTTTAAGTCTCTGAAGAAAGGAAATGAAGATCTCAGAAGATGGAAAGATCTCCCATGCTCATGGATTGGCAGGATTAATATAGTAAAAAATGGTCATCTTCTGAGAGCAACCTGCAGATTCAATACAATCCATATCAAAATTCCAACTAAATTCTTCACAGAGTTAGAAAGAGCAAGTCTCAAATTCATTTGGAATAACAAAAAACCCAAAATAGCAAAAACTATTCTCAACAATAAAAGAACTTCTGGGGGAATCACCAACCGTGATCTCAAACTGTACTACAGAGCAGTAGTGATAAAGACTGCAGGGAATTGGAACAGAGACAGGTAGGAAGATCAGTGGAATAAAACTGAAGAGCCTGATTAACCCCCATACCTATGGTCACTTGATATTTGACAAAGAAGTTAAAACCATTCACTTGATAAAAGACAGCATTTTCAACAAATGGTGCTGACTTATCTGGTGATCGGCATGTAGAAAAATGAAAATTGATCCATTCTTATCTGCTTGTATAAAACTCAAGTCCAAGTAGATCAAGGACCTCCACATAAAACCAGACACACTGAAACTAATAGAAGATAAAGTGAGGAAGAGCCTTGAACACATGGGCACAGAGGAAAAGTTCCTGAACATGACATCAATGGCTTATGCTTTAAGATCAAGAATTGACAAATAGGACCTCATAAAATTGCAAAGCTTCTGTAAGGCAAAGGGCAGTGTAAATAGGACAAAACAGCAACCAACAGATTGGGAAAAGATCTTTACCAACCCTACATCTGATAGAGGGTTAATATCCAAAATACCCAAAAACCTCAAGAAATTAGACTCCAGACAATCAAATAATCTCATTTAAAAATGAGGTACAAAACTCAACAAAGAATTTTCAACAGAAGAATATCAAATGGCCAAGAAGCACCTAAAGAAATGTTCAACATCTTTAGTCATCAGAGAAATGCAAATCAAAACAACCCCGAGATTCCACCTCATACCAGTCAGAATGGCTAAAATTAAAAACTCAGATGACAGTAGATGCTGGCAAGGATGTGGAGAAAGAGGAACAGTCCTCCATTGTTGGTGGGATTGTAAACTGGTACAACCACTCTGGAAATCAGTCTGGCAGTTCATCAGAAAATTAGACATAGTATTATCTGAGGACCCAGCTATACCACTCCTGGGCATATACTCAGAAGATGCTCCAACATATAACAAGAACACATGCTCCACTATGTTCATAGCAGCCTTATTTATAATAGCCAGAAACTGGCAAGAACCCAGATGTCCTTCAATAGAGGAATAGATACAGAGAATGTGATACATTTATACAATGGAGTACTACTCAGCTTAGTTATGATTTCCTTTGCTGGAATTAAAGACCATGACTAAAGCAACTTGGGGATGAATTGGTATATTTCACTCACAGTTCCAGATAAGAGTTCATCTCCAAAAGCAGTGAGAGTAGGAAGTCAAACAGGGCAGGAAGCTGCACGCAAGAGCTGATCATGCAGGTCATGGGAGTGTTGCTTACTAGCTTGTTTCTCATCTTCCTTATGGAACCCAGAACCACAAGCTCAGGGATGGCACCACCCACAATGGGTTTGGGCCTTCACCATCCATCACTAATTAAGAAACTGCAATATAGGATTGCCTATGGCCATGTCTTATGGAGACTTTTTTTTTTTTTAGCTTAGGTTCCCTCCTCTCAGATGACTTTAGCTTGTGTCCAGTTGACCTAAAACTATCCAGCACACTTGGCCAAAGAAGCAACCTTTCTGAATTAAAACTTACCTCAATTTGGACCCAAACCTTGCCTTAAACCCTGTTGTTCGACATTATATTATTCTCTCTATACCTAAACCCCTCAGTCATAAAATGGGGATCAAAATATGCTCATCTCATATGTCACAGAGGGATTACTCAACAAACACACGAGCAAAGCGTTTAGAGCAGTTTCTGCCATGAAACCGCTCAGTATTTAGATACTTGAGTATTTTTGCTTTGAGACACAGTCTTGCTATAGGTAAAGAGAGTATGGTAATAGCAAATTGTATCTGAAAATAACTTTTGATTTATAAATATTCAGCTAAAGAAAAACCAGGACTCAAATGAGAAAGTACGGGTCATTTTATTCAATACTTAAATGTATACAGTGTGCAGAAATGAGAGGTTTTGATGATTAATGAATAGGAGATTTTGATACTGCTATAATTTTTCAAAATACCTACTCTTTATAATTTCCTAATTTCAGAAATATTGTTAATTGAAAGAGGTAGAAGTCCAATTAGATTTGAGGCCTATTTCTCTAAACTTTCTACACAGGGCAGAAAATCTGGACAGGGTGAGAGGCATTTAGAGGCCATAGAATAAATGTGATACGTAAATAATAAAGAATCAATGTGTACTTGGTGAACTACTGTGTAAAAAGAATAAATAAAGTTGAGGAGTTCAGTGTTTTATACTTAATAATTGTGAGGATTTTCTGATAAATTTAATTAATTATTTTATTAATTATAACTCACAACTCATAAATCAAGAAATTGGTGAGATTGAACTTATAGTTATTTTATCAGCAAGCTGTAGGAGGTATAAAGTAACTTACCGTCAATAATCATTATCTTCCCCTAATGTGAGAAAATTGCCTCAACAAATGGGCCCATGAGGTTAAGTGAAAACCACTACATTTGCATTTGTATATCCAACAGTTTTATTTTGTAGACTGCTGTCATTTTCATGTGTGTGAGTGTGTGTGAATGTGTGTATGGTGTATGTGTGGGCATGTGTACAATATGTGTGTGCATGTACATATATGTATGTGGGGAAGTGTTTCTGTGTTAATATGTGTAGGGGTGTGTGTCTGTGTGTGTGCCTGTGCATGTGCTTGTGTGTGTGTGTGTGTGTGTGTGTGTACAGGTGTGTCTATGTGTGTTCTGGATTAATGATGTTAGCTAATCTTTAACTCTCTATTTTATTATCTTCAAATCAAAGCCCACAGATATGGAAAGTCTTTCATTTAAATAGCTACAATATGGGTCATTTATTTTTTTATTTATTGAAATAAACATGTATTTCAACACCCAGGAAGCTATGTTGAATTGTCTTAAATTACAACTTGTCACAGCTTAAAATCACCTAGAACCAGAGCCTTAACTGAGGAATTCTGTACATCAGGTTTGCTGTGGGTATGTCTGTAGGGTATTTTCTTGTTAACTGTAGAAGGACACACTACGGGTACCAATGTTCCACAGGCTGAGTACTGAGAGCTAACTGTGAGCAAACAGCTTGCTTTGTTTCATTCCTTTCTTGTCTGTGGATGTAGTGTGACCAGATCCTGACTCTGATTTCCCCACTAGGATGAACTATATCCTAGAACTGTCAGCCAAGTACTCCCTTTCCTCCAGTATGTTGCTTTGTTGGGGTATTTGATCACAGTAACAGAAATGAAGCCATGGCCGTAGTTAAATGACCCTTAAAAAGTTTTGTGATGAGTACCTGATATTCAAGATAAAATACAGTGTACCAGAGATATAAATATGACAATGGCCAGTGAAAAATATAAAGAGCATTCTGCAGACTCTCTAAGAAAGAATGAAGTTCTCACAGAGTATGCCAACTGGATTTTCAAACTGCTGGTATTCGTATATGGACTTATATAACCATCTGGTGTTTATCAAGCAAAATGAGAGGTAAATGATCATCCTGTCCAAAATTTTCCCACATGCAAATCCACACAACTTTATAAAGCTCACACTTATTCTCTTGTGCCTATATTTATCATTTCCTGATTTCACAAAGCCACTTTTGCTTTTTCTGTGAATATCTCTGATTTTTCCTTCAACATATCTCTAACCTAAGCTTTTGTCTTCCTCCTATTCTAGAACAAGGCACTATACATGATTCGTGTATCTCAGCTTTAAAAAACTTTCTTTTGAAGGTTGACAAAAGTAATGAGCATATTTAAGACAGGTTTTCAGTTTGAAGTCATTTTTCCTTCTCACGATTATGACTGCAGCATTATATCTTTTGAAGGAAAACTTGTATTTGAGAAAAACATCTTCAATGTCTTATTTTCAGAAAACTTCAACTAAAATGATGATGTCTAATTATTTATGTGTAACAAACCTGTAAGTATATAATAATATGATTGCGTAATAAATTTTCAGTTTTCATTAAGAACTATTCTTTACTTCTAAAGGCATTAACTGCTTTTAGAATATATTAATATACAGTATAAACAGTATACAATAATTATTATGTGAAAAATAGTCATAAACTCCATGTTACAAGAAATATTTTATTACCAACAAATGTATAATAATACTTCTCCATGTGTTCATGGCAGAATTCATAGATAAAGAAAAAATTAAGGTGCCATCTAACAAGGATGACATATTGGATATGAATTCTTTGGGATGTACAGCTTAAAAAAACGAAGGTAACAACACACTCTACACAAAAGAGCTGAGGGAAAACCAAAGCTACAGTACAGTTTGCAGATGATGAAAAACACAAGAAATATCAAGGAGTGAAGGGGTTGTAGCCTGTGTGGCTTTCCAAGGCTGAGGAGAGCGAAGCCTCCCAAAAGATAAACCATGTGGTCCTGAATTTCTGCTCTGGGCTGCATGATAAGATCATAGTTTCCAGAAGCATGGGGTTCAGCTAGAGATAGCCTTTGAAAATGACTCCAAAGATTAACTTTATCATTGCAGGAGTTCAGGTTGATTCTCTGTATACTTCCCGTAGGTGAACTCAGATGCCAAATTGAAAGAGAGGTTATTACTATTAAGTGAGTTTCTTTGGGGCACTCTAGGAATGAAATTTAATGACATGAACATATCAACCTACTGTAGAGCCTGGGAGAGAAACAGGTACATCAGGCAATCACAGAAAAGAGGAGGGCTGGATATCAAAACATAAAGAAATTCAAGAATCAAGGGAGTTGAGTGATGAACAGTTCTAGGTCAGCAGCGCCCCCACCCCACCCCCACCCCGCATTCACGGAACAGTAGAATAACTGTCAAGCTCAGAGATGACCACCTTTGACTCCCAAGACATATTAATGACAAAGGTCAATATACTAGTCATCAGAACTGAAGGCATTGGCAGTTCCCTCCTCGCTCTAGTATTCTGGGCTACTTAGGAAAGCTGACACATCTTTCTCCACATGACTCCTAATCTGTGACTTGGCCCTGACTCCCAGTCCCAGTTACCTGTCATTCTTGTCTCGGTCATTGACGCCATTTTTTTCAAGTATGAGTCTGCTCTGAACCGTGGCAACAGCACCTCGGCTCGCAGCCTTGTGGATCTTTCCAAAAGCTTTGTAGCTTTTGAGCTTTCTGAAGGAGTGGACAGCTATAGCATCCCAGCACTGCCCATCAGGGCCCAGGAAGGACTCCCTCTGACCAGTGGAGGAGGCAGAATGCCTTCGGTTCCAGTTGCCAAAGAACTTCTTCATGGTGGAGCTCCCCCATCCACCCACCTCAAGTCACCGGACCCCTGCCCCTCCCCCTTGGTTGTTGGCCACTCTCAACCAACACACTGTTATATGTCAAAAGGAAGCCAAGTGAGTTTTGTCACCACCACCACCACGACAAAGCACCCACGAGCAAGCTCAGTAGGATAGAGTCCAGGCAGCACAGGTACTCCTATCAACTGAAGTCCAATCCCACTGTTGCCAAGTAACGAATCAAAAACACAGGCATGAGCACGCTGACCAATTGGAACGCCTGGATCAAACTACTATGATAGGAGTTCTCAGCATGCTTGTTGTTTATGCTCATGGCTTCATCCGGGAAATTGGATTACTATCTCAGTCTAGCCTTGGATCTGAGAAACCACACATTTACTGGGGACTGCTGGAGCCCGCTGGAGCCGGCTGGAGCCAGCACTGGTTTAGTCTCCAAGAGCAATTTCCTAAAAAATTGTCAGTCAAGCTGCCCTTTCTTTAACTTCCTTCCCAAGGCAAAAAAAAAAAAAAAAAGTCACTGTGCCCGCACTGTTGTCTATGAGGATTTAGCAGGAGCCATTAGGCAAGGAAGACAACTTTGGTGACTCCAAAAGCAGTGACATTATTTTGGGGTTTTGTTTTGTTTGTTTATTTGTTTGTTTAGTTGGTTTGGTTTGGTTTTGGGGTTTTTAAATTTTGTTGCTATTTGTTCTTGATTTGGAGAGGTATTTTTGATTCCAATAGGGACTTTCACTAACAGAGAGCTGGATGAGCTCACTTCCTAGACAGCTGGCCCAGAAATGAAAGAAGTCTGCCTGCCTCTGCCTCCCATATGCCAGGATTAACAATATGCACCACCACACCCAGCCATATTTGCATTTTTTTTTTTTGGCAGAAACAAGCACCACTTAGCCTGATAAATGAGAAGCCATCCAGTCTTTTTCTGCCCTTTGGAGCAGTCTTTCCTTCACTGTATCTATGCTGTTGGATGTGTCTGCTTGAGTTAGGAACATTAGCAACATTATAATTATTTACTCCTTTGCTTCTCGTGACTCCTGTAATTTCTTTATTCTCTAGGTAATAATGTCAATGTGATATGTGACTGAACATGAGCCTGAAACAAGACAGGAAAGAATGTTAGTCTTCCATGGACTCTTCTGGAGTTTCTGCTTCCAATTTTCTGCCTCCAGCTCAAGCCTTGGCTTCCATTATGAACAGAAATGAACTTTCCTTCTCAAACCTGGTTATTGTCAGTGTTTTATTACAGCAATATTGGGACACCCAACTATTAAGATTGTAGTCTCCCGTGTATGGACAGCTTTCCTGAGTTACATGCAAAATGGAGGACTGTCTTGTCTTAGTGGGGCTTCCTCTTCTCTGCTTGATTTTGGGAACCTGATCCCAACATTCTCTTCTTAAAGAATGTCACATAGCCTTGTTGAGATTACAGGTTCAACTCCCTGTCTCCTAATAAGAACCTTACAGCAAGCACTAGGGATTCCTGCAATGCCTCGCCATGCAAATGAGGCATTCCTAGTACATTAAGCTCCAGCCAATAATGCATACTCAACCTGGAAATACATACCCTATTCCAAAAACTATGTAGCCCTTCGTCATCCCATATAAAACAGAGCTGCCTCACTGAAGCTCATCCTGGAAGTCAGACATTCTGTAACACCCATACTTTCTGGCTACCCAAACACTGCTCACCTAACTTCAGCAACCAGCACTCAAGGACTAGTAGCCAATGACCCACAAGGAAGGAAGACACACACAGCAACAGAACCATGAACTGGGACAAGAAACTAGCTAAAAGCACTCTCATTCTGATGTCCACAGGAGAGAAGCTTCCTCCCACATTTACAGCTCTCACATTGGAGTTTCCCTTGGGAGCCTGTAAACATCTGCAAATTGGAAGAGCGTTATCAACATGTGGGTCAAACAAACGTCTCACCAGGATCTCACTGGAAACCGCTCTCTTATTTTCTCCCCACTGTTTTCTGCACAATCTTAATGGGTGACATTCTCCTTTGCCCAGTTGCTAATAACCAATAAACAGTTCAGCTCAAAAGCAAGCCTTCATTAGCAGTACTACGTGATCTACCTCTGCACTGTTCACAGTGTAGCGTGTGAGTTAGTGCTGCGCGTGCCATTGTAGTCTCGTTCACTGTTACACTATGTGCACCACTTGTAAAACAAAAGTACTGATGACCAGATAAAAGTCCTGTACAAGGTGTTGACTCCATTTGGTCAGTAGCTGACTGTGCTCTAACCTCAGTGTTTTGTGATTAATGACGTTTCCTGCACATGTTTTAAACTCTCCCAGTTATCTTCACTGTTGTATGCATAATTGTTATTTGTTGCTATGGTATGTCTTCATGTTAGGAGAATACAAAATTCTGTGAAGAAAGATCCTTTACTTTTAAGAAACCGAAAGCACCTCTTCGCATAGCAGAAAACAAACTGCTTGTCCTTGAGGATTTTCCATCAGGAAATTAAAATGAGGCATCCCCTGTCACTTTGATCTTTGGTGACTTTTGCAGCACACTTAGAACCAGAATCACTAGTTGTGTTTCTGGCACTTCTGATGTTCTTCCTCACTCAGTGATCAGACTGAGATAGAACTGCCTCCACCATGGCCTGCCTGCAGGAACTAAGTAAGATCTTACTGTAAGTTGAAGGAAGATCTGCTCTAAAAGAAGGACTGTGAAAAATGAACCACGATGTCTAGTTGTGGACAAATTGTTTTACAATTAGCCCAGGGGCGATGGAATGCAATCAATTAGTCATTATAAAAAATATTTACTCTGAAAAAAGCCCAGAGGGGTACAGCCAGCAGAGGTGAGCTGTGTACTGTCTCATGAGCTCCATCCTCTGTCCCAGACTCCGCCTGCCTTTCCAAGGATGCTTTCTGGGATGCAGGAAAATCCAGGTGAGACTCCTCCCCTCAATCCTCTTCATGTTTGGTACAACTGAGGCACAGCCAGCAAGCTCCTTCATGCTAAAAGTCTTGAAGTGATGGATAAATGGCACATATCTAAACATAATAAAGGAACCATACACTAAGCCAATAGCAAACATCAAATTAAAGGAAGAAAACTTAAAACAATCCCACAAAACTCAGGGACAGATAAGGCTGTCCACTCGCTCCCTATCTATTCAGTATAGTCCTTGGAGTTCTAGCTAGAGCAATAAGACAACTGAAAGAGATCAACTGGATACAAATTGGAAAGGAAGAAGTCCAAGTGTTTCTCTTCACAGATGATTTGATAGTATACATACGTGACACCAAAAATCTTTACCAGGCAGCTGCTAGACCTGATACACATGTTCAACAATGTGGCAGGACACAAAATACACTCACGTGAGTAGTAGTGCTAAATAGGAAAAATAAGTGGGCTGAGAAAAAAGTTAGAGAAGCAACATTTTTCACTATCACCACAAAAATATAAAATACCTTGATGTAACTCTAAGCAAGCTGAAGACCTGCATGACAAGAAATTCGAGTCTCTGAAGTAAGAAATTGAGAAAGATATCAGAAGATGGAAAGATCTCCCCTGCTGATAGATCAAAAGAATTAGCCTAGAAAAAATGGCCATCTTACAAAAAGCAATCTAGAGATCCAATGCAATACCCATTATAATTCCAATACAATCCCTTACCTTGAAAGAACAATTCTTACATATATATAGCAAAAACTCAGGGCAGCTAAAACAATCCTGTACAATAAAAGAACTCTGTAAGGATCGTGCCTGATTTCAAGTTGTACTACAAAGAAATACTTGCAAAAACTGCATAATATTTGCAAAAGAGCAGACAGGTTGGCCAATGAAACGGACCTGAAGACACAGAAAACAACCCTCACACCTACTGACACTAGATTTTGACAAAGAAGCCAAAACCATACAATGGGGGAAAAAAAGTATCTTCAATAAATGCTCCTAGTCTAACTGGATGTCTTCATGTTACAAAATGCAAATAGATTCAAAACTCAAGTCCAAGTAGATCAAAGAGCTCAACATAAAACCAGATACAGTAAATCTAATAGAAGGGAAAGTGGGGAGTAGCCTTGAATGCATTGGTATAGGAGACAACTTCCTGGACAGAATATCAACAGCTCAATCACTGAGATCAACACTTAATAAATGGGACCTCAGGTAGTGGAAAATCTTCTGTAAGGCAAAGGGCACCATCAACAGGACAAAACAGCTTATAGAATTGAAAAAGATCTTCACCAACCCTACATCCAACACAGGGAGCAATACCCAAAATATATAAAGAACACAAGAAATTAGACACCAACAAACCAAATAACCCAGTGAGAAGATAAGGTACAGAACTGAACAAGGAATTCTCAACAGAGGAATCTCTAATGGCCGAGGAGCACTTAAAGAAATATTTAATGTCCTTAGTCACTGGGGCAATGCAAATCAGAATGACTCCACTATTCCATCTTACAGCAATAAAATGGCTAAGTTTAAACTCTCAAGTGACCTTCCCATGCCATTGGTGAGCATGAATCCCTGACACTATTAATGACACCCTGTTGTACTTGCAGATGAGTTTCTAGCATGGCTGTCATCTGAGGCTCCACCCAGCATCTGACTAAGACAAATGTGGAAACCCACAGGCACAGTGATTGGAGTTTGGGGACTCTTAAGGAAGAATTGAAGGAAAGGGTTTAGCACCAAAGGGGTTATGAACTCCATAGGAAGACTAACAGTGTCAACTGACCTAGATCTTTGGGGCTCTCAGAAACTGAACCAAAACACACATGGGCTGAACCTAGGCTATCTCAGAAATATGTCGCAGGTGTAAAGCTAGGCCTTATGTGAGTTTCAAACAACTGGAGAAAGGGCTGTTCCAACAGCTGTTATCTGCGCTAGGAATATGTTCTTCTACCTGGGCTGCTTTGTTGGCCTCAGTGGATAAGGTTGTGCCTGGCCTCAAGAGACTTGATATTCCTGGGTAGGGGGATAATAAGGAGGCCCCCAACCACCCAGAAGAGACGGGGAGGTGGAATAGGAGAAGGATTGTGGGAGGGGGTGTCAGGGAAGTAGGCAGTAGCGAGATGTAAATAATCAACAAAAATAATAATAATGAAATTTATTTTTTAATTTATTATTTTATTTATTTACATTTCAAATATTGTGCAACTTTCTAGTATCCCCTCTGCAAACCCTCTATCCAATCCCCTCTCACCTTTGCCTCTAAGAGGGTGTGCCCCCACCCACCTACTCACTCATGTCTCACCCTTCTAGCATATAGCATCTCCCTTTGCTGGAGCAACAAGCGTCCACAGGACCAAGCACCTTCCCTGCCATTGACAGCAGATAAGGCAATCCTCGGCTAAGTAGTATCAGGAGCCATGGACACTCTCATGTATACTTTTGGTTGTTGGTTTAGTCCCCAGTCACTCTGAGGGGTCCAGTTAGTTGATATTGTTGCTCTTCTGAGGGATTGCAAACCCCTTCAGCTCCTTCAATGCTTCCTCTAACTCTTCCATTGGGGTCCTTGGGCTCAATCCAACAGTTGGCTGTGAGTATCTGCATCTGTCTTAGGTGCTGGCAGAGCCTCTCAGAAGACAGTCATACTAAACTGTCTACAAGCACTTCTTGGCATCAGCAATAGTGTCAGGGTTTTGTGGGTGCAAATAAGATGGATCCCTGCCCCACTCCTACAGGGCATGGACTAGGATCCGAAGACCTGGAAGAGAGAACTGGAGGGCAAGGGTACACAAGAAACCGACAGCCTGTCTAGAGTCTGATCAAGCTGTCAAATTATAATTTTTCCACATGGGGGTTATATATACATAGAAGCAGGATATGGGGAGGGGGATGACATAAGGTCTTCTTTGTTCCTGGGGAGCACAGGTGATCTCAGAAAGAGTACAGATGTTCTCCACAACAGTATATTGTTGGGTGTAGCATTCACAGAAGAAGCAGGGCAGAACAGGTCACTATGTACCTGTCCATAAGATCTATCATTCATTTATTTTTATCTGTTAGTACTTTCCCATCAAAGCTGCCTCTCCATAAGATCTATTGTTCATTTGTACTAATCTTAGGCTGGTACTTTACCACCAGGGCTGCCTGTCTACAAGATCCATAGGGTTAGTGCTTTCCCACAGAGACTAAGACTTTGTGTCAGTAGGCATGTATGGCTAACTTAGGCCTGTGGTTGACTTAGGCCCATGGCTGACTTAGACCATTAATGTATAAGCAAGGTCGCTCCCAGCAGATCTCAAGGCGGGGCAGTCTCTGGATGGCTTTTCCTTCAGTCTCTGCTCCGTTTTTTTGTCCCTCTGTTGCCTTTAGACAGGAACAAAATTGGTTAAAAATTTTGAAATGGATGGGAGGACCCAACCCTCAATTGGGGGCCATGCCTGTCTACTGGAGATAATCTCTTCAGGTTTTATCTTCCTGCTATCATGTATTTCAGATCATGCCATCCCCATTGGTCCTGGAAGACTCTTGCAACCCTGGCGTCTGGGACTTTGTAGCAGTTCCCCTCATTTCCCACCCCCAGTGTTACACATTTCTATTCATTCTCCTGACACTCTGGGCTTCTTTCCTGTCTCTTCCTATATCTGATCCTGCCCTCTGTTTTCCCTCCCAGTCCCCACTCCCACGCAGGTCGCTCCCTCTCTCTACCCGCAATGATTATTTTGTTCCCCCTTCTAAATGGGAATGAGGCATCCAGACTTTGGCCTTCCTAATTCTAAGCTCTATATGGTCTGTGAGTTGTATTATGGATAATCAGAGCTTTAGGCTAATATCCACTTATCAGTGAGTATATACCATATATGTCCTTCTGAGTCTCTGTTACCTCACTCAGGATGACATTTTCTACTTCCTTCCATTTGCCTGCAAAATCCATGATGTTGTCATTTTTAGTAGCTGAGTAGTATTCCATCCTGTAAATGTACCACAATTGATGGGGATTGTATTAAATCTGTAAATTGCTTTTGGCAAGATGGCCATTTTTAGTATATTAATCCTACTGATCCATGAGCATGGGAGATCTTCCAATATTCTGAGATCTTCTTCAATTTTTTTCTTCAGGGACTTGAAGTTCTTGTCATATGGATCTTTCACTTGCTTGATTAGAGTTACACCAAGATATTTTCTATTATTTGTGACTATTATAAAGGGTGTTGTTTCCCTAATTTCTTTTTTAGCCTGTGTGTCCTTTGTATAGAGGAAGTCTACTGATTTGTTTGAGTTAATTTTATATCCAGCCACATTGCTGAAGTTGTTTATCACCTGTAGGAATTCTCTGATAGAATTTTGAGGGTTCATTATGTATATTATCATATCATCTGCAAATACTGATATCTTGACTTCTTCCTTTCCAATTTGTATCCCTTTGACCTCCTTTTGTTGTCTTATTTCTCTAGCTAGCATTTCAAGTATCATATTGAATAGATATGCCAAGAGTAAGCAGCCACACTTTGTCACTGATTTTAATGGGATTGCATCAAGTTTCTCTTCGTTTAATTTGATGTTGGCTATTGGTTTGCTGTATATTGCTTTCATTATACTTAGGTATGTGCCTTAAATTCCTGACCTTTCCAAGATGTTTAACGTGAAGCAATGTTGTATTTTGTCAAAGGTTTTTTCAGCATCTAATGAGATGATTATGTTTTTTTTCTTTCAGTTTGTTTATATGGTGTATTGTGTTGATGAATATTGAACCCCCCCTGCATTTCTGGAATGAAGCTTAATGGCTCCTGGTGGGTGTTGTTTTTTATGTGGTCTTGAATTCTGTTTACCAGTATTCTCTTTTCTTTTCTTCTCTTCTCTTTTCTTTTCTTTCCTTATTTTCTTTTCTGTTCATTTTGTCATTTTGCTTTTGAGTATTTGTTTTTGTTCATAGTGGAATTTGGACTGAAATTCCCTTTTAATGTTGACTCTGTATGATTTAGGTATCAAGGTTGCTGTAGCCTCATAGAATGAGCTGGCAATGTTCCTTCTGCTTGCATTTTGTGGGATAATTTGAGCAGTATTGGAATTACCTTTTCCTTGAAAACCTGGTAAAATTCTGAGCTAAAGCAACCTGAACCTGGGCTCTTTTAGTTGACAAACAAGGGAGAGAGGACTAAAATAGAGGAGTGAAATCAGTGGAGTTGGAGATCACATCTCTGGAACTAAGCAGAGACCTGGGATTTGTAAAGCTCCAGAGAGTCTATGGGATTGACCCTAGCTGTGATGATTAGCATTGGGGAATATGGAATCTGAAGTGGCCTCCTTCGATGGCCAGGCAGGGCTTTCAGTGTAGGGGTAATGACATGACACCAACCCATCTACAAAACCTTTGACCCAAATTTGTTCTGCCTACAAGATGTGCAGAGATAAAGATGGAGCAGGGATTGAGGGACTGGCCAACCAATGAATGGCCCAACTTGAACCTCAAGCCCTGGGTAATTGACGTTAATATTATTAATTGGCTCTATTAATGATTCTCTGCTCTGCTTACAGACAGGAGCCTAGTATAACTGTTCTCTGAGAGGCCTTACCCAGCAACTGACGGAAACAGATGCAGAGAGCCAGAGCCAAACATTAGACAGAGAATAGGGAGTCTTGTGGAAGAATTCGGTGGGGGGGGGGAGAATAAGGAACCTGGAGGTCTCATGGACACTGCAAAAAGACCTATAAAGTCCACTAACCTGGGTCTTTGACTGCTCACAGAGTCTGAACAACTAATCAAAGAGCATACATGGGCTGGACCATAGCCCCCAAACACACATATATGTATATATGTAGCATGTGTCCAGCTTGGTCTTTATTTGGTTTCCCAACAAATGGGTTGGGGCTGGTTTTTTTTTTTTTTTTTTTTTGACTAGTATGAAGGGTGTCATTTCTCTAATTTCTTTTCAGCCTGTTTATCCTTTGAGTAGAGGAAGGCTACTGATTTGTTTGAGTTGATTTTATATCCAGCCACTTTGCTGAAGTTGTTTATCAGGTTTAGGAGTTCTCTGGTGGAAGTTTTAGGGTCACTTAAGTATACTATCATATCATCTGCAAATAGTGAAATTTTGACTTCTTCCTTTCCTAATTGTATCCCTTTGACTTCCTTTTGTTGTCTAATTGCTCTAGCTAGGACTTCCAGTACTATATTGATTAGGTAGGGTGAGAGTAGGCAGCCTTGTCTATCTAGTCACTGTTCTTAGTGGGATTGCTTCAAGTTTCTCTCCATTTAGTTTGATGATGGTTACTGGCTTGCTGGATATTGCTTTTACAATGTTTAGGTATGGACCTTGAATTTCTGATCTTTCCAAGATTTTAATATGAAGGGATGTTAAATTTTGTCAAATGCTTTCTCAGCATCTAGTGAGATGATCATGTGGGTTTTTTCTTTGAGTTTATTTATGTAGTGGATTACACTGATGGATTTCCGAATATTGAACCATCCCTGCATTCCTGGGAGAAAGCCTACTTGATCATGATGGATGATTGCTTTGATTTGTTCTTAGATTCAGTTTGCAAGAATTTTATTGAGAATTTTTGCACCAATATTCATAAGAGAGATTGGTCTGTAGTTCTCTTTCTTTGTTGGGTCTTTGTGAGGTTTAGGTATGAGTGTAATTGTAGCTTCATAGAACAAATTGGGTAGTGTTCCTTCTGTTTCTATTCTGTGGAATAGTTTGAAGAGAACTGGTATTAGGTCTTCCTGGGAGGTCTGATAGAATTCTGCACTAAAACCATCTGGTCCTGGACTTTTCTTGGTAGGGAGACTTTTAATGACTGCTTCTATTTCTTTAGGGGTTATGGGACTGTTTAGATGGTTTATCTGCTTCTGGTTTAATTTTGATACCGATATCTGTCTAGAAAATTGTCTATTTCATTTAGATTTTCCAATTTTGTTGAGTATAGGCCTTTGTAGAAGGATCTGACAATTTTTTTTTATTTCCTCAGTTTTTCTTGTTATGTCTCTCTTTTCAGTTCTGATTTTATTAATTTGAATACTGCCCCTGTGCCCTTTGGTTAGTCTGGCTAAGGGTTTGTCTATCTTGTTGATTTTCTCAAAGAACCAGATCCTGGTTTTGTTGATATTTTGTATAGTTTTTTTCTGTTTCTACTTGGTTGATTTCAACCCTGAGTTGATTATTTCCTGACATCTACTCCTCTTGGGTATATTAGCTTCTTTTTGTTTTAACGCTTTTAGGTGTGCTGTCAAGTTGTTAGAGTATGCGCTCTCTAGTTTCTTTTTGTAGGCACTTAGAGCTTTGAGTTTTCCTCTTTGTATTGCTTTCATGGAGTCCCACAAGTTTTGGTATGATGTGTCCTCATTTTCATTAAATTCTAAAAAGTCTTTAATTTCTTTCTTTATTTCTTCCTTGACCAAGTCATCATTGAGTAGAGCATTGTTTAGTTTCCACGTTTATGTGGGCTTTCCATTGTTTTTGTCATTATTAAAGACCAGCCTTAGTCCATGGTGGTCTGATAGGATACAAGAGATTATTTCAATCCTTTTGTATCTATTGAGGCTTGTTTTGTGACCAATTATATGGTCTATTTTGGAGAAGGTACCATGAGGTTCTGAGAAAAAGGTATATTCTTTTGTTTTAGGATGAAATGTTCTATAGATATCAGTTAAATTCATTTGGTTCATGACTTATGTTAGTTTCATTGTGTCATTATTTAGTTTTTGTTTCCATGATCTGTCCATTGCTGAGAGTGGGGTGTTGAAATCCCTTACTATTATTGTGTGAGGTGCAATGTATACTTTAAGCTTTAGTAAAGTTTCTTTTATGTATGTGGGTGCCCTTGTATTTGGGGAATAAATGTTCAGAATTGAGTGTTCATCTTGGCACATTTTTCCTTTGATGAGTATGAAGTGTCCTTGCTTATCTTTTTTGATTACTTTTGGTTGAAAATCGATTTTATTTGATATTAGAATCACTACTCCAGCTTGTTTCTTGGGACCATTTGCTTGGAAGATCGTTTTCCATCCTTTTACTCTGAGGTAGTGTCTGTCTTTGTCACAGAGGTGCGTTTCCTGTATGCAGTAAAATGCTTGGTCGTGTTTATGTATCCAGTTGATAGTCTATATCTTTTTATTGGAGAATTGATTCCAGTGATATTAAGAGATATTAAGGAAAAATGATTGTTGCTTCCTGTTATTTTTGTTATTAGAGATGGAATTACGTTTGTGTCACTATCTTCTTTTGGGGTTGTTGGAAGATTACTTTCTTGCTTTTTCTAGGTTGTAGTTTCCCTCCTTGTGTTGGAGTTTTCCTCCAATTATCCTTTGAAGTGCTGGATTTGTGGGAAGATATTTTGTAAATTTGGTTTTGTCATGGAATATTTTGGTTTCTCCATCAATATTGATTGAGAATTTTGCTGGGTATGGTAGTCTGGGCTGGCATTTGTAGTCTCTTAGGGTCTGTATGATATCAGTCCAGGATCTTCTGGCTTTTATAGTCTCTAGTGAGAAGTCTGGTGTAATTCTTATAGGACTGCCTTTATATGTTACTTTACCTTTTTCCCTTGCTGCTTTTAGTATTTTTTCTTTGTTTTGTACATTTGATGTTTTGATTATTATGTGGCGGGAGGTATTTCTTTTCTGCTCTAGTCTATTTAGAGTTCTGTAGGCTTCTTGTATATTTATGGACATCTCTTTCTGTAGGTTAGGAAAGCTTTCTTCTATAATTTTGTTGAAGATATTTACTGGTCCTTTAAGTTGGGAGTCTTCCCCCTCATCTATACCTATTATCCTTAGGTTTGGCCTTCTCTTTGTGTCTTGGATTTCCTGGATGTTTTGGATTAGTAGCTTTTTGTATTTTGCATTTTTTGACAGTTGAGTCAATGTTTTCCAAGGTATCTTTTGCACATGAGATTCTCTCTTCTATTCTCTGTTTCCTGGAACAGATTACAAGAAAGAGGTTCAGAAGGCACAGGCTCTCCCACAGCAGATGGCCTTGGAGCTGCAATCTCTTTCACCATCCCCCTCCACCAACTGCTCTGGATTCTTCAACCCCTCACCTAGTCCATATGCTATCTTCCTTAGACCAGGCTTAGCACACTTCTTTTTAGCTACCAAAGCATTGGTGATAAAAGTACTTCATCCTGCTAGTGACCGTACTCATTTGAGCTGCCTTTAGGTGACTTCATTTCCAACACATAGAGCTTCAAGAACCTGGAAGTACTTGTTTCTCATGGTCACCAGGCCCAGATATTCTTGGTGTGTGCAAAGCTCTGGGTGGATTTTCACACCTAATATACAGGTGTGCTCTGGATAGTCGCTCAACATCCTTTTACAGTACCATCCACAGTGGCATTTCAACTACACCTACAACATTGGATCCAACACCCTTCTTCACAGCTAGAGAATATTGTACCTGACTATGCTGTTAGCTGATTGAATATTTGATTGTGTAAATTGCTAGATTAACACACAAAAATGGATGTGTTTGTTATATAATATTGCATAACAAGTTCCAGACTTAGTGGTGTCAAAAGGCATTGATAACTCCATAGTGTCTGTGGATGAGGAATCCAGCTCTGGTTCTAAAGTCCTGTGACTCAGGGCCTGTCACAAAGCAATGAAACTGTGGTCTCCTCACTGCAAGAAGATCTGCTTGCAGCTAAAGTAGTGGATACTTTTCCAGTACTCTGATGGCTGCCTGTGAATCACACATGAGTTTCAGGCTAGCAGTCAGAAATGCAAATTCTTCCTGACCTGGGGACCAGGGGAACATTCCTCCTGTCCATTCCCTAAGTTATCCACCCCCCTTTCAGGCGCAGGACAGAGAGTTGGGAGGAGCCTCTGCAGGCCCCAGCCTCTGTATAGTTCTCTCCCCTCAGAGCTCTGTACTGTAGGTTCTTGTCTACCCTGTCATCACCAGACTCAACTCTGTTTCCCCAGATAATGAATGGCTCTGTTGGCTTCCATGCGCACAAGCAGGAATCATTCCAGACACTATGTGTGACAATCACAGAGCCCTTCTCACCAGCTTCCGTCCACAGATCCCCATCTTGTGCTTACGATCAGGTTCACACACTATTCATCATGGACACACTTAGAATCTCCCGCATCTTCTTTAGCATCTGTTGCCAGATTTCTCCAGGTACCCATCTAGCACACCAGTTGTATCATATTTCATCATCTTGACTTGGATGAGACAAAACAGATTTTCATGTGATTGCTAGGAATATTGCTTTCTAATATATAGTCATACCTTTTTTGATTAACTTTCTGTTAATCAAAAAAAATCTGTTGTTTGATGCTTTTTTCTTTAAACTTCAAATTTTTATGTGTGTGGATGTTTTGTCTATATGTGTGTATCACATGTGCACCTAGTGTCCACAAAAGCCAGGAGATAGCATCAAATCCTCTGGAACTGCAGTTACAGGCAGTTGTGAGCCACCATAAGAGTGCTAGGAATACAAGTTGGGTCACCTGAAAGAGCAGTGGGTTCTCTTAACCACCCAGCTATCTCTCTAACACTTGACGTATAGGGTTTTATGAATGATGGATGATACTTTTGAACTCTTAATCGCTTATGTTTCAAAAACTAGTGCCCTGTTTGTGTTATAGATTTTTACAACCAGAAAGTCTTATTTAATGTATTCAACCTTAATTGTGTTCTCCTTTTACAGTGCTAGGTGTGGAACCTAGGACCTGATGCATGCTGGGAAGCACTTCACTGTTGACTTCCAGAACCTCTCATTTCTTCCATGGTTAGACTACTCTGTGTCAGGTAAATGAGCCCTATTCTAAAACCATGAAGACATGTTCTTTTGTGTTCCTGGTGACTTTACATTTTGCATTCAAGTCTTAGCACATCAGTCATTGTTCTAGAGATGTTTTGTTTTGTTTTGTTTTTTTGGTTTTTTTTTTTTTTTTTTTTGAGGCCAGATCTCATGGTGTAGCCCAGGCTGGCACTGAGCTCACAATTCTCTTGCTCAGCCATGTGACCACTGAGAACATGAGATTTTCATCTCTCCCTGTGTGAACCATCAACATTATCCTTCTTGGCATTTCTGAGGCACATCTCCTTTTCTGGCTGACATTGTTCCAGCCTCTGCAGCCTGTTCACCTGTGGATTCCTTTCCTTGTAGTTTGATTCTGCAGCCTTATAGGTTTAGGCCTGGAAAAATGTTCTGCAGATGATTTGGTACCATCTGTGGTCCAGCAGGTACTCTTTTCAGAGCCGATGATGCAGGATTCCCTATCACTAAGGGGCCTGCCCATTGGTGTGCCACTCCTCCAACTAGATCACATTCTCTTTTGCACATATTTTCAGTGTGCCCCTGTATGCATGTGTACATGTGGATGCATGTGCACAGATAGCCCGGGATTTATTGATTTCAGAGTCTTTCCCCATCGTGCTCCATATTTATTTATTGAGACAAAATATGTCACTGTAGCTGGAGCTCCCTGATTGCAGACAGTTTCCTTAGCCAGCTTGTCCTGAGTTTCTCATCTCTGCCTCTGGATGCAAGGATTAAAGGCAATCATCAGGAATGCCAAACTGCTTGGGGAGGCTCTAGGAATTCAAACTCTAGACTTTATAGTTGTGTGCCAGATGTTGTATCCATTGAACTATAGCCCTATTTCTCAAGTTATCTTGTTTTCTAGTAAGTAACCCATGAAGAGGGGAGATAGACCAAGTCACAGTCTAGCTAGATTATACTGTGTGGTCTCAGAGCACCAAGCAGTAATAAAGTCCAGACCATTTTCCACAAATTTAGGAGTAAGTTTACATTTTATATGTATAAAATTACGTACGTGCGTGTATCTATTTTTGTGTAACCCTACTGAGATGATACTTTTGTGTTATTCCACAATTTTCATTTTTCTGCAAATGCATTGGGGGAAGCAGTTCTGACCAACACGTATCTTCTTACATGCTTTCAATATCACAGTGTTTAACACCTTGGCTGTGCTATATGTTATTTAGCCATGTAGACATCTTGTTGAGAGACCTGAAGCTCACAGCACTTTACAGATCTCTAGAGGATATTGTCAGGGTGCCATTTTAAATTTAGACTCAGAAAATAGGACAACAAACTGGGGTAATTTTCCATTGCTTTGAAAATCAGGCAGTCGTGATTGTGTATGAAATGGGGTTTCCCCAGAGGTTCATGTGCTTGAACAGTCGGTCCTGGGTTCTTGGCATGGTTACAGAAGTTTCTGAAACCTTTAATGAGCAGAGCTCCACTGAAGGAAGTGGGTCTCCTTGGAATAGGCCTTGAGGTTTTGCAACCTAGCTTCACTTCCTGTCTGCTCCTACTTCCTGCTCCTATGCCTTCCCAGACACTAGGGCCCTTGTCCCCTTCTTATACTATGAGGTAAAGTACATCCTTCTCTTCCCTCCTGTTCCTTACCAAGTCACAGCAATGAGGAAAGTAATACCAATAAATAGATAGGTAGAAAGGTAGGTAGGTGGGTGGGATGGATGGATGGATGGATAGATAGATAGATAGATAGATAGATAGATAGATACAGACAGACAGATACGCTGTATTTGATGTGATCTCTAAGCAGTGTCTGGCATGATAGAAAATGCCTAAAACAGTCAGATTAGTAATCTGCAAGCTGCTGACAAGCTTGAGGGAACCCTCCATTTTTCTACATCATCCAAAAACATACAAAGATTTCCAGATAGAGGAATGCCTGTGCTGTACACAGCAGAAAACATGGAAAATGTCCACAGAAAATTCTGTTATTTGCATACATTTTATTTTTATGATGTGTGTGTTGGTGTGCCTGTGTATTTGTGTATATCTAAATGTATATCTATGGTTATTTGTGTCTGTGTGTGTCAGTATGTATGTGTGTGCCTGTGTGTATTTGTGTATGTTCACCTGCCTGTGTTTATTTGTATATTGGTATGCATGTCTGTGTGTCTATGTGTATGTGTCTGTATGTTATTTGTGTTTGTGTCTATATGTGTTGTTTGTTTCTTGTGTATCTGTGCCTGTACCTGTGTTTATGTATTAGTATGTATGTTTGTGTCTGGGTCCATGTTTATTTATGTCTGTGTGTACCTTTATGTGTGTTTGTGTTGGTGTTTGTGAAGGTTTGAATATGATTGGCCCAGAGAGTGGCACTATTAGGAGGTGTGGTCTTGTTGGAGTAGGTGTGGCCCTTTTGGAGGAAGTGTGTCATTGTGGGTGTGGTCTTTAAGACCCTCATCTTAGCTCTCTGGAAGCCAGACTTCTCCTGTTTGCCTTTGGAGCAAGATGTAGAGCACTCAGATCCTCGGACACAAAGACTGCCTGAAAGATGACAGGCTTCCTTCCACCTTGAAGATAATGGACAGAAACTCTGAAGCTATAAGCTAGCCCCAATTAAATGTTGTCCTTATAAGAGTTACCTGGTCATGAGGTCTCTTTATAATAGTAAAACCCCTTCTAAGACAGTGTTTTTACGCCTATCAGTGTCTCTGTGTGTATCTGTGTATCTGTGACAATATCTAAAGATCCCTTTTTCTATATTCCTCCTGCCTGGTTCTGGTATTTAATAACTCCAAGCACTTGGGACTTAGAATAAAGGAATTTCTGCAATAAAAAGGCAGCTACAAGGGCTGGGGAGATGGCTCAGTGGTGCCAAACACTGGTTGCTCTTCCAGAGGAGCTAGGTTCAATTCCTAGCACCTACATGACAACTCACAGCTGTCTGTAATTCCAATTCTAGGTGATCTAACACATTCATACATACACACATGCAGACAAAACACCAATGCACATGAAGAGACATACTTTAAAAGCAGCTAGTTAATGTCTAATGTCAGCAGATATATAGAGAAACTCTCTGGAGCTGTCTTTGCTGACATTCTGGGGACATACAACATTCTAATTCATTTGATATGTATATTTAAATTCATGTTAAAAACCAAAATGTTTTTGGTTTTTAACCAATTCACCAAGACATTCATCCACTGGAAGTTTAGAAAATGTAATGAGTTGTTCAATTATAAAAATCCAGATTTTAAACATATCTATCGCTTCAATAACATTTATACACATTTCTAGTTAGCTAAAACCTTGATCTAAAAGGCATGCATTACCATGCCTGGATTTTATTTATGTGTAAGCATATAACATGTGTCTGTAAAGTACATTAGAGGCCGTTGGATCCTCTGGAGCTGATGTTATAAGGTTTGTGAGCATCCTGATGTGGGTATATGGATATAAACAAATAAACATAAAAAATAATGCATATTTTAAATGTACAAGTTAAAATTCAATTGCATTTTTTTCATGTAGGAAAATAGACATAAATAAAACACAATTATTTAACATTTATTTGAGATTAGGTCATAGGGCAGAACATATATGTAGAATTCCTAAAACAACTTCCTGGAGTCAGTTCTCTCCTTCCACCATGTGAGTCCCAGGGAACTCAGGTTGTCAGGCTTGGCAGCAAGTGCCTCTACTCACCGGCCCATCTTGTCTGCCCTAGTAAAACTTTTCAAATGACTGGAGAACATGGAGATATCCTCTAAACAGTGACCCCTACCTTCCCTCACTATTTTAGCTTTTAAAGAACATTTAAAATAAGAAGTCAGGTTTGGGGAGGCTAACCCTCCGTGTGAAATATGAGCCAGCATCTTTTCAGCCAGGAGAATTTCACTCAAGCTCAGACGTGCTCAAGTTGAATAGGCTGGGGAAATTTGCAAGTTACTATTTGAGTATATTTATGAGTATCTGTGAATGTTAGGTTTCTAAACCTCAAACCAGGTCAACAGTGACTCCTACTTTTGTCCACAAAGCCACTCCAGCCTGAAACCTTCTTGCTTGAACACTGGTTAAGTTTAAAGACACTCTTCAGTTTAAAAATAACGATGATGATAATGATGATGATGATGATGACGATGACGACGACGACGACGACGATGATGATGATTTTCTGAAGGGTTTTAAAAGTCCTCGGATTAATGATTCACCCACAGAGACATTAGAAAAAGTCTGAAGAAATGTCATTTATAATAACACTTTTTTGAAATTTAGCTATCTATTTTCTTTACAATATCAGCAAATGCCATGACCAAATGGGGATTAGGTGTCCAGGTCTGAGCAGCAGAGAAAATTAATATAAAAACTAAGAGCACATCCCAGGGACCCTATCCCTGGCCACAAGCCTTCAGTGAAACAGGCCTTTGTCACTCTTCCTATTCTTACAGCCACTGTAACCGCGGCTTGGGTGGGTTTATTTCTGTATTCGTGTTCATAGAGGATGTATCAGAAAAACAATGTTCTTCTAGTGTTCAAGCTCCACCCAGGGTAAGAGAGCAAGTTCCCCTGGCTGTCTGTAGATGACGGTCTCCTCCTTTCTGCCTGTTGATCAAGATGTAGAACTCTTAGCTTCTCTACACCATGTCTGCCTGCACACAGCCATGCTTTCCACCATGATGATAATGAACCTAACCTCTGAAACTGTAAGCCCCATTTAAATATTTACCTTTATAGGAGTTGCCTTCATCATGGTTTCTCTTCATAGCAATGAAACCCAAAGACAAGACAATTTTGGCTAAAGTTTGGTTGGAGACAATCTCTTCTGATGTGTTTTTAATGCTTCTGCATACCAGTGAAATCAAACCACCAACCTACTTGTTTGCTCTACAACTGGCTCATTCACAGTGTGTGTAAACAAACAAATATGGAAGAACCTAAAGGATTCCTAATTTGGCCAGTGTAGCCCAGTTCTTGTCAGATCATTTGAACCCAGATACTAGGAAGCAAATACAAAAATGATGTATGGGTATGTGGCACAGAGTCAGGTGGAGAACCAAAAGGAAATAATTTCCATTTGAATTTTAAGAGTATAATTTTCCCTTCTAGGAACTTATAGAAGAAAAGAGACAGAATTAAGCTGAAACCCAAATCACCTTCCCAGAGGCAAGAACGGAATCTTCCGATAAAAGAAGGAAATGAGTCCAGGACTTTGCACACAGCTTGGTAATACTCTACCACTGAGCTGTTAGGCCCTAATTTTAAAGAATTTATTTTTGTTTGTGTGAGTGTATGTGTGAGCAAGGGCCTTACCTACAGAGTTACCTCATTGACAGAAATAAATCTAAAAAAAAAAATGTCTTCATTCTCTAAAAATTCAGTCCACCCTAGAAATAATGTGAGCTCATTTTACTTGAGCAAGTACAATCAAGTATAGCAAAGCTCAGTTGATTTTCTTCCTTGCTCATCATTTTCTGTCCCTGATAAAATTATGTGTTTGAAAGAATTGAATGTGAAGTTTCTAAAATCTCATAACTAAATTGTCATGCAATAGTCCCAGACAAAAGATCTCTCAAGAACAAGTATTGTACTGAAAACTGTTGGTACGACAGACAGCATACATTTTTCAGTTGTCAAATGCTTGCTTAGTATGTGTGAGATTCTAATACAGACACACACACACACACACACACACACACACACACACACACACACAC
>JANHMN010000006.1:60736855-60806839 GCA_030674055.1 Rhabdomys pumilio
CCCCCCCCCCCCCCCCCCCCGCTCTCCCCAACCCCATCTATAAATATCCCAAATATCCTGGGGGCGGGGTTGAAGCCTCTATCCCCTGCGTGGGATACGTTTTGACCCGAGGGCCCTTGTCATTAAACTACCTTTTGCAATTGCTTCAAAAAAATAAATAAATAAATAAAATGTAGATGTCCCAAATGCAACTTCAAAAAAAGTAACACAAATTCTTGTATCACTTGAAATTTCAGTATTACTTATGTAATACTGATAGAATAAGTGGACAGAAAAGCAGTAAGAATATAGTATACATCAGCATTCTCCTTCCCAAAATAGAACCTAGAGCCACATAATATATTCTACTTAAAGATTACTTTAAAAGGACTGAGGCCATGAAGTCTGTGATGTATCATTATAAAACAAAAGAAATGGCTAAAGTGACAGAAGTATCTCTGGAAATCATTCTACTATTTCTAAATTTAATAATACATATCAGAGTAACCCTGGGCCAAAGTCACAATGAAAACAGAAATCTGAGATAAAAGACCACAAGGGAAATAAACATTTAAGTCATATTTTTATTTAGGAAATTAGAAAAAATAACCTTAACACAAGTTAACATTTATCTAACGGTAATTTATAGGATTCATAAGAAAGTATTAACTTCAACACTTTAAATTAAAACATCATGTATAATAGTGTTTGAAAATCAACCTGTCACTTACTGTTGAGTTCAAACTTCAGGGATAGGTCAGAAGTACAGTAAAATTTTAAGAAGGCAAATCAAATTTAAAAGAACATAAATGAATATATAATTTTAGAAGAAGGACATAAAGTTGGGAGGGAGATGTGATGTGGGCTGTGAGGGAGAGGGAGTGAGGACTGGGTATGATTGTGATACACTGTATACACACATGAATCTTTCAAAGAATAGATTTTTTAAAACTAAGTCAAATATTTTGTTCCATAATTTTCAATAAAAGTGGTCATATTTTTTCTAAAATTTAATTTGTATAATTATCTTAAGTAAATTTAAATTTAATTTATCATAAGCAAATTTAAAACATATCAGTATAGTTATATTTCTGGAACGAATTTTAAAAGTATATTAAAAAATAAGAACTCCTAGAACTGTAGTGACAAATGATGCATATCTGTAAAGGTTAGTCTCAGCATTGGTGAGCAGAGGCAGGTGGATCACTGAGGCCAGCCTGGTCTACAAAGTGAGCTCCAGTACAGCCATGGCTACATGGAGAAACTGTAGCCCCCTCAAAAAGTAAGACAGACAGACAGACAGACAGACAGACAGACAGACAGAGAGACATCTTAAAATCTTGGAGTGTTTAATAATTGTATGGGGCTCCATACCCATGCATGTATGAGCAACATTAGCTGAACTTAGTAGATTATGAAGAAAGTCATGAAGGTGGGAGTGTATAGGTTGAGGAAGATGAGTAAGTTGGAGAGGGTAATGGGTATGTGATCATGTCATTATAGACATGTGTGTGAGCATCAGAAATTGGAATTGACGGAATTTTCTTAGAAGACACTAAGTTGAGTAGGTAGAAAAGTGGGAATGAATATGGAGTTGGGAAAGAGGTTAATATGATCGAAATTTAAAAAATGTTTCAAAAACACAATTTAAAAAGGATGGGGAAACAAAATGAGTAAAAATAAAAGGGAAAACCACCACAAAGAGAGGAGATTTAAAAGTTTCCTCTTAGAAGATGAAGTAGATGAGAAGCTTGGTAATGAGAGAGAAAAAGAGAGAGAAAGAGAGAGGGGCATGGAGGCAGAAGTTCACGTGTCTCCAGTAGTCAAAGATAGTTTACATATCTAGGTTGGGTATTAGGTTACACTTCTGGTTGAGCATTACCATACTTATAAAGCCCTTGATTAACATTTAAAAAAATTGTATAAAAGCCAAATGGAAAAGGGGGGGCACGGGATAGGGGTTTTCTAGGGAGGGGAAATGAGGAAAGGGATTGGCATCTGAAATGTAAATAAAATATCCAATAAAAAAATTAAAAAAAAAATAAAAGTTTCCTCTTTGTAATAACAGAGATCACTTTCACTCTTATGTGAACAAATCACGTAATTCAACAGATAGAACTGAAAGTAGGCCTGCAGAAACACGAGACTCTGGAGGAAATGGAATCTGTGACCAACCTTGGCAAGCTAGGCCTGCAAGCTCTCACTCTATGCTGGAGTCTTGATGTCCCCAAACTTGGAGTAACATTTCCACTGAATCCAAGATGGTGATGAAGATGTGAAATATCAGTTTCTTCTGGGATGTGCACTGCTCTGGTGTGTGTGGGTGTGTAAGTAGCTCTTTCTTTGCAATGAGCCTGGCACTGTCTTTCTGCAGCTTTACTTTTCTCTTGGAAGCACTAAAAAAAGACATATGTGTCATATACATATCTCTTTTGGTTCCTAAATGCATTTTTAAAAGACTTTTCTTTTCAAATGGCCATAAAGTAAACGGAGTATCCTATAAAAAGAACCTGCTTCACATTTAAATGTATCAGATCATATTTTATTATTCACCAGCATGGCTTTAGGTAAAGTAAAAAACTGTCGAAGTAAAAAACAGACTGCAGATTACATCAAGATAACTCTGAAGGTCACAGTCAGAGTTAATTCGCCCAGTAGCAGAGGAGAGGTGCTAGAACTGCCTGAGATTATTTTACTTGCCACTTACATACTTGAACCTGTCAACATGTCTATTTAAGTGAATATTGACAGGAAAAATATAAAAAGAGAACTGTATTAATTAGAAAGTTATATCTATAATTAGCTGAAATCTTAACATGTCAGCTTTATTTTAAGAAAATATTGAAAATATTAAAATATTAAAATATTGAAAATATTGAAAGCAAAAGAAGAAATGTTACCTGTGCCCTGGTTTTTTTTTTTAAGGGAAGTTATTTTACTGCTGTTATTTTGTGAAATTATGTCGACTTGACATTTACTTCCTATTGATTTCATGAAGATCTTTGCACTAAATATTTGGGCTACCATCAAATTTATCAATATTTTATTTTCTGGGACTCAGTTTGACTTACTTCTTTATTTGTTCAGATAGTGATGCTGTAACTTTTTGCTGGTCATGGTAGCATTGCTGGTATATTTCCAGCTTGAATCTGACAGAATCTTCATGAGCTTTGGCTCTACAGAGTTTAGATTCCATGTCTTTGATTCTGCATTTTAAGTCTGATATTTTCAAGTCAAGAGAATTATCTTTCCTCTGCTCTGATCGCTCATGAGCTTTAGAATATGTCTAAAAAGAATCACATGCTACATATTAAAATTTAGGCTGGGGTAAAGGCACCTGATGCCAATCCTAATGGCCTGAGTTTGAACCTTAGGATCAATATGGTAGAAGGACATAACCAACTCTATCTGCTTGCTCCCTGACCTCCACATAATGTGTGATTAAAGAAAAACACAACAGTGTAGCCAGAGCAGAAGCAGTAGCTCAGCATCAAAGAGTACTTGCTGCTATTTTAAAAGACCCAAGTTTGATTCTCAGCATATACATGATGGCTCAACTCCAGTTCAAAGGGATTTTATTTCTTCCTCTTCTAGCTTCCCAAGACATAAGACATCCAGATGACAAACAGTAATATAATGGCAATTTTTTCATACACATTAAAAAAGTTTAAATTTTAAAAGAATTACTATTTCCAATAATTATCATATAAATTTATTCTTAATTGAATGGGTGACACAGATAATTTTAAATGTCTACAAATGGTGCTGGACTTGCAATATTTATCTCTCCCTTTCTGCATTTCATCTTCCTTCGCTTCCAAACCTCTACCTCCAGTCATGGATAAGCACCACACTCCCCACCCCATAGCTTTGCCTGCCTTTGTGGAAGCCTGCTGCAATCTGAGAAAGCCAGTCCCAGAGGCTTTTTACTCCCACAGACTACCAGGCCAGCTAACACCAGAGACAGCCAAGATGACTAAAGGTACATACAAGAACACAATAAGCAGAAGCCAGTGCAATATGGCATCTTTACAACCCAGCTCTCCCAATGGGATACACCAAGCTCTAAATATCCTAACATACCTGAAGAAAAGACTATGACCCTAAATCTCATCTTATGAAGATGATTGAGACCTTTAAACAGAGATTTAAATAAGTCCCTTATAGAAATATAGGAAAATTCTATCCGATAGGTAGAAGCCATTAAGAGGAAATGAATATATCCCTTTAAAAAGTAGAGGGAAGTAAAATCAAGCAAGTGAAAGAAATGAATCAAACAGTTCAAGACCTAAGATGGAAATTAAAGCAATAAACACACACACACACACACACACACACACACACACACACACACACACAAATGGAGACAAGTCTGGAGATGCAAAACCTAGGAAAGAGAACAAGAGCTACATACCCAAACATCACCAACAGAATACAAGAGATGCAAGAGAAAATCTCAGGCATAGAAGATACAACAGAAGAAATTAATGCACCAATCAAAGAAAGGTTTTCACTCAAAACATGCAAGAAATGTAGGACACTATGAAAAGACTAAAACTAAGAATGATAGGAATAGTTAATGTTGATGGTTCCCAGAAGTAAATCCCAGAAAATATCTCCAATAAAAGTATAGAAGAAAAATTCCCTAGCCTCGCTATCTCCCCAAAAATGAGATGGCTATAAATGAACAAGAAGCTTACAGACAACCATATTCATGAAAGAAACATTACTAAAGCTCAAATCACACATGAAACCTTACACCATGAAAGTGGGGGACTGCAACATACCACTCTCACAGGTGAACAGGTCATCAAAAGTAAACTAACTGAGGAAACAATGAAATTAACAGATGTTATGGACCAATCGACATAATAGACATCTATAGTACCTTTTACCAAAACACTGCTTCTCACCACCACATAGAACCTTCTCTAAAACTGACCAAATAATTGGACACAAAACAAATCTGAACAGATCCAAAAAGATTGCATCTTATCAGATCCCCATGGAATAAGCCTGAACTTCAAAAAGAAGAGAAACAGCAGAAAGCCCACATACTCATGGAAACTGTACAACTCTCTACTCAATGATAATTGCTCAGGAGAGAAATAAAAAAATTAAAGACTTCCAAGAATTCAGTAAAAATGAAGGCGTAACATACCCAAACTTATGGAACACAATGAAAGCAGTGCTAAGAGAAAAGCTCATATCACTAAATGCTTTTATAAAGAAATGGAGATATACTAGCAATTTAACAGCATACTTGAAAGCTCTAGAACAAAAACAAGCAAATATAACCATGAGGAGTAGATATCAAAAAATAGTTGAACTTGGGCTGAAATCAGTCAATTAGAAACAAAGTGAATAATACAAAGAATCAATAAATCAAGGCATGTTTCACAGAGAAAAACCCACAAGATAGACAAGCCTTTAGCAAAACTAGTAAAAAGGCAGAGAGACAGTACACAAATTAACAACATCAGAAATGAAAAGGGAGATATAGCAACAGAAACTGAAGAGATCTTCCTGTCTGTACCTGAGCCTAAAGCAGCCCTAAGGCTTCAGCTCTGTACCCAATCCCCACAAACCCAGAGGAGGTTGGACTTCCAGGAGTTCTAACAGGCCCAGGAGTCTAGGTGAGTAAGTTATAACTTCCACTTCCCCACACAGGGAGTAATTTGGGACCCACTGGAACCCAGGAAATTCCTCAAGGCCAGTGACACAGGACCCTTCCTATCTGCACCTAGAGTAGCCCTAAGGCTTCAGCTCTGTACACAACCTGCCAAAATCCAGAGGAGACTGGACTCCCAGGAGTTCTAACACATAGGAACATAGGATAATAAGATTACAGGATCTCAGGAGCTTGGGCACACCAGAGTTTCAGGAGCCCAGAAGCAGTCTGATTTACAGGAGCTATCATAACCAGGGTCTCAGGATTACAGGATCACAGAGACAGTTGGACTCTGAGGAGTTCTGACACAGCCAAGGTCAAGAGGGCAGACAGCCTCTAGTCAGAGATAGTGAGTGAAGGTAGCAGTAAAAATAACCAGATGGCAAAAGGCAAGTCCAAGAGAGAAATGAAGGTTACTTGGCATCATCAGAACCTAGTTCTCCCACCATAGCAAGTCCTGAATACTCTATGACACCAGAAAAGCAAGATGCATATTTAAAATCACTCCTCATGATGATGATAGAAGACTTCAAGAAGGACATAAATAACTCCCTCAAAAAAAAAAAAAAAATACAGGAGAATACATGTAAACAGGTAGAAGCCCTTAAAGAGAAAACACAAAAATCCCTTAAAGTATTACAAGAAAACACAAACAAATGGGTGAAGGAATTGAACAAAACAATTCAGGACATAAAAATGAAAGTGGAAACAATAAAGAAATCACAAAGGGAGACTACCCAGGAGATAGAAAACCTAGGAAAAAGATCAGTAGCCATGGATGCAAGCATCACCAACAGAATACAAGAAATAAAAGAGGGAATCATAGGTGCAAAAGATACCAGAGAAAAGATCAATACAACTATCAAAGAAAATACAATATGCAAAAAACTGCCAACCCAAAACGTCCCATGTTTCATGACAAAACCAAATATACACAATATCTTTCCACAAATCCAGCCCTACAAAAGATAATAGAGGGAAAACTACAACACAAGAAGGGAAATCCAGGACACAATAAGAAGACCAAACCTAAGGATAATAGGTATAGAAGAAAGCAAAGATTCCCAACTTAAAGGACCAATAAATATCTTCAACAAAATTATAGAAGAAAACTTCAGGAACCTAAAGAAAGAGATGCATATGAACAAATAAGAAGCCTATAGAACTCCAAATAAACTAGATCAGAAAAGAAATTCACTCTGTTACATAATAATCAAAACAACAAAAGCACAAAGAAGAGAGAAAGAAAATATATTAAAAGCAGTAAGGAAAGAAGATCAAGTAACCTATAAAGGCAGACCTATAAGAATTACACAAGACTTTTCACCAGAGACTATAAAAACCAGAAGATCCTAGACAGATGTCATACAGACCCTAAGAGAACACAAATGCCAGCCCAGGCTATTATACCCAGCAAAACTCTCAATTACTGTAGATGGAACTAGCAAGATATTCAATGACAAAACCAAATATACAAAACATCTTTCCACAAATCCAGCCCTACAAAAGATAACAGAGTTAAAATTCCAACACAAGGAGGGAAACTACATCTTAGAAAAAGAAAGTAATCTTCTTCCAAAAAACTGAAAAGAAGATAGCCACACAAACAACGCCACCTCTAATAACAAAAATAACAGGAAGCAACAATCACTGTTACTTAATATCTCTTCACATCAATGGACTCAATTCCCCAATAAAAAGACATAGACTAATGGGCTGGATACATAAACAGGACCCAACATTTTGCTGCATACAAGAAACAAACTTTAGTTACATAGACAGACACTACCTCAGAATAAAAGGCTAGAAAACAACTTTCCAACCAAATGATCTCAAGAAACCAGCTGGAGTAGCCATTCTAATATCTAATAAAAATCAACTTTCAACCAGAAGTTTTCAAGAAAGAAAAGAATGGATACTTCAAACTCATCCAAGAAAAGATCAACCAAGATTAAATCTCAATTCTGAACTTCTATGCACCACATGCAAGGGCACCCACATTCATAAAAGAAACTTTACTAAAACTCAAAGCACACATTGCACTTCACATAATAATAATAATAAAATAATAAAATAATAATAATAATAGTAATAATAATAATAATAATATTCAACACCCCACTCTCATCAATGCATAGATCATGGAAACAGAAACTAAACAGAGACACAGTAAAACTAAGAGAAGTTACAAACCAAATGGATTTAGCAGATATTTACAAAACATTTCATTCATAAGCAAAATAATACATTTCTTCTCAGCACCTCATGATACCTTCTCCAAAACTGACCATATAGTTGGTCACAAAGCAGGCCTCAACAGATGAAAAAAATTCAAATAATCCCATGTATTCTATAGGACATTCACAGGCTAAGGTTGGTCGTCAATAATGATAAAATCAATGGAAAGCCCACATACAAGGTGCAAACTGAACAATGCTCTACTCAATGATATTTGCTCTGGGAAGAATTAAAGAAAGAAATTGAATTTTAGAATTTAATGAAAATGAAGACACATCATACCAAAACTTGTGGGACACAGTGAAAGCAGTGCTAAGAGGAAAAATCATAGCTTTAAGTGCCTACAAAAAGAAACTAGAGAGAGCATACACTGTCAGCTTGACAGCACACCTGAAATCTCTAGAACAAAAAGAAGCAAATGCAGCCAAGAGGAGATGACAGAAAATAATCAAACTCAGGGCTGAAATCAACCAAGAAGAAACAAAGAGAACTATACAAAAAGAATTATACAAAGAATCAAAAAAAAAACAAACTAAGAAGTAGTTCTTTGAGAAAATAAACAAGATAGATAAACCCTTAGCCAGATTAACCAGAGGGCACAGAGATAGTATCCAAATTAATAAAATCAGAACTGAAAAAGGAGAAATAACAATAGAAACTAAGGAAATTCAAAAAATCATCAGATCCTACTACAAAAGCCTATACTCAACAAAACTGAAAAATCTGCATGAAATGAACAATTTCCTAGACAGATACCAGACACCAAAGTTAAATCAGTATCAGATAAACCATTTAACTAGTCCTATAACTACTAAAGGAATAGCAGCAGTCATTAAAAGTCTCCCAAACAACAACAACAACAACAAAAAAAAAACAAACAAACAAACAAAAAAACCCAGGACCAGATGGTTTTAGGGTAGAATTCTATCAGACCTTCCAAGAAGACCTAACACCAATTCTCTAATAGTTTATAAACTATTCCACAATACAGAAACAGAAGAAACACTACTCAATTCATTTTATGAAGCCACAATTATGCTCATTCCTAAACCACACAGACTCAACAGTGAAAGGGAATGTCAGACCAATCTCCCTTATCAATATCGATGCAAAAATACTCAATAAAATTCTAGCAAGCCGAATCCAAAAACACATCAAAACAATCATCCACCATGATCAAGTAGGCTTTATTCCAGGAATACAGCGATAGTTCAATATTCAGAAATCCATCAATGTAATCCACTATATAAACAAATTTAAAAGAAAAAAACACATGATCATCTCACTAGATGCTAAGAAGGCATTTGACAAAATTCAACACCACTTCACAGTAAAAGTCTTGAAAGAACTGGAATCCAAGGCCCATACCTAAACATAGTAAAAGCAATATACAGCAAACTAATAGCCAACATGAAAATAAATGGAGAGAAAGTTGAAGCAGTCGCACTAAAATTAGGGACTAGACATGGCTGCCCACTCTCTCCCTGTCTATTCAATATAATACTCAAAGTCCTAGCCACAGCAATTAGACAACAAAAGGACACCAAAGGGATACAAATTGGAAAGGAAGAAGTCAAAATATTGCTATCTCCAGATGATATGATAGTATATTTAAGTGACCCAAAACTTCCACCAGAGAACTCCTAAACCTGATAAACAACTTCAGCAAAGTTGCTGGATGAAAATTGATTCAAATAAATCAGTAGGCTTCCTCTACTTAAAGGCTGAGAAAGAAATTAGGGAAATGACACCCTTCACAATAGTCACAAATAATATAAAATACCATGTTGTGAATCTAACCAAGCAAGCAACAGATCTGTATGACAGGAACTTCAAGTCCCTGAAGAAAGAAATCGAAGAAGATCTCAGAAGATGGAAAGATCTCCCATGCTCATGGATTGGCAGGATTAATCTAGTAAAAATGCCCATCTTGTTGAAAGCAATCTACAGATTCAATGTAATCCCCACTAAAATCCCAATTCAATTCTTCACAGAGATAGAAAAAGAAATTTTCAAATTCATTGGAATAACAAAAAACCCAGGATAGTGAAAACTCTTCTTAACAATAAAAGAATTTCTGGGGGAATCACCATCCATGACCTCAAGCTGTACTACAAAGTAGTAGTGATAAAAAAAAAAAAAACTGCATGGTATTGGTACAGAGATAGGCAAGAAGACCAATGGAATATAATCGAAGACTCAGAAATTAATCCATTTACCTATGGTCACTTGATCTTTGACAAAGGAGCTAAAACCATCCAGTGGAAAAAAAAGACAGCATTTTCAACAGGTGGTGCTAGTTGAACTGAAGGTCGGCATGTAGAAAAATGCAAATCGATCCATTCTTATCTCCTTATACAAAACTCAAGTCCAAGAGGATCAAGGACATTTGTGTAAAACTGGACACACTGAAACTAATGGAAGAAAAAGTGGGGAAGAGCCTCAAACACATGGGCCCAGGGGGAAAGTTCCTGAACAAGACACCAAAGGCTTATGCTCTAAGATCAAGAATTGACAAATGGGACTTCATAAAATTGCAAAGCTTCTGTAAGGCAAGGAACACTGTCAATAAAACAAAATGGCCACCAACAGATTGGGAAAAGATCTTTACCAATCCTACATCTGATAGAGGGCTAATATCCAAAATTTACAATGAACTCAAAAAATTAGACTCCAGACAATCAAATAATCCTATTAAAAATGAGATACAAGGCTCAACAAAGAATTTAAAACTGAGAAATATTGAATGAACAAGAAGCACCTAAGGAAATGTTCACCATCTTTAGCCATCAGGGAAATGCAAATCAAAACAACCCTGAGATTCCATCTCACACCAGTCAGAATGGCTAAGATTAAAAACTCAGTTGACAGCAGATGCTGGTATGAATGTGGTGGGATTATAAGTTTGTACAACTGTGAAAATCAGTCTGGAGGTTCCTCAGATAATTACCTGTGGTTCCAGTGATACCACTCCTGGGCATATACCCAAAAGATGCATAACATATAACAAGGACATATGCTCCACTATGTTCATAGCAGCTTTGTTTATAATAGCCAGAAGCTAGAAATGTCATGCTGAACCCAGATGTCCTTCAACAGAGGAATGGATACAAGAAATGTGGTACATTTACTCAATGAAGTACTACTCAGCTATTAAAAACAATGAGTTCATGAAAATGGATGAAACTAGAAAATATCATCTTGAGTGAGGTAACTCAATCACAAAAGAACACACATGGTATGCACTCATTGATAAGTGGATATTAACCCAAAATCTCACAATACCCAGGACATAACACACAGACCACATGAAGCCCAAGAAAAAGAAAGACCAAAGTGTGGGTGCTTCGGTTCTTCTTAGACAGGAGCAAATATGAGACAATGTGTGTGGCAGAAACTGAAAGAGAGACCATCCAGAGAACGCCCCACCTGGAGATCCCTCCCAGATGCCATAACCATATGCAAACACTCTTGTGGATGTCCAGAAGTGCATGCTGACAAGAGGCTGATATACCTGTCTCCTGAGAGGCACTGCCAGAACCTGACATATTCAAAGGCAGATGGTCACAGATAAACATCAAACTGATCACAGGGTTCCCAGTGGAGGAGGTAGAGAGAAGACTGAAGGAGTTGAAGGGATTTGTGGACCCATGAGGAGAGCAACAATAACAACTACCCAGAACTTCCTGGGTCTAAACAGCTAATCTGGGAACACACATGGAGGGGCCCATGTCTCTAGATGTATTTGTAGAAAAGGATGGACTTGTCGGGCATCAGTGGGAGAGGTTGGCCTTGGTCCCTTGAAGGCTGAATGCCCCAGTGAGGTGGAATTCGAGGGAAGGGAGGTGGGGATGGGTGGATGGGTGAGGGCACATCCTCATAGAAATAGGAGGAGGGAGGATGGGTTAAGGGGTTTCTGGGGGTGGGGAATGGGGAAAGAAGATGACATCTGAAATGTAGATAAATAAGGTACACAATAATAAAAAAAGAAAAGAAAAACAAATAAACAAATAAAAACAGATAGTGGAACTAACTATGGCAGTCAAACATTTGAGATTTTTCAGCAGCAACTTAACATTACCCATATTATGGGATTTCTCATAATGTTAAGGACAAAGACTGTGGAATGGACCCAAGGAACTTTAAAACAGTATCTTCATAAAATAAAAAAGAGGGAGATATATCCCTGTACACCACCAATTTATTTAAATCATGTGTTTTGGTTTTTTATTTTAATTTTTTAAAAACAAATTCGAATGCCAAGAAATTTTCTGCTGAGTGTTTATGGCGCTCTACAACTAGGAATACTTATGCCTAGATGAAAGGGAAGGATCCACTTTCTGGCATAAGGCAAGATCCCAATCAGGTGTTTAAAATGGGGAAGAGGGCATACTTGTGTTTTTTCTGCAGGATGCTGAAGAAGCATGGCAGCCACCAGAGTGATGGGTGAGACATGCTGATGCCAGGACAAAGAATGATGCTGACCTGTGAGCTTGCTGAGTGTGACAATGGTAACTGGGAAACTGTATTGGACATAAGTTCCCCACCCACCATTGCTTACCTATACCCCTAATGAGACAAGCTGCCTTGCCTCTTAGGCCTTGTATAACAGAGAATCAAAAAGAGAAGTTATAATGCCTCTTGTATTATTATTAAATGTGACCAGTTATTCAGGCTCAATCATGGACTGGTCTAGAAGTTAACCCAATATTGGAAATAACAGTCTTCATTTGGAAGTCTGGTTCTGGACATTTTCAAAGACATATATGGAAATTAGCTGCAGTTCTCTAGGATGTTATGTTAGCAGGAGATAAAGTTGGGGCAGGATCTGGATTTCAGGCAGGTGTTAGCACATGTGTTAAGGCTCTTTTAATTGTCAAGTTAAAAGTACTTTTGTTAGTTCTATAGTATTTAATGTAAGTTGCATTGACTGTACACCTTCTAATTGTGTTTGTGTTTTGAAATCCAGCATGTCAGTTACATGGTCTATCATCCAGCTTTTGTTTTAGTGCCCAGAGTATCACAGAACCTTGGTATTCTAAAAATAGCTTGCAAGTAATGGAAGAAATGAGGCAGGCTTTAAGCAGAAGCAAAGAGGGTAGTAGTCTTGATTATTGCTGGTGAAACAGCTTTAATTATATTAATTGCTAGCACCACTGCTTCTGCAATTGCTGTGACACAAGAAGTTAAGACAGCTACTCTTGTTAATCATTTAGCAAAAACTGTTACTAATGTGTTGAACAGATAAGAAGATTTAGATAGGCATTTGAAGGAAAAAAATTGATGCATTTATCCTATTCAGATTACTGGAAGGAGGTTTAGAATTTAAGGGTAAGTGGCCTTCTTGAGAGTCAGGCCAAATACTACTGGATTCATGTTAGTTCTAAAATTTACAGTGGTAGTCATTATAATTAGGAAGAAGTTTAATGACACTTGCAGTGTATTTGGCATAATTTTAACACAGTCTGAAGTTTTAATGATACATAGGGAGCTTATGAATTTCAAAAATGCTGCTCTGCTGAGCATTGATGCAGTAGCTACTGCAGATGATAAAATTACCTATAGTCAGAGGTCAATATTTCTATTTTGGTCAAGCTTCAAAAATGGCACATACAGCTTGATCATGCTAGTCCTTTTTGTCCTGGGAATACTTTTATTCCAGTCCAATGTGTTAAAGCTTTTCTTTAACAACAGCAACATGCTGGCAGCCAAGTACATGGCTTGAACCTGAAAATGGACCTCCAGATAGAGTTATTACATTCACAGGCTGGCAAGCCAAGAACAGGTAAGATTCTCCACAGAGCCTTGCCAACCTAAGACATAAGTGCATTGTTTTTGATAATTCATATTCCATGATGGGTAAGGAAGGCATTCTTGTCAGAATGACCTAAGACAGGCTCAGTCTTCTTAATGAAATAAAAAAGGGGAGGGACAGAGAGCCTTTGGGGCTGCTTGGCAAGAATCTGGCATGGGCCAAGGACAAGGAAATGGGTTGCTTGGAAGGAATATGACATTGCCCAAGGACAAGGATGTAGGCTTCAGGCAGGAATCTGACATTAGGCTAGAACAAAGAATTTCAGTTAGGAATCTAAATCTTAGGCTAGAACAAAGAAGTAATTTCAGACAGGATTCTAAATTTTAGGCTACAACAAGGAAGTAGGTTTCAGACATGAAAATGACCTGTACTAGGAAAGGGAAGTAGGCTCAGATACTTTGGTCATCCTGATAAGCCTTTAGAAACAGTTATCACAGGTGTGTTCATGTAATTGTATTTAATGCCTTGCTTTTTCTTTGACTATTTGTGTTTATTGTATTGCTTGCTCCTTGAGTATTTGCATTTATTTTATTGCTAATCTCTCAACCTAGAACGGACCTTAATACATGCATGTAATCAAAATGGTATAAAAGCATAAAGGAGGAGGGGTGATGGGATACAGGATTCTAGGGAGGGAAAATGGTGAAAGGGAATGACATATGTATTCTAAATAAATAAAATATCCAATAAAAAATTTAAAAAAAGAAACTGAGGAAATTAAAACAAAATCATTAGGGCCTGTTTCAACAGCCTGTACTCCTCAAAACTCAAAAAACTACATAAAATGGATGATTTTCTAGACAGATTTCACTTACTAAAGGTTAAATCAAGATTAGGTAAACTATCTAAACAGCCCAATAACCCTTAAGGAAATAGAAGCAGTCATTAAAAATCTCCCAACAAAAACAGCCCAGGGTCAGATGGTTTTTGCAAAGAACCCTACACAACTTTCAAAAAAGAATATTAATACTCTTCAAAGTAGAAACAAAAGGAACGCTTCCAAATTCATTCTCTGAGGCCACAGTTACACTAATAACTAAACCACACAAAGCCTAAACAAAGAAAGAAACAGCACACGTGGGGCAGAATGCTTGGAAAGAAGAACGCTCTTACACTAATGGAAGGATTGCAAAATTATAAGATGACTTTGAAAACCAATCTGAAGTTTTCTCAGAAAACTGGAAATATTTCTTCCTGAAGCCTCAGCTATACCACTCCTGAGCATATACTCAAAATATGCTCCACCATACTACAAGGACACTTGCTCAACTATGTTCATTGCAGCTGTGTTAATAAAAGCCAGAAACAACCCAGATATCCCTCAACTGGAGAATGGATAAAAAAAAAATGGTACATTTACTGAATGGAATAGTATTTTGATATCAAAAACAAGGACATAATAAAATTTGCAGGCAAATAGATGGAACTAGAAAATATCATCCTGAGATCTAAAAGAACATGCATGGTATGTACTCACTTTTATTAGCCATAAGTGTCAGGATACCTATGATAAACCCCAAATACTGAAAGATGCCAAACAAGAAGGAAGGCCCAAGTGAGGATGCTTGAATCTCCCATATAAGGTAAAATAAAATAGTCACAGGATGGGAATGGAGGTAGGTAACTGAGTGAGAAAGGGGAGGGGGAATAATGGGAGATTCAGGATCAGGTTTCAGGAGGCCCAGAAGAGGAGGCCTGAGTTCCAGGAGAATAAATAGAAATCTGCAGCTGGTAGAAGCTGGGGGTCAGGTTGGGGGGAATGTCTAGGAAGTGCCAGAGACCTGGGGTGGAGGAGCCTTCCAGGAGACAATGTGGATATCCTTAGCCTGTAGCTGCTTGTATTCTAATGCTAATTGGTTACCCTAAAACTGTTTGCACAACAGTATCTGCACAGTTTCTGGGAATCTGCTCCCAGCAAATTCTGGTTGGTAAATAAAGATGCCAGTAGCCAATATCTGGGGAGAGGAGACATAGACAGGATTTGGGGTCCCAGATGTGGAACCACGAGGAGGGAGGAACAGAAGCTGCCATGGAAGGGTAATGACATGCAGTAGGAAGAAATAGCTGCCATGTAAAGGGGCTAACAAAACGCAGATCCATGGGCTACTCAATTTGAACAAAAGCAGTCAAGTTGGCAAATAGAAATTAGTAAGTAGTAACTTGGAGTTATCTATGGGAGGTAGATTCTAATAGCATGGAGGTTAGGCAGTGGCCCAACTATTATGCTGCTTAAGGCATACTAAAAAATAAAGGCTGTGCATGAGCCTTCCATTTGGGAACAAATATGGTCTAAGGCAGGAAGGAACTCTGCAACAGGATTCATTAAAATATTTATACTGAAATAGCCTTCAGTGGGGATATGGAATCTGAAGAGGAAATATCCTATAGCCAGGCCGGACGCTCAGTGGAAGAATAAGGACATCAACCCACCTACAGACCATTCAACTCAAAATTTGTCCTGCCTTAAGAAAATGTAGGATCAAAAGATGAAGCAAAATTAGGGGAATGGCCATACATGAGACCCATCCCATGTGCAAACACCTGTCCCTGACACTATTAGTGATACTCTCTTGTGCTTACAAACAGGAGCCCAGCACAGCTGTCCTCTGAGAGGCTCCACCGAGCAGCTGACTGAAATAGAAGCAGACACTCGCAACCAAACATAGGATGAAGTTCCAGGACTCTTATGGAAAAGTTGGGGGAAGAATTGAGGGCCCTAAAGGGGATAGGTATTCCACAGGAACACTAACAGACACAACTAACCTGGACCCTTGGGAGTTCTGAGACTGAATCATCAACAAAAGAGCATATATACATTGGCTGGACTGAGGCCCTGGCACATATGAACCTGTGCAGTTCTGTCTCCAGTGGCTCACCCAACAACTAGAGCAGAGGCTGTTGCCTAAAGCTGTTGTTTGTCTGTAAAATTCATTCCACAAAAGGGCTGCCTTGCCTAGCCTCAGTGGGAAAGGATGCACCTAACCTTCCAGAGACTGGACATGCTGGGGTAAGGGAATATGCTTGGTGGCCCACCATCTCAGAGAAGGGGAAGGGAGATAATGGGATGGATTCTATTAGGGAGCACCTGGAGGGGCAGCACTTGGGGTATAAATAAATTAATAAGACACCAGAAAAAAATCATGATTAAATACAAACATCATATAAATGTAAAGGAATAAAGTAATAGTTAACTTCAATATCATATGCAATAAATAATTACTTTTGTATTAAAACAGGCTTTCTCATTATATATCCTGACTAACCTATGACTATTATTGTAGACCGGGTTGTCCTCAAACTCCCAGAGATCTGCATGCCTCTGTCTCCTGGGTGCTAGGATAAAAGTTGTGTACCACCACTGGCAGCTAAGAATTATTTTGTAAAGGAAAATTATATTCTACAGATGAAGACCATACTTAATCTTGTGTCCATCGCCTTGTCCATACTAAGAGACTACTTGGCCTTAAAAGTGATCATATGAATGCAAAAATTTCTACTAAATAATGAACTTTATGAACAATGTAGTAACATAGTAATTTCTATGTACAATTTAATTTTCTGAAAGCAGCTATATTTGCCAATTAATCCTAAAAACTCAGATGATTCTTTAGAACATTTTCTTAAGAGGTGTGTTTAATTAATATTATAAACAATAATATTTAATAGAAAAAGCAGATGACTTATTTTGACAAGTCTATAAAACAAATTGCTATAAAGGAAGAAAACATTTCATGGAAAATGTACATTGAAAATACAGCTTGCAATGAAAAAAGCACACTGAAAGATAACCATATTAACCTGTAAAAACAGAGCGATTCTTTCCAAATTTTCCTCTAGTTGTAGTCTGGATCTTTCTTCAAACTCTTGCTTTAAGATTTCTGCCTCTAAAAAGATTTGAGTGGATGGTTTTAAGTTGACATTCATTCTAAAGCCAAGAAAAAAAGTCAGGTTCAGAACTAAGTGTTTTAGTTAGGAGAGATGACAGGGTTCTGTTTAGTCAACAAAATGATGGACTGGGTATTAGGACTATCTTGTACCTCACTGGTACAAATTGGTATAATTATGCTCTAATTGTATTTTGAGAGAAAAGTTTTATTTTAACAGGAAGAGTGATGTGTAGGAGGAGCTGAGGTGGGAGGTATATGGAGAGGAAGAGAGGGAGTAAGGAGAGGAGGAGAAGAAGGAGAGGAGAAGCTAGGTGATGAGAGAGAGAAAGAGAGAGAAAGGGGGGGCATGGAGGCAGATGCTCACGTGTCTCCACTAGTCAAAGATAGTTGATATATCTAGGTTGGGTATTGGGTTACACTTCTGATTGAGCATTATCAAACTTATAAAGCCTTTGATTAACATTTCAAAAAATTATATAAAAGCAAAAAGGAAAAGAGGGCATGGGATAGGGGTTTTCTAGAAGGGGAAATGGGGAAAGGGGATGGCATCTGAAATGTAAATAAAATATCCAAAATATAGAAAAAAAGGATTTCTGTCTCTCTGCAATCTATCATATTCTTTTGCATGTGAGTTTTAAGGATTAATAATTCCTGTTTCAGCTTCTCCTCTCTCTCTTCAAGCATTTTGCATTTCTCCTGGAAGGCTGCCTTAGCTAAGATTCTCTGATGCAAAGACTGGTTTTCGTTTTTAAGTCTCTCACAGTTAAATGACACTTGGGATAGTCTTATTTTGGCAAGATCAATCTGCACCAAGAAATTAATCGTGTCTGTAAATAAATAAGTTGGCAGGAAATCAATTTAAGACTTAAACCATAATCAGGAGAGAAAAATGACTGCACAGGTGAAGAAAGTACTTGCCTCCAAATCTGGAAACTTAAGTTTGATCCCCAGGATCCAAATGTCAGGAAGGAGGGAACTAGCTCCTGTAAGTAAGTTGTCTTCTCATTTCACATACAAGCTATTATACATGCATGCAATCACATGTATATGCAAACCTGTACACCCTGAGCAAATAATGAATTCACAATTTTTTTAAAAAAAAAATAACCTTTGATATAAACACAGTTTAGTCGAGCACTATGACATGACACTGAACTATGCCAGGCTTCATTTTCAGTTTTCTCCTTGATAAAATAAATGTGTCTTTTCAACATAAAGAATTTGAGAACATGTTCTCTATTTTTTATATACTTACTACAGCTTTTTTTAATATTTCTAGCTCATTAATTTGCAAAGGTCATAACATGTTACGTTGGAACACATAATTTTCCATATCATACAAAATGACTCTTAATATTGGAAATTCAGTCTACTGCCTTGACTGTCTTTGACATGTTCCCCCAACTTTGTGACTTTCAAATTTTCTGCCTTAGACAAATGTTGCGGCCCAAGCTGCCTCATGTTTGGGGGCCAAGAATGTTGTGGACTGCTCTGTCAGTGTTTGAACCCGCACTGCCAAAAGCCTTGGGTGCTAAATTGTTCCGACTAGTACTGCCCCAAGCTGCTTCAGTCCATGGGTCAGGTGAGGACAGACTCGAAGAATGGAGACCAGACAGAGTGTGGTTCAATCCTGTTTATTCTTCAGTCTCTCTTCCTAGTCCAAGTCCCAAGTCTTGAGTTCCTAGTCCCTAGTGCTTCCAAGTTCCAAGTTCTTTCTCCAAGTGCCAAGTGCCTAATTCTCTGTTGCAAGTGTCTAACCTAATTCCTAGTTCCAAGTTGTACTCTGTCAAGTAATCTGTTGTCTGATTTTCTGATCTCTCTTCTGTCTGCCTCTTGCCTTTTATATGTCTCACTTCTAAGCTACGCCTCTAAGTCATGCCCTTAAGTCATGCCCTTAGGCCTTGTCTCTAAATCTAATCTCTAAGTCATGCCCTTAAGTCTCAGCTCTAAATCACACCTTTAAGTCTCACACACACAAAGGGAAGATCCTGGGTATCTAAAACAAGATGTTATCAGAGTGTGCTCAGCTGTTGTAGGCTAATGTAATCAAGTCTCTTGTCAGGGTATATGGCTCAAGATGGCTGCAAGGGTGATAGCCACCTTCTGTCGGCTCCCCACAGACTAACTTCTTCAAGTAAGTTGAACAATTTATTCTGTCATCCTTGTGTTGACCTATTAAGTGTATTATGCTTCCATATTTATTGACTAAAAGATGGTAAATGCAGAAAACTCATTCAAGAGAACAAAGAATCTATGACTTGATAGTTGTGATTTAGGGTTGATTTAAGTGTATACAACCAGGTTCAATTTGTTGTTGTTGAAAAAGGGTCTCACTATGTAGCTGTGGCTTGCTGGAACTTGATAGGCAGACCAAGCTGGCTTCAAGCTCACAAACGTCCCTCTGCATCTGCCTCCTTAGTGCTGGAATCGAAGGCATATGCCACCATCCCATGGGCCTGGCATTAAGTCACAGCCCAGTGTAAAGACAGAAATAAATGTGTAGCATATATATGTGAATAGAAAAATAACCATTTCAATGACTTCTAGTGATAAAATTTTTATAATTCTATGTTACATGAATAAAATAATTGAAAGAATTATAGTAACTAGTTTTTTACTCTGAAACCAATTAAAACATACCTTATGGTTTAGTATACTAATCTCATCTGTTTCAGATAGATTAGTATTTAAATCTTCAGGATAAGTAAACTTTTCATTTTGTTGTTTATTTGAGTTCTTTTGTCTTACTTCAAAAGTGTTCCTTACCCTGCAGGAAATGATCAGAGAGGGTAAGTGAAGTTCTTAAATTTTCTTTTAAAAATAGGACTTTATCATGTCCATGCTGTCTCCAAACTAGCTATGTGGCTGCAGATAACAGTAGACATTAGTTCTTCTTGCCTCCACATCCCAAGATCTAGGATTACAGGTATATATTAGCATGCCCAACTCCTAAAATATAATTGTTTAATCATTTTACAAAAAAGGATAGATTTATTACATAAAGGAAGCACGTATAAAATTATCAGACCTTCAAATCACAAGGATACATGCTTTTTTGGTCTATTTTTGTATTTAAGAAACAGAAAAACATGAGAATTATTTGTCAGGGAAGGGATGATCTGGAAGGAGTTGGTTTAAGAAAAAGAATGTAAACAAAATATGCTGTATGAAATCCTTATATTAGTTGGTTGTTTTTATTTTTATTTTTATTTTTATTTTATTGATAGAGAGAAAGATATTTACAATTAAGTCCTTCAGACTCTGAAGAAATAGACAGAAAAGACATTTGGAAATGGAAAGACTTCTCATGGTCATGAATTGGTAAAACTAATATTGTGAAAATTACCATTTTACCAAAAGCTATATAAGTTTTCAATGCAGGCCCAACAAAATACTCATCTCGTTCATTACAAAAAGAGAAATGAAAGTCATATGGTACCAAAAACATTTGAGCAAAAAAGCACAATGCTGGAGGAATTGCTTTCCAGATCCCAAGATAAATTACAAAGCCATAGTAATACAAATAATTTGGTTCTCCCACAAAAATAGACACGTGTAACAAATCTGAGAGGTGAACATATGTACATGTAACTGCAGCCACTTAATATTTGACAAAGATACCAAAACCATAAACTGAAGAAAAGAAAGCGTTTTCACCAGATGATGCTGGGAAAATGAGATGTCCACGTGTAGATGAATAAAATTAGCCCTGTGTCTACTGCAGTACACAAGGATTAACTCCAAATGGATCAAAGACTTAAATGTTAAATCTGAAACACATACAGTTTCTTACACAACTTAGGTCTAGGAGAAGGCTTTCTGCATAGAATTTCATTGTGTAAGGTGGTTTGAAAGAATCTTGAAAGCCAGGGGAATAGTGGACTTGTTTTAAGATACTGTCTTATACCTAAAAAAGAGCTATATTGCACTCTCTAAGTCCATAGACCATCACAGAAGAGAAAGAAAGAAAGTAGGATATGAAAGAAAAGGAGATCTATTTACTGTCATCTTCTGGTCACTGCAATCATTACAATCAAAGATAAATAGACACAAGACTGGCATAGTCAATGATTGAGCAAGGACAGGGAAGGAACTTATGGAGTCTGGCCTTCCCTTCTGAACTACTGGCCAATGAATGGATGCTGGGAGAGATGGAGTCATTGTCTTCAGCTGTACATTCATGTGTGAGCCAACCAGGCTACCAACCTATGGCTGTAATTAAACTCAGTGGGTCACAAAACAAAACAACAAAATAAGAATATAAGGAAGAAATTGTAGGAAGGCATCGGGATTAGCAAGAGGTTGGAGGGAGATAACATAGAACAGAATAGTTAACAGTAATAAGAATCAATTATATACATTTATGAAAATGTCAAAAAGAATTACAACCTGTTCAGCAGAACATGCTGAACCAGTCTGATTAGATCTGAAGTGAGATCTGGGCTGTGTTCAAACTTACTCAGAGACAGCAACTGGTGAACATATACATAGCTATTCAAACTCCTGAGAATGAGAGATAAATGCTCAGCTCCAAATCAGAAAGTTACAAAAACAAACTGAATAAATACACACTAGGCTTAGACAGCATGACAGAGAAGAGTCAGAAGGGAGATCAGAGCAGAGGGTGAGGAAGAGTACTGTGAAACGTCTTCTGGACATGGCTCTCACACTCATGAGCTGCCAGTAGCTATATAAGACCTACACTCAAAAACACTAGCCAAAATTTTAGCTTCGAGACAGTAAACATCTTCAACAAAATTACGGAAGAAACCTTCCCTAACCAAAAGAAAGAGATGCTCATAAACATGCAAGAATCCTACAGAACAACAACAACAACAACAACAACAACAAATATTGGACTAGAAAAGAAATTCTTCCTATCACCTAAAAATAAAAATACCAAATGTACAAAACAAGGAAAGGATATTAAGAGTGATAAATGGAAAAGGTAGAGTAGCACATAAAGGCAGACCTATCAGAATTACTCCAGACTTCTCAGCAGAGACTGTTACAGCTAGAAGATCCTGGGAAGATGACCCTAAGAGAACAAAAGTTGCCAGTCCAGGCTGCTATACCCAGCAAAACTCTCAATTACCATAGATGGAGAAACCAAAATATTCTACTACAAAACCAAATTTAAACACTATTTTTCTACTAACCCAGCCATATAGAGAATAATAGAAGAAAAATTCCAACAAAAAGAGGGAACCTTCACCCAACAAAAAACAAGAAATTAACCTACTCACAACAAACCCAAAAGCAGAGAATGACACAAACATAATTCCACATCTAATTAGAAAAATAACAGAAAGCAATAATTATTTGTTCTTAATATCTCTCCACATCAACAGACTCAATTGCCCAATAAAAAGACTTAGGCTAACAGACTGGGTGCATAAACAGGACCTATAATTTTGTTGCATACAGGAAACACATGTCAGTGACAAAGACAAACACTACCTCAGAGTAAAAGGCTGGAGAAAATTTTCTAAGCACATGGTTCAAAGAAACAAACTGGAGTAGCCATTCTAATATCCAGTAAAATAGACTTTCAACCAAAAGTTATCAAAAAAGATTGGGAAGGACACAATATACACATCAAAGGAAAAATCCACCAAGATGAACTCTCAATTTTGAACATCTATGTCCCAAATTCAAGGGCACCCACATTTGTAAAATAAACATTACTAAAGCTTAAAGCACATATTGAACCTCACACAATATTAGTAAGACACTTCAACACCTCACTCTCTCCAATGGACAGATCATGAAAATAAACTGAACAGATACAGTAAAACTAACAGAAGTTATGAACCAAATGTATTTAACAAGTATCCATAGAACATTTCACTCTGAAACAAAAGAATAGACATTCTTCTCAGCCCCTTATGGTACCTTCTCCAAAACTGACCATATAATTAGACAAAAAACAAGCCTCAACAAATATAAGAACATTGAATTAATCCCATGGAATCTATCCAGCCACCACTGACTAAGGTTAGTCTTCAATAACAACAAAAACAAAACAATGCCCACATACACATGGAAGCTGAACAACTATCTACACAATGATAAATTGATCGGGGAATAAATACGGAAAGAAATTAAAGAAATTTTAGAATTTAATGGAAATGAAGGCATAACATACCCAAATGTACGGGATACAATGAAAGCAGTGCTAAGAGGAAAACTGAGAGCTCTGGGTATGTCCATAAAGAAAATGGAGAGATCTTATATCAGCAGCTTAACAGCACATCTAAAAGTTCTACAACTACAACAACAAAAGAACATGCAACCAAAAGTGTAGAGAGCAGGAAATAATCAAACTCAGGACTGAAATCAACCAAGAAGAAACAAAGAGAACTGTACAAGGTATCAACAAACTAGAAGTTGGTTCTTTGAGGAAATCAACAAGATAGAAAAACTCTTATCCATACTAAATAAAGGGCACAGAGACACTGTCTAAGTTAACAAAATCAGAAATGAAAAGGGAGACATAAGAACAGAAACTGAGGAAATTAAAAAAATAATCAGAACCTACCACAAAAGCCTAAATCCAACAAAAACTGGAAAATTTAGATAAAATGGATGATTTTTTTAGACCAATACCAGGTACCAAAGAAAATCAAGATCAGATAAATCATCTAAACTGTTCCATAACCCCTAAAATAATAGAAGCAGTCATTAATAGTCTCCCAACCAAAAAAAGCCCATGGACCAGATGGGTTTAGTACAGAATTCTATCACACCTTCAAAGAAGAGCTACTACCACTACTTCTCAAACTATTACACAAAATAGACACAGAGAAAACACTACTCAATTCTTGTATGAATCCACAGTTATGCTGATACCTAAACAACACACACACAAAACAAACAACAAAGAAAGAAATTTCCAAGAAAGAATTTCAAAGAAAGACCAATTTCCCTCATGAATATTGATGGGAAAATACTCAATAAAATTCTTGCAAACTGGATCCAAGGACATCAAAACAGTCATTTACTATGATCAAATAGGCTTCATCTCAGGGATGCAAAGATGGTACAATATAAGGAAATCCATTAGCGTAATCGACTATATAAACAAACTCAAAGGAAGAAATATACATGATCATCTCATTAGATGCTGAAAGCCATTGAGAAAATACAACACCTCTTCATTTTAAAAGTATTGGAGAGATCAGGAATTCAAGGTCCATACCTGAACATAATAAAAGTAATGTACAGCAAAACAGTAGCCAACATCAGACTAAATGGAGAGAAAATTGAAGCAATGCACCTAAAATCAGGAACAAGACAAAGCTGCCCACTCTTACCCCCATCTATTCAATATAGTACTCAAAAATCTAGCCAGAGCATTTAGAAAACAAAAGCTCATCAGAAGGATACAAATTGGGAATGAAGAAGTCAAGATACCACTATTAGTAGATGATATGATAGTATAGATAAGTGACCCAGAAAACTCTACCAGAGACTCCTACAGCTCACATACAACTTCAGCAATCTGACTGGATATAAAATTAGCTCTAGCAAATCAGTAGCCTTCCTCTACTCAAGGATAAATGGGCTGAGAAAAAAATTAAGGAAACAAAACCCTCCACAATAGTCATAAATAATATAAACTATTTTGATGTGATGCTAATCATGCAGGGGAAAATATGTAATGTAAGAACTTCAAGTCTCTGAAGGAAGAAATCAAAGAAAGCCTCAGAAGGTGGAAAGATCTCCCCTGCTCATGGATCAGTAGGATTTAAATAATAGAAAATGGCCTTTATACCAAAAGCAATCTACAGATTTAATGCAATTCCCATCAAAATTACACCTCAACTCTTCACAGAAATAGAAAGAGCAATTCTCAAATTCATCTGGAATAACAAAAATGGCAGGATAGTGAAAACAACTCTCAACACCAAAAGAGCTTCTGGCAGAATCACCATCCCTGATCTCAAACTGTACTACAGAGAAATAGTGATTTTTTTAAAATGGCATAGAATTGAAGACTCAGAAACAAACCCACACAGCTATGGTCACTTGATCTTTGACAAGGAAGGCAAAACCATACCATGGGGGAAAAAGAACATTTCCACAAAGCGTGCTGGTTCAACTGACAGTCAGCATGTAAAAGAATGCAAATTGAGCCATTTTTACCTCCTTGTACAAAGATCAAGTCCAAGTGGATCAAGGACCTCCACATTATATCAGATAATCTGAATCTAATAAAAGAGAAAGTAGGGAAGAGGTTTGAACACATCACTGCAGGGGCAAACTTCCAGAACAGAACACCAATGACTCATGCTCTAAGATTGACAATCAACAAATGAGACCTCATAAAATTGAAAAGTTTCTGTAAGGCAAAGGACACTGCCAATAGGACAAAACACCAACTCAATAGATTGGCAAATGATCTTTACCAACTCTAAATCCAATAGAGGGCTAATATCAAAATATTCAAAGAACTCAAGAAGTTAGACACTAGAGAACCAATTAACCCTATTAAAATGGTTTACAGAGCTAAACAAAGAATTCTCAACTAAGGAGAATTCTCAAATGACAGAGAAATGCTAAAAAAAAAAAATGGTCAACATTCTCAGTCACTGGGGAATGTAAATCAAAATGACCCTGAGATTCCACCTCACATCAATCAGAATGGCTAAGATCAAAAATGCAGGTGACAGCAGATGCTGGTGAGGATGTGGAGAAAGAGGAACTTCCACACCTCCATTGCTGGTGGGACTGCAAGCTGGTAAAACCACTTTGGAAATCAATCTGGTGATTCCTTGGAAACTGGAAATAGTTCTATCTATCTATCTATAGATATATAGAAACAGTTCTATCTATCCATTAAACTATTCATACACTGAATGCGGAGACAAATGAGACTACCAAAAGAAACTGAGCCGAGTGTGCTCAGAAATATAAGGTCAAAAATAAGTATAGAAATATTGTATAAGTATAAAAAATAAGTATAGAAAAAATGTGCTCAGAAATATAAGGTCAAAAATTAAGTATACTTTACATAAAATAATTTATTTATGGAAATGCAGATATAAAACTACATTTTTCATAGGTTTTAAGAAAATAACTACTGAATAAATAAATCTGTGAATTATTTGGAATATTAAAATTATACCTGCTTAGCAATTTTGTATATTTCTTGTTTTTCTTCTATTCTTCCTCCAATCTACACTTCAGGGATTGATTTAACTCAATATACTTCTTATATTTTGCAGACTTTAAAAAAAGAAAAACATTTTTAGAACTATATATACCCATTTTGTCTTAGAAATTACTTCTAGTCTGAGGTCTGAAGCACACACATGCCTGGTCTGCTTCTGGGGGCACCGGATCCCTCCTGACCCATCCTTCAGAATGCAAGGAACCCAGAGCAGTAGGGAAGAAGACCCACTCACTGCCCTAGGCCCAGAGCTGAGTGCAGGGAGTGCTCAGATTCTAGCAGAACCACAAACCCCGCCCCTGCAGAATAGCATACCCCTTCCACCTCTCTCCCGGATCTGAGGCCTGAAGCAGACACCGACCTGGTCTGCTTCTGGGGGCACTGGATCCCTCCTGACCCACCCTAGAGGGTGCAAGGAACCCAGAGCAGTAGAGGATCCACTGAACCCAGAGTGGCAGAGGACCAAAGGAACTCAGAGCTACAGACAACATATCACGAGACATAATAGAGGAGCCACGGCACTCAGAGCAGTGGACACATTAGCCTGAGACATTCTAGAAGAGACATTACATCCAGAACAGTGGGCACCTAGCTGGACTGCTACCCAGGAGACACCATATTCTGAGTTATCCTAGAGCTATCATCGTACTCAGAGCAGCTAGAGGAGATCACAGAGACATTGGGACCCCAAGGAGACCAGAAACAAGCAAGATAGCTGGAAAGGGAGGCCTCAATCAGAGACAGAAAGTACAGGGAGCACTAGCGTTAACCAAATGGCAAAAGGCAAATGCAAGACCGTAAACAACAGAATTCAAAGTTACATGGAAACATCAGAACCCAGTTCCCCAATTATAGCAAGCCCTGAACACCCCATCACACCAGAAAAGCAGGATTCAGAATTAAAATCTCTTCTCATGATGATGCTAGAGGACTTTGAGAAGGACATAAATAACACTCTCAAAGAAATTAAGGAGAACACAAGCAGACAGATAGAAGCCCTGGAAGAGGAAACACAAAAATACCTTAGGGAATTGGAAGAAAAAATAACCAAACAGCACAAAGAATCAAACAAAACCTCCCAAGATTTAAAAGCGGAAGTAGAAACAATAAAGAAATCACAAAGGGAGACTACCCTGGAGATAGAAAACCTAAAAAAAGGATCAGGAGTCATAGACACAAGTATCACCAACAGAATACAAGAGATAGAAGACAGAATCTCGTGTGCAGAAGATACCATGGAAAACACTGACACAACTGTCAAAGAAAATGCAAAATGCAAAAAGCTACTAACCCAAAACATACAGGAGATCCAGGACACAATGAGAAGGCCAAACCTAAGGATAATAGATATAGATGAGGGGGAAGACTCCCAACTTAAAGGGCCAGTAAATTTCTTCAACAAAATTATAGAGGAAAACTTTCCTAACCTACAGAAAGAGATGTCCATAAATATACAAGAAGCCTACAGAACTCCAAATACTTTAGACCAGAAGAGAAATACCTCCTGTCACATAATAATCAAAACATCAAATGTACAAAACAAAGAAAAAATACTAAAACCGGTAAGGGAAAAAGGTAAAGTAACATATAAAGGACGACCTATAAGAATTACACCAGACTTCTCACCAGAGACTATAAAAGCCAGAAGATCCTGGACGGATATCATACAGACCCTAAGAGAACACAAATGCCAGCCCAGACTACTATACCCAACAAAACTTTCAATCAATATTGATGGAGAAACCAAAATATTCCATGATAAAGTCAAATTTGCACAATATCTTAACACAAATCCAGCACTTCAAAGGATAATTGGGGGAAAACTCCAACACAAGGAGGGAAACTACAACCTAGAAAAAGCAAGAAAGTAATCTTCCAACAACCCTAAAAGAAGACCCCTACACAAACATAACTCCAATGCCAATAATAACAAAAATAACAGGAAACAACATTCATTATTCTTTAATATCTCTTAATATCAATGGACTCAACTCTCCAATAAAAATACATAGACTATCAGACTGGATACATAAATACAACCCAGAATTTTGCTGCATACAGAAAACGCACCTCTGTGAAAAAGACAAACAATACCTCAGAGTAAAAGGATGGAATACAACCTTACAAGCAAATGGTCCCAAGAAACAAGCTGGAACAGCCATTCTAATATCAAATAAAATCAATTTTCAACCAATAGTAATCAAAAAAGATAAAGAAGGACACTTCATATTCATCAAAAAAAAAAGTGTACCAAGAGGAGCTTGCAATTCTGAACACCTATGCTCCAAAAGCAAGGGCACCCACATACATAAAAGAAACTTTACTAAAACTTAAAGCATATATTACACCCCACACAATAATAATGGGAGATTTCAACACCCCACTCTCAACTATGGACAGGTCATGGAAACAGAAATTAAATCGAGATACAGTGAAATTAAGAGAAGTTATAAACCAATTGGACTTAACTGACATCTATAAAACATTTCATCTTAAAACAAAAGAATATACCTTTTTCTCAGCACCTCATGGTACCTTCTCCAAAATAGACCATATAATTGGTCACAAAATAGGCCTCAACAGATACAAAAAGATTGAAATAATCCCTTGTACCCTATCAGACCACCATGGACTACGACTCATCTTTGACATGGACAAAAACAACGGAAAGCCCACATACACGTGGAAACTGAACAATGCTCTACTCAATGATAACTTGGTCAAGGAAGAAATAAAGAAAGAAATTAAAGACTTTTTAGATTTAAATGAAAATGAGGACACTTCATATCAAAATTTATGGGACTCCATGAAAGCAGTACTGAGAGGAAAAATCATAGCTCTAAGTGCCCACAAAAAGAAAATGGAAAGAGCATACATTAACAACTTGACAGCACACCTGAAAGGGTTAGAACAAAAAGAAGCTAATATACCCAAGAGGAGTAGATGGAAGGAAATAATCAAACTCAGGGCCAAAATCAACAAAGTTGAAACAAAAAGAACTATACAAAAGATCAACAAAACTGGTTCTTTGAGAAAATCAACAAGATAGACAAACCCTTAGCCAGACTAACCAAAGGGTGCAGAGACAGCACTCAAATCAATAAAATTAGAACTGAAAAGGGAGACATAACAACAGAAACAGAGGAAATTAAAAAAATCATCAGATCCTACTACAAAGGCCTATACTCAACAAAATTGGAAAATCTGGATGAAATGAACAGCTTTCTAGATAGATACCAGGTACCAAAGTTAAACGAGGAGCAGATAAACCATCTAAAAAGCCATATAACCCCTAAAGAAATAGAAGCAGTCATCAAAAAATCTCCCCACCAAAAAAAGTCCGGGGCCAGATGGTTTTAGTGTAGAATTCTACCAGATCTTCCAGGAAGACCTAATACCAATTCTCTTCAAACTATTCCACAGAATAGAAACAGAAGGAACAATACCCAATTTGTTCTACGACGCTACAATTACGCTCATACCAAAGCCTCACAAAGACCCAACAAAGAAAGAGAACTACAGACCAATCTCTCTTATGAATATTGATACAAAAATACTCAATAAAATTCTTGCAAACTGAATCCAAGAACACATCAAAGCAATCATCCATCATGATCAAGTAGACTTTATCCCAGGAATGCAGGGTTGGTTCAATATTCGAAAATCCATCAATGTAATCAACTACATAAATAAACTCAAAGAAAAAAAAACCACATGATCATCTCGCTAGATACTGAGAAAGCATTTAACAAAATTCAACATCCCTTCATGTTAAAAGTCTTTGAAAGATCAGGAACTCAAGGTCCATACCTAAACATAGTAAAAGCAGTATACAGCAAGCCAGTAGCCAACACCAAACTAAATGGAGAGAAACTGGAAGCAATCCCACTAAGATCAGGGACTAGACAAGGCTGTTCACTCTCATCCTACCTAATCAATATAGTACTGGAAGTCCTAGTTAGAGCAATTAGACAACAAAAGGAAGTCAAAGGGATACAAATAGGAAAGGAAGAAGTCAAAATTTCTCTATTTGCAGATGATATGATAGTATAGTTAAGTGACCCAAAAATTTCCATCAGAGAACTCCTAAACCTGATAAACAACTTCAGTAAAGTGGCTGGATATAAAATCAACTCAAACAAATCAGTAGCCTTCCTATACTCAAATGATAAACAGGCTGAAAAAGAAATTAGGGAAATGACACCCTTCACAATAGATACAAACAATATAAAATATCTTGGAGTGAACCTAACCAAGCAAGTGAAAGATCTGTATGACAAGAATTTCAAGTCTCTGAAGAAAGAAATAGAAGAAGACCTCAGAAGATGGAAAGATCTCCCATGCTCCTGGATTGGCAGGATTAATTTAGTAAAAATGGCCATCTTGCCAAAAGCAATCTATAGATTCAATGCAATCCCCATCAAAATTCCAAATCAATTCTTCACAGAGATAGAAAGAGCAATTTGCAAATTTATTTGGAACAACAAAAAACCCAGGATAGCAAGAGAACTATTCTCAGTAACAAAAGAACTTCTGGGGGAATCACCATCCCTGACCTCAAACTGTACTACAGGGCAATAGTAATAAAAACTGCATGGTATTGGTACAGATACAGGCAGGAAGATCAATGGAATAGAATTGAAGACCCAGAAATGAACCCGCATACCTATGGTCACTTGATCTTTGACAAAGGAGCTAAAACCATCCAGTGGAAAAAGGACAGCATTTTCAGCAAATGGTGCTGGTTCAACTGGAGGTCAACATGTAGAAGGATGCAAATTGATCCATTCATATCTCCTTGTACAAAGGTCAAATCCAAGTGGATAGAAGACCTTCACTGAAAACCAGATACACTGAAACTAATAGAAGAGAAGGTGGGGAAGACCCTTGAATACCTAGGCACAGGGGGAAAGTTTCTGAACAGAACACCAATGGCTTATGCTCTAAGATCAAGAATTGACAAATGGGACCTCATAAAATTGCAAAGCTTCTGTAAGGCAAAGGACATTGTCAATAAGACAAAACAGCAACCAACAGATTGGGAAAATATCTTAACCAATCCCACATCCGATAGAGGGCTAATATCCAAGATTTACAAAGAACTCAAGAAATTATACTTCAGAAAACCATATAACCCTATTAAAAAATGGGGAACAGAGCTAAACAAAGAATTCTCAACAGAGGAAACTAGAATGGCTGAGAAGCACCTTAAGAAATGCTCAACATCCTTAGTCATCAGGGAAATGCAAATCAAAACAACCCTGAGATACCATCTCACACCAGTCAGAATGGCTAAGATCAAAAACTCAGGTTATAGTAGATGCTGGTGAGGATGCAGAGAAAGAGGAACACGCCTCCACTCTTGATTTGATTGCAAGCTGGTACAACCACTCTGGAAATCAGTCTGGCAGTTCCTAAGAAAACTGGACATAGCATTACCTGAGGATCCAGCTATACCACTCCTGGGCATATACCCAGAAGACACTCCAACATATAACAAGGACATATGCTCCACTATGTTCATAGCAACCTTATTTATAATAGCCAGAAGTTAGAAAGAACCAAGATGTCCCTAAATGGAGGAATGGATACAAAAAATGTGGTACATCTAAACAATGGAGTATTACTCAGCTATTAAAAATAATGAATTAGAGAAATTTATAGTCAAATGGATGGATCTAGAAATTACCATCCTGAGTGAGTTAACCCAATCACAAAAGAACATACATGGTATTTACTCACTGTTAAGTGGATGTTAGCCCAAAAACTTAGAATAGCGAAGACTCAACCCACAGACCACGTTAAGCTCATGAAGAAGAAAGACCAAGAGGGGATGCCTCAGTTCTACTTTAGAACCAGTAACAAAAATACTCAAGGGAGCAATTATGGAAACAAAACATGGGACAGAAACTGAAGGAGGAGCCATCAGGAGACCATTCCACCTGGACATTCATCCCATGTACTGTCACCTAAGCTAAACGTTGATGTAGATGACTGGAAATGCATGCTGTGAGGAACGTATTATAGCTGTCTCCTTAGAGATCTGCCAGAGACTGACACATTCAGAGGACGATGCTCACAGCTAACCACTGATATGATCAAGGGTTTCCCAAGGGAGAACTTAGAAGACTGAGGGAGCACAAAGGGTTTGTGACCCCAAGAGGAAAGCAACAATGCCAAACAATCCAGAGCCCCCCCAGGGTCTGAACCACCAGCCCAGGAGCACATAGGGAGGGACCTATGACTCTAGTGGTATATGTAGGGGAGGACGGCCTTGTTGGGCATGGGTGGGAGAGGAGATTCTTGGTCCCATGAAAAACCAACACAGAAGGAGGGGGAGTGTGAGGGTGAGGAGGGGGTAGTGGGGTTGGGGTGGGTACGGGCACAGCCTCATAGAAGGGATATAAGGAGAAGGGATGGGATAAGGGGTTCCTGGGTGGTGGGGGAAATGGGATAAGAGGATAAAATTTGAAATGTAAATATTATAACCAACTACATAAAAGGGGGGGGGGAAGTTGTTAGAACCAACATCTTTAAAAAAAAAATGTCGGCCCTCTAGGAAAAAAAAATTTTTTTTCTTGATACTAAAACTTGTCCAGAGAATTGTATATTGCAGAATGCACAGCCTTGGTGTATCTACTCATTAAGCAAAACGAGAGGACCTATTCAAACCTCCGGTGTCTGTGAGTTCCATCTGGATGCAGTGAGGACACAGCTTCGGAGGCCTATCAATTTGCTCTTCCCCCCACCCCTCTTCTGATGTCTCGATGCCCGTAATCAGCTTGAAGAAGTTAAAGAAGAGCCAGCACCCCTATTCCCCGGGCTTGGGGACTAAGGTGGTTAATATGGGGCTATCTCTCTGGGGAACAGCAGCGATTTTGTTGGAACAGGGAGGATTAACTAGGATTTATGGCATAGCCATAACCTATTGGTAGAAATCTGTATAATTTAGTATCAAGATGAAGTTACAATTTCTTAAATGGTACAAAATTCACTTGGATTTCAAATTTAAGGTTTTCATTGGTATAAGCTTCTTATTGATATGAAAGTGAAATGAATATAGATACTCTCATGGGCATTGTGCCTGTATAACACATTTAGAAATACAAGACTTAGACCCAGTCCTTCTTTAACTTTTTTAACTGACTTGGAATGATTAGCCTGTGAGTTAAGGGACTATAGCAAATTCATGACTTTGAGTTGACTGTTAGGGTGTTTTCTATATTTCATTTAGAAATAGCTCAGAGGAGATACCAGACAGCAGTCCAGGTTACCTTACATGGATAGTTGGATTTCAAAACGTCAGAAATCCATAGAATTGACATCACAAATATTTCTATATTAATGTTCATTTTGATTAGAGACCTGTCTGCTCCTGACAGCTTCCTGTCTTGGATTCTAAGAAGAAATTGAGCATCATTGGAGTTACTCCAGTTGTGGTGAGACAGCCACCAGGCAAGAATTGCCTCTCTCCATCTACAGACAAATTGCTGTCCAGAAAAGGACACACTTGCAGAATAGTCGACTGATTATATCTGCCTAGACAGAGTAATCAGCCCTTAATAATTCAGTATCACTATGGTCTGTCAGATGATCCTGGGCCAGAAGGCTGAAGATTTGATGCTCCAACGTTCGGTAGTATAGGGGTTGTCCAGGTGTTCAGCGGTCTGTATAAATTGGCTAAGTTTTAGAAGCTATGCTTATTGCTTCCCATAAATTCAGTTAATTTAGTCATTCTGGATTTCTGACGGCATTGAAGACCTATAGACTCATAGCCAATCCAGGCTATTTACCTTGAGAGAAAAGATCTGAGTGGAGGGTTCTCAGCTGACATTCATTCTAAAGCCAAGAAAAAGCCAGGTTCAAAACTAAGTGTTCTAGTCAAGAGAGACGGCAGAGGTTCTGGCTAGTCAACAAAAGGATGGACTGGGTATTAAGACTATCTTGTACCTCACTGGTACAAATAGGAATAATTATGCTCTAATTGTATTCTGAGAGAAAAGCTTTATTTTAACAGGAAGGGTAATATGTAGGAGGAGCTAAGGGGAAAGGAGCACTGAGAGGAAAAGATGGAGTAAGGAGAGGAGAAGATGAAGTAAATGAGAAGCTCGGTAATGAGAGAGAAAAAGAGAGAGAAAGAGAGAGGGGGCATGGAGGCAGAAGTTTACGTGTCTCCACTAGTCAAAGATAGTTTACATAGCTAGGCTGGGTATTAGGTTACACTTCTGATTGAGCATTACCATACTTACAAAGCCCTTGATTAACATTTTAAAAATTGTATAAAAGCCAAATGGAAAAGGGGGGAACGGGATAGGGGTTTTCTGGGGAAAGGAATTGGGGAAAGGGATTGACATCTGAAATGTAAATAAAATATCCAATAAAAAATATATATGTATATATATATATATATATATATATATATATATAAAGAAATTACTTCTAATGAGTTCATGACAATATCTGCTTAGACAGACTGACTGACAAATTACATTTTTGAATATGATACAACTAAGTACAGACTTCAATATAACCACCATCCTCAAGGTATCAAATTGATTTATGTTGTTCACCATTAAATTTTCCTGAATGTTTATTTACAGATTTTGTTTCTATAGAAAGATTTCTTCTCTATGTGAAACATCTCTCATCTCTTGTTGGGCATTCCCTTTGGGGAGGCCTTAGTTACCCTGAGATACATGACCTCATCGACAACTAGTGTCTATCACTATATATCTTCACTAACTAAATCTACTTTTTCAAGCCTGCTTACTGTTAAACTCTCCAGGTTACCAATCATGTTTTACTTTAAGCCTTCATTCTTCTTCACTTTTTTTTTTGTTTGTTTATGTTTTTTCGAGACAGGATTTCTCTGTGTAGTCTTGGCTGTCCTGGAACTCACTCTGTAGACCAGGCTGGCCTCGAACTCAGAAATTCGCCTGCCTCTGCCTCTCAAGTGTTGGGATTAAAGGTGTGCACCACCACCGCCCGGCTGTTCTTCACTTCTTGAAAGCAATCATGAACAATGACCAGCCTCACACCTTGCTCTCCAAGGAGACCTGCCTTTCAAACCAGCAGCTTCCAATGCTTACTCCTGCCCTGTCCACTTTCGTTCACGGAATTCCTCTGTCTTAAATACTTTAACTCAGCACATCTAATCTTAACTTCTTAACTCTAGCCACTTAAAAATCTACACCTTCCTTCTCATTCAGTTCTTGCAGAAAATGCTTTGAGGGGACTGCTTCTGAGGATAAACAGAAATTTTACACATTTTTTTTTTGTAATGGCAATCCTGGTTTTCAACTTGACAAGTTGAGAATGGGAACTTTCAGCTGATAAATTGCCTCCATCTGACAGACGTATGGTGTGTATAGGGGATATTTTCTTGATTGCTAGTTGATGTACTATGGCTCAGTCTACTGCGTATGGTATTATCTCTAGGCAGGTTTACTGGACCTGTAATAAAAGTAACAGAACATAAGGCTAGGCAGTAATCAGCACCCTTCTCTGGTCTCTGTTTCAGCCCCTGCTTCCAAGTTGCTGCCTTTAGTTTCTACCCCAGCTGGTTTAGAATGCAGATCTCCTTGAAGAGCAGTCAGAGATGGACTATATATATTTGGAGTATGTGTAACCTATAAGCTGAAATAAATACTCTCCTTCTCCACTTGGTTTGGACCATGATGTTTATTCCAGGAACAGAAGAAAAGTTATAATACCTGGCATGTGTGAATTTTTCATTTATAGGGAAGGAATTATCCCCTTAAGATATTTCACACCAGCCCATTCTCTTCCCCACTCCTTGTACCTGGTCCCCTACCCTGCCCATTCCCTTCACATCCCCTCTCCTTCACATCCCAGGGCAGCAGAGGCAATTTTCAGACATGCCAGAGACCAGTGTCAGGGGGAGGACCCAGGGAGTCTATGGGCGTTACTCTAGCTGAGACTCCTAGCAATGGGGAATATGGAATCTGAAGTGGCCACCTCCTGGACCTAGGTATGACTCCCAGTGCAAGGATAAGGGCAGGAACCCCACACAAAATCTTCAACTGAAAATGTGTCCTGCCTAGAAGATGTACACAGAGAAAGATGGAGCAGAGACAGAGCAAATGTCCAACCAATGACTGTCCCAAATATAGATCCACCCCTTGGGCAAGAACCAACCCCTGACAGTATTAATGATACCCTCTTATACTTGTCAACTGGAACCTAGCAAAACTGTCTTCTGAGAGGCTCCACTCAGCAGCTGACTAAAACAGATGCAGAGATCCTCAGCCAAATATAAGATGGAGCTCTAGGAGACATATGGAAGAGTTTGAAAAAGGACTAAAGAACCCAAAGAGGAAAGAGACTCTAGAGGAAGAGCAACAGAGTCTACTAACTGGACTCTTTCCCAGGACCTGGATTACCAACCAAAGAGTGAGCACAAAATGGACTTAAACTCCTTGCATATATGATGCATTTGAGTAGCTTGGTCTTCTTGTGGGTCCCAAAACAAATGGAGCAGGGGCTGTCTTGAGTTAATTGCCTTCCTGGAATTCCATTCCCAAAATGATCTACCTTGTCTGGACTCAAAGAGGATATTCCTAGGCCTCAAAGAATTGTTGTGAGGGATGGTGGAGGGGCTAGCATACAGAGGGGAAAAGAGAAAGGTTAATGTGGGAAGATCTCTGAGGGAATACTGGGAGGACAGGGGGACTGATATTGAGCTATCACATGAATAAAAACATAAATTGAAGAGAAAAGTTCCTTCTCAGTTATATAAGGTTATTATGTTAGTATCAATGTAATTTTCTTAGTTGTTGAAAGCTTTTTGTAGTATTGATTTCTATGCTTGAAAACTTTCAAAATACATGCAACATACCTGTAGAAATGTAATTGTTGGGATTGTAATACATTTCTGTCTGACATTTTCAGAGAAAAATGACTCTAGGTAGTCTTTTAAAGGAATACTTATCACCATATTATTATTTCAGTCATGCAAATATTAATAAAATGAGGGTGATTTACTTTGAAATCTAAAAAAAAAAGAATTGCAGAAGGAATTCAATCCAGAGACAGGATGATTCTGACTGGAATACATATATGATCTTAGTTTTCACCTATATTCCCCAAAAATTAAAGGTCAAGATAGTTTGTAGAAGGAAGTACCCATGTTTGAAAGTGATGTGTAAATGAGTGGTAGACAAAGTAGCAAATCAGAGGAAGTTTTGACAAAATAGGATTTTCCCAACTCTCATGAGAAGAGAGAAGAAATGGAAGCTACCTAAAGGGAGCAGTAGAGAGAATGGGACTGAGAGAAGGCAGCTTTTTCAGGAGAGTTCTACAAAGACGGGTTGAAGAGAGAACAAGCTAGACACAGGTGAAGACAGAACTAGCCATAAAATGAGATGAAGCCAGAAGAAGCAGATTGCTAGAGTTAGGTTGAGGCCAAGAGAGAAGCAAGATTGAACCAGTCATCTTGATGAGGAGTTTGAGCCATAACAGCTGAGTGGAAACAACCAATAAGAGTTCAGAAAACAAGAAACAGTGAGCTGAATAGCTGGTGAATACTGTAAAGTTTGGTGAACAGTTACTTAGTTTTTGTTATCCTGGCTCACGAGGCAAGAAAAGAGTTTCGAGTCATTATCAAATAAAAACCTTACCAAAAATCAAGTCTGTAGATTGAGAAGTCACCTCTATGATGTTAGTGGGACATGCACTGCCACTCTCAAGTAGAAGCAGCACAAATGTAGCAAATATACTTTTAATTTGTCATCAGCCATATAATTCATATTACCTAAAATATTGTCATTACTACTATCAGACAAAACCAAGTCTTTTTGTAGTAACACAGAAATAAAAAATATTAACAAGTGTGCAAATGTATACTTACTGACTTTTTCAGAAGTTGTTCATTTTCCCCTGCATTTTGTCTTAGTCTAGCTCTTAAATTTGAATTTTCATGTACAAGTCTAAAAGACACATTTAAAAGAAAGTATTATTATGAAAAAAATTTAAATATCACATGGTTTTGGAACAAATATTTAAAAGATTACAAAAATTCTGTGTATTTTGAAAAACATGATATAGAAACTCTTTTCTCTGGGGGCATTTTCGTGGAAATCATGCAAAATGAGTAGAGCATGTGAACAATTATGCATTTTACTTCTTTTGTCTTTGTGATGCTGTTTATGAAGCCCAGGGATATATGATGCATATATATTTCAATTCAATTCCATTCGCAGTGCTAATTTTATACCTTTTATTGAACTTACAGAAGGAATTTCACTAGTTTCACAATATGAACTTATAAGTCCATAAACTTCCCTAATGTTTATTTTATAATCAAGCTGTTCCACTTGATTATATTAAATTTAAAATGATGATGACTGAAAATATAGATGCTCTAGGAATTTCCTTGTGGAAAAGGGTTACATAAAGAAGTGCTTGTCAAATTGGCCTGTGCTGCAATCAGAAGACCATGTTTTCCTTGAACTGTCAGGAAAACATGGCCTCATCTATGAGATACTTGGTATTTAAGGATGTAAAATGTGAGCTATACAGAGGCCTTAGGACAAGAGTCCAGTGAAAGCCCATGAGGCCAGATTGTGCTTATCTGATTAGGTTCCTCTCATGGATCCTCTGAATAGGTTATGTATAAAGCTCTGAATGTGCGCCCAAACTTGCAAGAGAGGTCTCAGTGTGTTGATAAACCATGAATGTGAGATACCTGCTGAGGAAACCTGCAGGCACTGAGCAGACTAGACTAAGCCTCTTGGTCCTGTGAAGGCTCAATGCAGCAGTATAGGGGAATGCCAGGGTGGGAAGGCAGGAGTGAGTGGGTGGATGAGGATCCTCATAGAAGCAGGGGGAGGGGAGATGGTATACAGGGGTTCTGGAGGGGAAACTGGGAAAGGGAATAACATTTGAAATGTAAATAAATTAAATATCTAATAAAAATAAATTAATATTTTTAAAAAAAAGCAATACAAGCCACAAATGGCATAGCATTAAGAAAGGACCTCAAGTCAGTGAGCTCAGTTGCTACCACTATGTGTGTCATATACTGTCTCTGGTACTCCAAGATTTAATGTTGATTCTGCTGTGTCTTAGACTTGCTTGGATGAAACCTTTTCTTGTTATCTTCAGTTCTTGGCTTCAGGAATTGGAATATTTATAATGTCTCCTGTCTACTAGAATAGCACATCTTTTTTATTTGACAGAGGCTTACAGCTAAGAAATTGATATACTACAAAATAGATTTTGGACTTTAGAATAACATTAATACTATGTACTTTTTTTGAGAGAGTTTGATAAGCAACACTACAAATAATAGAATAAATTTTATAAAAACCTGCCCTTTCATATTCTGTTGGTGGAATTTTGAATCAATACACATTTTGTTCAGAACAATCTAAATATATTCATCAAATCCTTTTTTATTACACTTTTCTTTCTCTAACCAGATGATTTTATATTGAATAATTCAGAATCTAATAGTCCAGCATAGAGAATGATGCTCCTTGTAGCAGAGTAATACTATTATTTTAAAAAATTATACTTGGCTATCTCACAAATAGTAAGAGTTCTAAATAGTCACTAACACTGTGGTTTGGAGGAGAAAACATTTTTAAAAAATGATTATAAATTTGAAAATGACCATAATCACTGCAATATAATACTGACATAAATATCATACTCCATAGAATTAAGCACTTTTCTCAAGTAGACATAGTGGCACATTAGTGGCTCCACCCACACCTCAGAGCTATTGGTGGTTGATAGCAACTAAGAGAGGCAGAGTTAGTTTACTTCATTGACTTGGAGCATGGTAGGTTGCCCATGTACCAGGGGACAGCATTCTGAAGAACTAATTGGACTCAGTGGGGAAGAAAAGTAGTAGGTGAAAGGAGAATATGACAGAGAAGAAATGATAAAGTTCAAAAGGGGATTTGAGGTGAGATATGAAAGTAGATATGATTTAAAATCAAAGAACTGCTGCCCAGGGACAAATAATAATCATTATAATTACAATAATTTAAGCCAAAATTAGAGAAATTTTCTCCACTGCAAAACTCTTCAAAGATACGTAACCAATGACAAAATTTCTAAACGGTATTATAAAATCTAAACTTGTCAAATGTGTCTCTAAAATTGGAATACCATACCTCAGATTAGACAGATCTCTCTGCAGTTGAGCCTTCAAAACTTCTAACTCTAATTTTGTTTCTTTTAATTCTGAAAGGCCCTTTTTAGTAAACTAACATGATCATTAAGTTTTCTTTTTTCCTCAGAAACCTGTTCAAGTTTACGATTTTGAAGTTCCACTGATATTTTATATGAGTGAAATGCAAACCAGATTATCTGTAGGATATCAGGATATGCTTAAAAGATAAATACTTTAGGTGATAAATCAAGACTCATTAAACACAACTATTTTATAAAGTCATACTTTATTCCATAAAATCATATAATAATATAATTATGACTATATAATCAGTAAAAGTATAAATATATTTTACAAGTAAAAGAGAAGTTCTATTTAGAAAGTCCCTGTGAAACACAGTAATTAAAACACTATACAGAAGAAAGGATATTAAAAGCTACAATAGACAAAGAGCAAGTCACATAAAAGATGTGACCTAAGTAGTACCTGACTTCTCAATGAAAAGTCTGAATGATAAACGATTGTGGACGGTTGCTCTACAAGCTCTAAAACATAACAGATGTCAGCCCAGACTATTATATCCAGCAAAACTAACACACAATCAAGGGAGAATGAAAATGTTTCATATTAAAGACAAATTAAATTAATTTCTGCCCTCTAATCGAACTCTACAGAAGATACTGAGGCAAAATTGTAGTCTAAATACAAGATTACCTACACCAAAGAAGGCACAAGAAATTACTAATCTCATATCAGTTAATCAAAAGAGAAAACCAAAAATGTAACAACCACAAAATAATAGGAATTACAAAACACTACTCAATAATGACTCTCATTATTAACAACATCAGTAATGTCAATGCCTCAATCAAAACACATAGAATAACAAATTAGTTTAAAAACAAAAACCAAACACCAGGAATCAAGACAAGGAGTGGTGATGCATGCCTTTATCCCAGCTCTTGGGGATAGAGGTAGGCAGATTTATGTAATTTTGAGGCTGGTCTGTTTTACAGAATGAGTCTCAGGACACCAAGGCTACACAGAGAAACGATGTCTTGAAAAGAAACACACACACACACACACACACACACACACACACACACACACAAGAAAAGAGGATTCGTCATCATTCTGCTGCTTCTAAGAAACATACCTTACCATCAAAGACTGAAAACACATTAGAGTAAAAGTATGGGAAAATGTAATACAAGCAAACAAATCAAGAGCAGGAAGTCAAAGCTGTTGTAATATTTGACAAAATAGACATCAAATTAAAACTAATCATATAAGTGTAGCTTTCGCACATCATCAAAAAAGCATCTCTTTATAGCACTTGGGCCAGACCCTCACAGAAAAGCATAACTGGACACAACATATTAGATTAATTAGTTATGGGGAGCCCAACCCCAAATGATATATCTATATCATAGCTCCTGCATCTATGGTTTGGGGTACAACATGAAAGAGTAGGAGAAAGATTGTAGGAGCCAAGATATCAGGAAACCTGCTGGGACACAGAAAAGTCTATTGTAGAAATGGTTTCATGAAAGAGATCTAGACAATCTCATTATCAGTGGACATCCTACTGTGGGAAGGGAAAAAGGTCATGGATAGAAGGATTCCTAGACAAGAAATTTTAGGCAACTGGTGACTACTGAGGGAGGGAGCAATAGCTTCTCACAGCAGTAACCCCGTCCTTAGTTGTTAGTCCAATATAAAGTCGTCAGCCCTAAAAATATGAATACAAAACAAAAATGGACTCAGGAAGATGTATTTATGTATTTGTACATACATGTTTGTGTGTGTGTATTTGTGTGTATGTGTGTGTGTATGTATGTAAAACAATAACTAGAGAAATGTAGGCTGTGGGTTTACATAAAAAGAGGATTTGGAGAAGGGAAGGCAGGATTATTTGGAAAAAAAGGGAAAAAGAAAGGTGATGAAATTACATTTTAATTAAAAGCATGAAATTTTACAAAACTAATTAAAAGAGATAGGAAAAACATAGCACAAATTCATTAAAAGAAAAAAATTTATTGTAGAAATTATTTGAATCCCTGTCCTTGGTTTCTACTCCACCTTTGGTTATTGAATTAACAGATAAAAAGATCTATATTCCTTATAATAAGCTTTAAGCAATATAAGAGCTGAGCAGTTACCTATCTCCCATGCTGTTAGAATCTATTTTCCTATTGATAATCCTGAGTTATTTATTGTCTATTATGTTTCATCTGGGCTGATCTAAAGTCCAATTTCCTAGTCCACCAGGCCATTTTTTTTTATGGCTCAGCTAACTCATGGCAGCTTCTCCTTCTCTATCCTGCATGTTCTTCTGCTCCAATTGTTCAAACCCCAAGACTGGGGAAACCTAACTCCACCTATGCCACTTCTGCCCAGCTATTGGCTGTTGGCATCTTGATTCATCAATCAGAAATAACTTGGAGCAGGGTCACAGGGTTTACAGCTAGACTCCAGGTCTTGATGGCCCACACTTAACATTACAATAAACATTAGAAGACAAACCTCAACAATTCCCCCATTTAGTTTGATGAAAGCTCTTTTCTCTGAGATATAAACCGAATATAATTATAACAATTATGTATAATATAACAATATATACTATGAGGTATAATGCATATTTATAACATTCAGTCTATCATGTGGCCATTTAGATAAAGCATTTTATCATCTATTTTAATCAGTTACAATTTTGTATTTAAATTGTGTTTGATTTTAATTTGTATTACCATCTGAAAACCATCTTTTAAAATCTACAACATCTTTAATGTTAAACAACTTAAGTTCAATTATAAAACTATAATTAGTCTTTAATCTTGTCAGAGATCTAAAAAGGAAACCTGAATCAATGTATCTTTGAGTATGTAAGGAAGTAGTTCCCAAAATTTAAACAGTTGGCAGAGACAGATGACTGTCTGGGGAATGCCTAATATTTCTTATAATGTTGAAGCATCTATGTTTAGCCTTTTGGCCCAGAACATCTGACAGACGTTATGTTAAGTAGTAACTTTGAAGCACTATCTTACTCTATCTTGGAAGAGATTAGCAGTTGACTATCTTGCATTTGTTTGTTGTTTGGGGATGACATTTTGTCTGTAGATGAAATTAGGGCATTTTTTAGCCCAGTGGCTACCTTGACACAAATCAAGTAATTCTGTATAAAGGCATTTGATGTTCAATGCCTTCTTTCAAATGGAGTGAAGGTACTATCAGGAGCATATTTCTCTTGTAATTAAAAGGTCTTTTCATAATGAAATGATTTATTTTGTGGATTTCTGACACTTTTGAAGAACACACACACACACACACACACACACATATATATATATATATATATATATATATATGCCTCTCTGTGTATGTGTATTTGATAAACATTGATTATATTTAGTTAGTTTTTACTTGAATAATCTGAAAACACTTTTTGTAATTAACTGAATTAGAATCTAACATGACTATCAGTATGACTATTTGACTATTAACTTGTATTATTTAATTATTTTAAACAATTTGTAATTACAACTATTGAAAGAACTGGCTCTAAGCCTTGTATATTTAAATAAGTTGTAAAGGCACAATGCCTAAGAGTAACAAAATTAATTTTAACTTTTTGTCAATTATAAAGTTTTATAACATTAAAAACATTAAACCTGTATCAATATATAAATTTTGTATCAATGTAAGAAAATATTACTTTCATTTTGTATCAAAATGTAAAGATTTTTTTTTATCAATGTGAGATTATAGCTATGAAATATTTTGTGTAAGAGTAAATTTAGTAATTAATCCCTATTTTTCTAATTTTTATAATATTTCTATATATCCTTTTCTTTTCTCAATCCCCTTACATTCACCTAAAAAAGAAAGGAGTCCTTCTAATTTCCATCTGTGCCCCAGAGCTGACCATGTGCCACAGCTCTCCATACCCAAATTCTGCTGGAATAGAGCTGGTCTCCCAGGAGTGTACACACACAACTGTGAGCACAGGTAAGACAACCACTGCTGCTCTGAGGGAACCGCCTAGAGCCCTCAGGACAAAGGAACTGAGGAGCAACCTGGGACAGAATTCTCCAGTTTCCATCTATGCCCAGAGCTGACCCTGTGCAACATCTGTCCATGCTCAAATTTCTTACAGACATAAGTGGTCTCCAAGGAGTACTGACACACAGGCTTGCAGGAGAAACAAGCCACAGTCAGAAACAGCAAGACCAGCTAATACCAGAGATAACTAGATGGCAAGAGGCAAGGATAAGAACATAAGCAACAGAAACTAAGGCGACTTGGCATCATCAGAACCCAGTTCTCCCACCACAGCAAGCCCTGTATACTACAAAACACTGAAAAAGAAACACTCTGATTTAAAAATCACATCTCCTGATGATGATGGAGGACTTTAAGAAGGACATAAATAACTCCCTTAAAGAAATACTGGAGAACACAGGTAAACAGGTAGAAGCCCTTAAAGAAGAAAAGCAAAAATTCCTTTAAAAAAATACAGAAAAACACAACCAAAAAGGTGAAGCAATTGAACAAAACCATCCAGGATCTAAAATCGGAAATACAAACAACTAAGAAATCACAAAGAGAGACAACCTTGGAAATGGAAAACCTATTAAAAAGATCAGGAGTCATAGATGTAAGCATCACCAAAATAATACACGAGATAGAAGACAGAATCTCAGGTACAGAAGAAAACATAGAAAACATTGACACAACAGTCAAAGTAAATGCAAACTGCAAAAATCTCCTAACACAAAACATGCAGAAAATCCAGGATAAAATGAGAAGACCAAACCTATAGATAATAGACGTAGAAGAGAACAAAGATTTCCAATTTAAAGGGCCAGTAAATATCTTCAAAAAATTATATTAAAAAAGCTTCCATTTCCCTAATATAAAGAAAAAAATGCCTATGAACATACAAGAACCCTATAGGACTCAAAATAAATTGGATCAGAAAAGAAATTCCTCACATCACAACACATCAAAACATCAATTGGACAAGAAAAAGAAAGAATACTAAAAGCAGTAAGAGAAAAAGGTCAGCTAACATATAAAGGCAGATCTATCACAATTACACCAGACTCCTCAACAGACACTATGAAAGCTCGAAGGTCTTGGACAGATGTCATCAAACCCTAAGGGAACACAAATGCCAACCCAGGTTACTATATCCAGCAAAACTCTCAACAACCATAGATGGAGAAACCAAGATATTCAGTGACAAAACCAAATTTACACAATATTTTTGCACAAATCCAGACCTACAAAGGATAATAGATGGAAAATTCCAACACAAGGAGGGAAACTACACCCTAGGAAAAAAAAAAACAAGAAAGTAAGGCTTTTTCAACAAACCCAAAAGAAGATAGCACACAAACATAATTCCAACTTTAACAACAAAGATACCAAGAAACAACAATCATTATTCATTAATTTCTCTTAAAGTCAATGGACTCAATTCCCCAATAAAAATACACAGATTAACAGACTGAATATGTAAACAGGATCCAACATTTTGCTGCATACAGGAAACCCAACTTGGTGGGAAAGACAGACACTACCTTAGTGTAAAAGGCTGGAAAATTTTCCAAGCAAAGCGTCCCAAGAAAAAAAGCTAAAGTAGCCATGGGAATATCGAATAAAATCATCAACCAAAGAAAAAAAAAACACTTCATACACATCAAAGAAAAAAATCTACCAAGATGAACTCTCGATTCTGAACATCTATGCTCCAAATGCCAGGGCACTCACATTCATAAAAGAAACTTTACTAAAGCTCACAGCACACATTGCACCTCACACAATAATAGTGGGAGACTTCAATACCCCAATATGAGCAATGGAAGTCATGGGAAACAGAAACTAAATGAAGACACAGTAAAACTAACAGAAGTTATGGACCAAATGGATTTTACAGATATCTATAAAACATTTCATCCTAAAACAAAAGAATATACCTTCTTCTCAGCACCTCGTGCTACCTTTTCCAAAATTGACCATATAGTTGGTCACAAAACAGGCCTCAAAAAACACAAGAAGATTAAAATAATCCTATGCAACCTATCAGATCACCACAGACTAAAACTGATCTTCAATAACAACAAAAACAGAAGAAAGACCACATACACATGGAAGCTGAACAACTATCTACTCAATGATAACTTGGTCATGGAAGAAATAAAGAAAGAAATTAAAGACTTTTTAGAATTCAATGCAAAAGAAGTCACAGCATGCCCAAACTTAAGGGACATAATGAAAGCAATGGTAAGAGGAAAACTCATAGCTCTGACAGAAAGGTAAAAATCAGCATGTTCTCTCTTACTGGCATTTTCCAGCTCAGGGTCTTCAGATCAGGACATATTCAATATAATAAGTCTAGAGCCAGGAAAGTAGAGAGGGACCACAGGGCTGAGGAGGTTTAAGAAGTTCTGGAGAAGGAGATAATAGGGAGGTTGCTATAAAAAGGATTTGAGAAATGTTTGGAGTTAACTTTATGGAGTCAGGAGCAAAGTAACAGAGAGAAAAGGAAGGAGAAATGGATAATGAAGCATTTTATGTTTACGTTAAGATACATGTATTATATATATATATATATATATATACATATATATATATATATATGGCTATAACATATATATATATATAAAACTGTATATAACTATACATGCAAATATATAACTATATAACTATGTAACTACATATAAATATATATAAATACATATATATAAGAAATTGTGTGACATGGAATGATAAGGCTTTACCCATAGACAAAAGATAACAAACAGTTATGGACATGATAAATATCCCTTCCAGTTGTTACTCAAGAGTATACAAGTGACCCTGAAAACATCATAGCCTATTACACTTGACTTGCTTTTCTCCCGGGAAATGAAGGTAAGACCCTATTGAGGATTCAGACATTGTGAGGATAAAATGAGAAAGAGTTGACTCCAAAGTCTCCTTTCTAAGGACTAGCTGTCACAGTATCTAAAGTTGATATGTAAGCTATGGAGTGACAAAAGCAATCAATAGTAATAGCTAGCTATAAAGACTGAGGAATTCAGCCTGCCAAGATATCTCCAGTGACATAATAATGGCACTTTTATCAAAGAGCTGTGGGATTGGGTTCAGCCTGCTCAAAAAGATGAAATTCATGACTGGAAATATAAGTGCAGCCAACTACCTATATGGGTAGAATAGTAATAGTCTTTTAGAGGAGAATCTACTGTTGCCATTTTCCTAAAGCTTTATACCCTAATTGTATTCTAAATAGTTGTCCTTTTACCTGCTGATTAGTGTAACTATCACCCCTCATTAAAGAAGCATATTTGCATAACATGGTAACTATGTAGCAGTTACATCCTTAATTGGTGAAAATACAAAGAATAAGTGAGTGTCAGGTGCACATTCCCAATATATATATCCACAGTGCAACATCTACTCCTTGGGTTTCATGGAAACTTGCAGAAAGGAGAAGCATGATGGTTGTAAGAGCCATATAGCCAAGATGTGTGCTTCTACATCATTTTTAAGATGACACAGGGAAGCTACAACATGAAAGCTCAATAGTACAGTTGCCAAAACAAGACCTGCTAAATGCCAGCATCTCTTGAAACTTCACTAGACCTCTTCCCTAAATGAAAGACTAAAGTTTATCAGGGGCTGCTGAAAGAGCGGAAATCAGTTTTCTCTAAAACAAGCTCCCTTCTAAGTTATTCAATATAAAGTTTTCAGTTTTATACAAATGAGCATACAAGCAACACTAAATGCAATCAGTATAAACTATGGGTTGGGGAGGGTGTAAATAGTAATAAAGAAGGAAATGTCAGAATCTGAGTGAATGTGGAGGACAGCAGGGGCATGAGTGGCTTGTGAGGCAGGGGATAGCATTAAATGATGCTACTACAGTACTCTTGTATAAAATTTTCATAAAAAAATTTAATAAAGGCTCTAAAGTAGTAATGGCTTTCCAGAAGTGAGTGGAGTGGCAGAGGAAACAGGTCCAGTGTAACCCTAGTGCTCAGAGACAATGACACTGCGATCTGGTAGGAGTATAGGAAAGAATCAAAGTGGACGACAAGACCAGCAGGACTGCACATGCACACTGAAGCTCAGAAGGCTTGGTGGCAGCACCTGCTGAGACAAGTTCTATCTTGATGTCAAGCACATCTGTGACATGAACAATACACTAATGTGTCCTTGTCTCTCAGGCAGCTCTATGTAGTCTGTGTAAACATCACTATGGTACACTGACAGCTCCAGTGCTGCCCGTGGTACTGAGCTCAGGCGTAGGCCTAGGGGATTAAAGAAAGACTCAGACTTAGGTCATCCGTTATGAGAGAATGCCAATGCCTTTACTGGGCAGGTTCAATATATACACCAAGCCAAAGAAGGAAAAACATAAACACAGGGAAAAAAACAGGAACTCAACTAGGGAGCAATAGGATGTCAAGTGTAAATTCCCTTCCTGGGGCATCATCCTTCAACAGGATGTTTTGTTCTTAGAAAAACTGCAGAATGTTACTTTGCAGACAGCAGCACATAGAAAGTCTCAGCCAAGGCATAGCAGCCCTTTGGGGGTCCTACAAGTCCCGTTTTTATTTTATAGGCAAATAGCATCTGTCTTAGGTCACCTTCTGTCAATATCAATTACCCATCATTGGGAATCCCTGCCAGCCTCAGGGCCCCTGTCTTAGGTAGGTAAGGACTGCAAAGGAGTTGCCCATCATTAACTATTCTCTGTAAAGGCTGAGACAAACCTGGACAGTAGGGTTTTCTTGTGCCAGTGACACAAGCACCTGCTTAGTAATTGCCTGGGACTGAGTCTGCTGTCTGCAAAAGCAGCAAAGAAATATCAATGCTGCTGCAGCTTTTTCAGTAGTCCTGTTGGTGGAAACTATGACCAGCCAGGTCAAGCTGCGTATCCCCATTGACATCAGAACTGTGGGGGGTTTCTTCACAAGGCTCCAGTAGATCTCTGCCTGGGTGAGGCTCTATAATGACAGGGTGCACACAACTCTCAGGAATCCAAACAGGACTTTCAGCATCTTTAGGAAAAACACAAACAGAACCTCTCACCCTAACACAGAGTCAGGGCCTTTTCATACACCTGATGACAATTTTTTTCATTTCACTAAGCCCGGTGCCTTCTGGGCTCATTTCCAATGTCTGTCTGTTGCAGACAATGCATCCTTATCCAGTAATTTAAATGATAATCTTGCATGGGGTGAGGTAAACTCCCCTCTTTTAGATTTTTTTTTCAAGATAATTTTTCAAAGTTAAACGTGTTCTTTCTACTATAGCCTGGCCTTTAACAGTTGAGCCATCTCTCCAGCCCTGAGTTACTAGTTAAACCAACTTTCTATTATCAAAGTTGTGAATTTTTAATCATACCCTATAAACACCTTTTTAACACAAAACATAGAACAACAATCATTCAAACAATGAAACAAAAACAGACAATTAACACACGTGGACAGATTGGTGCACCAAGAACTGACAACAGACAGGAAAAGCAGAACTAAGGATTTCTCCAGTAGGAGCCAGAGAGAAAGCAGGATGTCTCCTGATTTTTCTCCTGCTCCTAGGAGGTCTCTGAAACAGCCTTTTCCTTCTCTTTTGCTAACACAGCCAGAGAGAGGACAACTGCTTTTCTGAACCACACCCCCCCCCCCCCCCCCCTCTTTTTTTTTTTTTCTTTTTTGGCTAACGCTCAAAAAAGAAGCTCCATGATGTTCACAAATTCTGATGGCCCAATTACATCTAAATTTTCTTCTAATTTATTTAAGAACATTACTTCTTTTGGACTGTGAGTCTTTGGCCAGTATTTGAGAAGTGCCATTACCACTGGTTCAGTGAGGGTGCTGTTCTTCTCTAAAAACTGCATGACACAGTATGCCAGCTTGGGATAGTAGACAGTCAGAGACCTCACTTTGTGCAAGGGCAGCAACACCTTCAATGGGAAAATCTTGTACTCTTCTTTTAGTGGCAAGGACAATCCATTAATTATACTTCCCAGGATCTCCAGTAATTCGGCTATGTCATTGTGGTGCTCTGTCTCATAGATAAACCTATAAAATATATTATTGATCTGTTTTCTAATGTAAGCACGCAGGCCTAAGAACTTCACATAGATTCTGTGCAGACTGCAGACTTGTTTTTAGAAAATATCTCTCTCGAGGATCCTCGCTGTCAAAAGTTCTAGAAGCTGCAATAAAAACTTCTGATCAATATATTTCTTTGCTATGTTGAGATGGAAATCTTGAGACTCTAAAAATCTTAAGAAAAATTCATAAACAAGCTGCAGATGAGGCCAGGCTGCTTCTAACGTTGGCTCATCTTCTCTTGGGTCGAATTCTGCTCCCATAGGATTGGAGGAGGGTCCAAGGCTCAAAACGTATTAACTGCAAACATGTGGACGGCTTCGGAGTAAATGGGCTCTGTGATCGCGTTCTGGTTGTGGGTGATATGTTCCACCATCTCACTTATCGCAGCTCGCTTTACTTCCTTCCACTTCAGGTCACTCAGTGGGTCAGAAGCAACGTCAAAGAGGACACAACACTGACGTAGGTTCTGGATGAAAAGCTTCTCTTGACCCGCAGGAGGAACATCTTGTAAAGATGGGAGTCTTTGCGGTTCTCTATTGTTGCTGGCATTAAACTGTGAAGAGTTCCGCCATTTGTCTTTCTTCACAGGGACTACTATTGGCTGAGGGACTGGTACTTTTAGTAGATGTCGAAGACTGGAGAGCTGTGAGGCTGTTTTTCCTGCTGGCTATCTCTGCTGTATCTTGTCCTTCTTTTGAACCTTTTCCACTTTTCACCAGTTTTGGTGGTTCTTTCTCTTTCTTGTTTTTATTCGGCATGGCTAGCTCCTGCAGCCACCCGACGCCACTGCTACTAAAGCAGCAGAAATGCCCCTGGCTTGGCCATCATGTCATCCCAGCAGCCACTGCTGTCACCTAGGGACTAAGTTGTTCATCTGCTCTCACTTCCCCTTTTCCAGGTTCCCCTTCCAACTTTTGACCTGCATTTCTTCAATTTTTTTCTGAACTTTCTCTCTCATCCTCAGAACTGGAGCTGTTCTCCACCTCTTGCAAGGATTTCTTAGCAGCAGCATCCTATACCACTACTTGTCGGAGGGAACTCCTAGTTCCCATGGCACAATCAAAACGAACAAACTCTCATAGTGCTACTTATTACTTTCAGTTTGATCCCACGCCACTTCTCCAATTCGTTCCACTCATTGAGACAGCGGACTTCTTCCAGAAACGATCTCGTCAGGTTCTTCTCTCTTTTCCAATCTCGGTGGGACATCCACTTGACAGCTCCGGCTCTGCCTGCCATACTGAGCCCCGGCATAGGCCAGGGGGATTAAAGAAAGTCTCGGACTTGGGTCATCCGTTATGAGAGAATGCCAATGCCTTTATTGAGCAGGTTCAATATATACACCAAGCCAAGGGAGGAAAAACACAAACTCAGGAAAAAACAGGAACTCAACTGGGGAGCAATAGGATGCCAAGTGTAAATTCCCTTCCTGGAGCATCATCCTTCAACAGGATGATTTTTCGTTCTTAGAAAAACTGCAGAATGTTACTTTGCAGACAGAAGCACACGGAAAGTCTCAGCCAGGGCATAGCAGCCCTTTGAGGTCCTACAGTACACACAGAGACTGCATGAAGTACTCCTACTTGGTCTGCCTCCTGAGCTGTTCAACCAGATCTAAAAGAGTGTCATAACTGAATATCTCACAGTCCGATGACTTTCTCTGATATGGTAGCTTACTTCATTAGAGTCAAACACGTGATTTATTTCTTCATTGATCTATAAAGAGAGTAAAAGCAATTTCAGATATCCTCCCAATATTTATACCAATCACTAAATCTTAAAATGCGATAAATATTCTCTTTTCAATATTACAAACAGCACTCAGGAAAGAGAAGCAGGTGGATATCTGTGAGCTCTGGGCCAGCCTAGTCTAAATTAGGAGTTCCAGGCCAGCCACGATTACATTATGAGAACTTATTTAAATAAATAAAAAAAAAGTATAGAAACGTAGTTCATGGAAAATAACTTTATATTGGCTACTCTTTCTTAAGAATTTCTTTTCCAAAAATGTCTACATACATCTAAAAAACCTGGAAATTTTACTTTCATAAATAAGCTTAAATTAATGATATATTGCTTTCATTTTATTTTTTATTTCAATTTATTTTCTCATACCTTGTCCTTTATGTTTGAAGTGTTCTTTATAGACCTACAAAAGCATAAAATCCTTTCAAAATATGTATATATTAAACACAACAAAAACACTCTAATTTCTTTCTCCTATCAAATGTATTGGCTATTCCAATTGCAGTGACTTAATATGAGAGAATTTAACTGCAAATAGGAAGAGCAACAGGATTCAGGAATGAATAATCACCACCACCATCAAAAAAAACAAGGATTTTATATCCATTATTTTAAGAGTTAAGGCAAAAAAATATGCATTATTTTATAGAAACAAATACACAAGAATTTCCATTATCATTTTCATTAAAAACAGTGTTTGTGGCCAGTAAAACTCATTTTGAAACAATGCTTTACTCTTTATACATGAGGAATACTTTGTGATAGAATGTAAGAGTTTTTTTCTCAGGAATGAGGACCCAGTTGTTACTCAGGGTTCTAAGGACTGAAGCTGTGTTAAACTTACTGCATTCCTGGAACACACAGACTGGCTGGGATGCCTCAGCCCAGGCAGCTGGCTGAGCAGAAGGCTGAAAATTCAAATCCAGAAGTTAGGGCAAGGTGCTTGTTCCAAATTATAGTTTGGAAAAGAATATTCATCTCCAGATGACTTCAAGTTATATAATAGAAGAGAAATCCACGTTATGCTCCTATTTTACTATAATTACAACTAATATAGGATGAATATTAATCAGAAGTGACCCTGCATAGCTTCTGAGTTCAGATAAAATCCAGCTCATTGACAGTGCTATGGCCATAAACAACAGTTTTTTTTGTTGTTGTTGTTTTTCTGAGAAAGTGTGTATGTAGTCAAAGTTTCTAATTCTCCTGCCTCAGCTTTCTTAGTGTTGAAATTAAAAACCATCATGCTGCCAGGTGTGTTGCACACAAATTTATTCCCAGTATTCAAGAGGCAAAGACAGGCAGATCTCTGAGTTCCAGGCCACCTGGGTCTACAGTGTGAGATTCAGGACAGCCAAACCTACACAGAGAAGCCCTGTCTTATAAACAGCAACAACCACCACAAAAAAAACCAAGAACCACCATGCTCACCTTGAACTATTTGCTTCAGAATCTAAGGGAAGGGGTTGATGATTGCTAAGCTGGTAATATTTTCCCCTTGCAAGCACAAGGACCTGGATTCAACACTCCAAGAAAAATTAGAAGGCTAGTTCTGGAATAGGTGAGATGGCTCAATTCTAAATGATCCCATGGTCAATCCTGAAAACAGACCTATGAAACTATCTTCTCTGCCTGAAATACATACACACATACGTACATACATGCATACATACATACATACATACACACATACAAATGTATCCATGTATTCTGCTAAAACTTTAATAATTCTAAAACTCTAATACTGAACAAATGACTTACCAATCTTGTACCATCCAAGATCACCTGAGGCTGTTCTGAATCTTCTGTTGGATGTTCCAGTTCAACTTTTATCTTCAGGTTTTCACGATTCAGTCTAAAAACCATATTTTAAATAATTATACTCACAGATCAATTTTTACAAAACAGATGTAAGTGTTTTTACAAAACATTTCTGAAATATGCAAATACTTTTCTAAAATTATTCAAACGAATGTCTTGGTAACCATCATTGTTTTAGCAGGGCTTGAAAATTTTGCCAAGATAAAATGTACAAAATCTAGAGAATAATTGGTTATGTTACGTTCTGGGAGGAGTCCCAGGGTTATAAAAACATGAAAATTACATCCTGCATTCAACTTTACCATATAGGTCCTAGATTTCAGGTCCACATGCATTAACAAACACTAGAATCTTCCATACTGAAAAGTGTGACAGAGAGGCAGAGTCCTGCTGATTTTTCCCTTTGTTCATCTAATGGTTTTCACATTTAAAAGGAAGATAAACACGATGATCAGGAAGATATATCTCAAGCTCCCTCCCACATCCCTCTGTGTGTGTGTGTGTGTGTGTGTGTGTGTGTGTGTGTGTGTGTGTGAAGTGTAATGATAGTCTTGGGTTTTCTATGTATCCCTGCTGAAGTCTGTCCTAGTACTAAGTCAGGCTTACAAAAATCTTAAGGCAATCCCCATTCCTGAAATTAATGAGTATTGAGAATGTTAGGTATTTACCATCAAACAAAGATTGAAAAAAGTTGCAGAAAACAGAAAAAAAAAAAAAAAAGACCGAAGAGAAAAAAGTCTTTTCAAAATGCACTTTCATTTAATGTTGCATTTTAATAGGAAATGAATATAACGTGTTGAGATAAAAATATGCTGTTCATTTTAAATCAAATACTAAAGTATGAATTTCCATATCTATGTTTTAAAGAAACTCTGATATTAAAAATCTTCAGCTACTATTAACAATGAACAGAATCAGATTATGAATGAAAATCTTTGGCCCATATAGAAAACTACTAATGAATCTGTATATACACTTTTTAATTGGATAATGGCTTCTTTATCTATTGAAACTAAGTTTTGATATCCTATTAATATGTTTATTTGTTCTCCACACCAACTAAATGTATCCTTTTATACTACCGTGTAAAAAGAATAAAGTTGAGTTCAGTGTTCTATATTTAATTATTGTGAGGATTTTGATAAATTTCATTCATTATTTTATTAATGATAACTCACAAATCATAATTCAAGAAAAAGGGTGAGATTGAACATATATTTATTTTATCAGCAGGCCATAGGAGTTATAAAGTAACATACTGTCAATAACCATTCACTATCCCTAATGTAAGAAAACTCCATCAACAAATGGGTCCATTAAAATAAGTAAGTGCAAACCTCTACATTTGCATTTGAATATTCAATAATTTTATTCTGTAGACTGCTGTCATTTTCAAGAGTGTTTTTTGTGTGTGTGAGTGTGTGTATGGTGTATGTGAGTGCAGGTGTGTAGTGAGTGTATGTGTGTGTGCATGCATGTATATAAATGTGTTTGTATGTGTTTCTTTTGGCAACATGTGTAGATGTGTGTGTGTGTGTGTGTGTGTGTCTGTGTCTGTGTGTGTGTGTGTACACTTTCTAAATATTCTTCAGTAGATGTCGTTTGATAGTTAGTTACCTTGACCCATTCTACAAGTCCTGAGAAATAATACCTGTCAAGGACAAGGTTAGTGCAGGGAGGCAAGCCTTTTATGCTTACATCACACACTCTATACTCTGCTATATTGTCAAGACGCTGTCAAAACATTGTTACTATTCTAATTTCCAATCAAAATTCCCTTTTACCCCGGCTCCTAAACTGTTAGTTGTCACAAGAGTTTGCCAACTGTGTTTGTCTTTTACAAAAACATATCCACAGAATTGGAAACAATAGCATCTGATTGATTATCAGCATCTTATTATCATGGGAGACTGACTGTGTCAGGTTTAAGAAGTATCCAACATGGTCATCGTTCCTATGAGCATCACTAGAGAGTAACATCTACTGTTCACATCACTGTGGCCTTACCCATCGTCTTCTAGATTCTCCTCAACAGGAACCGGTTGCTCTTCAGTTTCTCCATCCTGTTTTTGTAGAACTAGGGCTGCAGCGTTGTGATTCGGTTTTTCTGCTTCTTGCACCACACTGTTCATCAGGTTTTCTGCTGATTGCAGCCTGATGACTTTCTGCTTCTCAGCTTCTTCAGTGACCTTTAGTGAAATTTAATATTAAGAATAACTGACTTTAATTCTTTTCTCTTGAGGGAAAGAGTGTCTTGTCTGTATGTATGTCTGTGTGTGTCTGTATGTATGTCTGTGTGTGGATTCTGAGGATTAATACTAAGACCTCTGCGGGGCTGTGGTGCCTGTGTGGGTTCTGTTACGCTGAGTGGTGGTTCCCTCGTGTCTGTGCCCCTTGTGCCTCTGGAACCGCGGCTCAAGGGAGGTGCAGAAATGCGAAAATTTGATCGAATTCACTCCACGAGGCACTGGGTAGAAGTTAGGCTGTAAAAACATTGCAGAACTCCACTCCTGGGCATGGTGAGATCTCAGTGAGACCACATGGGGGAAGAGCTCTTGGGTCGAGGATATTTGGCCCAAAGAGGCTGGCAAGTGACCAATGATCTCAGCCCTTGGGCACTCAGGTGCCGCTGGGAGACTGCAGAAGGACATGGATGGGGGGATACGGGCTGGACCAGTCCACAGCAGAGAAAGACGAGGGAGAGAAGCTCCAGTGGTGCCTTGTGGGGTAGATGAGACTCTTGGTCAAGGCAACTCACTTGACTGGGTTATGGTTGGCTTGGCTAGCTTGCTTGAGTTGGCAGGCCTCCTGGCTAGAAAGTAGAGCAGTCCTCTAGCGGGAGATTAGGCGGTGGCTCATTGGTTGAAGGCCACCTCTATGGTTCTCCACAGCAGGTCCCAAAGACAAGAGGTGGTCACGGGTTTTAAAAGATTTATTGGCAGGAAAGTGGATGAAGCTGTACCCCATGTCCTCAGGGCAGGCCTGAGGTTAAATATATTTTTAAAGGAGAAGGGTCTGGAAAGAAATGATTAACTGGCTATGCACTCTGGCCTTGGGTATCTCATTAATATGGAGATCTCTTGAGGCTCTGCAGCCAGTGGTCATTCCCTCTACCTGTGCTGCCTGTGCTACGTGACCTAAGGCCATAAACCTTTCTTTGGGAGGGTCTATGGATAAGTGAAAGGGACCAGGGCTCATGAGCAAGGACAAATTCCTACCATCCCATTAGGATCACCCAGGTTCAAAGCAGACTCAACTGGGTATCCCACTGCCTCTCACAGCGCACCACACCACAGACCTCCAGAAGAACAGCAAGAGCTCTTAACTTCTGAGCCATCTCTCTAGCCCAAGTAACCGATGTGTTTTAATATACAGTTTCTTTCATTAATTCTATTAATTCACTCATTAGTTTTCCTGATTTTCTTTTTTTTTTTTAACTTAGAAATGGTTTGTTTAGCTTAAAAGTCCAAGTTACAGTCCATTATCACAGGAAAGCAAAAGGAGCAGGAACCTGTGGTAACTAGCCATAGTCCATCCACAGACAGAAACAATGAATGCATGCATGCTAACACTACAGTCACTCTAGACTGCAATAACCCTGGGCCCAACCCAAGAATGGTGCAGTACAAATTCATAGTAAGTCTTTCAAACCCAGTGACCCAAATTCAGAAAATCACTCAAAGGAAAGACCTCAGGTCAACTTGATCTAGGGAATTTCTCAAGTGAAGAATTTCTCATGGAAATGTGAAGACACATTTCCAAACTGATTCTACATTGTGTCAAAAAGACAATCAAAACTACTCAAAAACAATGTACTTATCCTAACTATCAATAATTTTGAGTACATTCAGAGTTATTTGATGATAAACACAATACAGTTTGAGAAAATCTTTCTCACAATCCAAATTACTTCCATATATTTTAGTGCTAAATGGAATTTGTATAGTTTTACATCCATGTGTCAACTTATGTGCATTAAGTCAGCCTCCATCTTTCCGCTATTATGAATAATACAGCCATGAACATCCATAGTATGTGATATATATTTTTATTTCACCTTAAAATGCACTGAGAAAGTCGGGCAGTGGTGGCGTACACCTTTGATCTCAGCACTTGGGAGGCAGAGGCAGGTGGATTTCTGAGTTCGAGGCCACCCTGGTCTACGGAGTGAGTTCCAGGACAGCCAGGGCTACACAGAGAAACCCTGTCTCAAAAAAAAAATGCACTGAGAAGTGGAATTGTTCAATCTTGGATTTCATTTATTTTCATTGTTAAGAAATTTACAGCATATTTGATATGTAATATTCAGTATTGCATTCACTCCAGCTGTACAGGATCATCCTATTTCTCCAAATCTTTGAGAATACTTATATCTGCCTTAAAAAAAAAAAACAGAATTAGAACTACTACAGAAGTATGAAATGGAATCTACTGGTTTAAATTTACGTTCCCCTGAGTTTAATCATGTTAGGCAAATTTGCTATTTTTATGACAAATTCTATTTCTTCAGAAAAATATATATTAAAAATATTGACAGCTTCAAATGGAATTTTTATCACACTATAGAATATTTCTATATATGAGTTATTAATGATATATAAATAACAAATGTGAAGACATCACTTGTAAATCTATTCAATATCTGTCTGGTTTCTTATCTATGTTTTATCATTTCATTTCTATCATGAAGCTCAAAATTTCTTACTTTGTTGAAGCTCAAGTTACCAATATATTTTTCCCATAGGCACAATTTTAGAGAAAAATTAATGTATACATATAATGTGTTTTTATGAAACTTACTCTCCATATTCATACTTCAAGTTTCTCCCCTATTCCATCCAACTTCAAGTTTCTGTGTGTGTGTCTCTGTGTGTATGCACACATACCTGTTTGTAGACAGTCTTGTGTGCACGTCTTTTGCAAAACTCAGAAGTCTAATTAGTTCTGTTTGTGTATGCAAGAATGTAGAACCATCTACTGGACATGGGTAGCTTTTCAGTGGCAGCAACTTTTTCAGTTGAAAAGTTACTCAACCTTGTTCAGAAGCCATTAATTACCAAATAGATTCTCAGACAGGTATGGGGCTTTTTGACTGGAATTTTGAATGCCTTCATCTTACACAGGTGTTGTGCATGAAACCATAGAATCTGTGAGCTCATGTACACAATTGTCCTACCATGATCAATAAATAAAACTCTATTGCAGATTTCCAGTGTCTACCGCTTACACTTCTTCTGTCTATTCTCTATCCTCTATTCAATAATCCCAAAATCTTGGAATAAAAATGAGTGGTATTGACTGTAATACACTCAACAGCTCCTGTTCTCCGTATTAATCAACATCTACAAAAGGAAATTCCTCTAATGAGGATTGAGAGATACACTAATCTATGGGTATAAAGATGGGAACTTAAGGAACAATTTAGTACAATGTTCATTTTGAAAAATAATAGTATTGGGTCTCCCATATATCTATGGCCATGGCAGCCAGAAAGGTTTAGCCTAGTTAACAATATCAGAAATGGATTCCATCTTGCAGAGTGAGTATTAAATCCATGCCATTTATGCCACTATCACACCAGTGGGCATAGCTTGCCAGTTCAATCACTGCTAGGCTGTTCATTTTAAAATCAAGGTTTAGTGCATATCTAGGAACACTTTCTGACACAGAATCATAAAGATTTTCTTGTTTCACAACTTCAAATTTCATAATTCTAGCTCTTGAATTTACATCCATGAGCTAATTTTTATGGATGGCATGAGGCAAATATTTACAATATATAAGTACAACATATATAAGTACAGTATATAAGTACAATGTGTAAGTGTGGTCTAAGCACCTTATGCAGCTTTGCCAAACTGCCTTGCTACTTCTGTAAATGCAAACTGACCAAAAATCAGGTTTAATTTTCTGGGCTCTCAGTTATACTCCATTGGTCTACAAGCCATTATCAGAGTCTCGTCCTCATTAGATTTTGAACATTATATTTGAATATAAGACACTATATGTAATCTAATTTTGTTTCTTTTCTAATAAGTAATTTAGCTTTTTCATCACTTTCAATGTTAGAACTACCTTACCATCTTCTGAAAAAATAATATAATTGATGCTACTGCAAATGGAATTTTTGTAATTTCATTGTTTCTAGTGTATAAAAAGAAAACTGATTTCTACAATGAGGTTATATATTGTTAATTTGACAAACTCCTAATTAGCTCATAAATATGTTTATGCAATATATATAAATTAGGTAATATACTTAATTTCCTATAGGCCATATTATATTAGCTAAAAATAAAAACAATCATTTATTTTTTATTGTTTTATTCGATATTCTCTTTATTTACATTTCAAGAGTTATCCCCTTTCCTGGTTTTCTTCCTAGAAACTCCCTAATCTTTCACACCTACCCCTGCTACAACAAGGTGTTCTCCCATCCACCCATAAAATGAAGGTACATCACACCAAAACTTATGATACACAATGAAAGCAGGGCTAAGAGGAAAACTCATAGCTCTAAGTGTCTCGAAAAGGAAACTGGAGAGAACATACACTAGCAGCTTGACAGCACATCCAGAAGCTATAGAACAAAAAGATGCAAATACACACAAGAGTAGTAGAAGGCAGGAAATAGTCAACCTCAGGGTGGAAATCAACCAAGGAGAATCTAAAAGAACTATGCAAAGAATCAACAAAACCATCCAGTGGTTAAAAAAAAAAAAGGACAGTAATTTTAACAAATCTTGCTGGCTCAACCGGAGGTCAGCATGTAGAAGAATGCAAATTGATCCATTCTTATCTCTTCTACAAGCCTCAAGTCCAAGTGGATCGAGAACCTCCACATAAAACCAGATACACTGACAATAATAGAGGGGAATGTGCGAAAGATCCTGGAACATGTGCACACGGGGAAAATTTTTCTGAACAGAACACCAATGGCTTATGCTCTAAAATCAACTATAGACATATGGGACCGCATAAAATTGCAAAGCTTCTTCTGTAAGGCAAAAAAAGTTTTCAATAGAATAAAACGGAAACCAGCCTTCAAGAACTGACAGCAGTTATGATTACCTACAAACAACATACAGAGAATAGTCAGAATGTACATAAGAATGACTCATGAGGCTTCATCCTTTTCTGAGCATATATTGGTAGTTGATGACCGGTGATGATAGGTGATTTCTTCCAGGTGAGAGAGTGTAGATACTGAGAGGTTGATCACAATTCAGGAGATGGCACCACATCAATAAAAATATTACCAGCAGTGATCACACTTCATATAATAATTAAAAATGGACAAGAACATGGAGAAAAAAGAGGAGGAACAGGAGAAAGAGGGAAAAGAAAGAGGAGACATGAAGTTGGGAAGGGATCTCAAAGATATGTAGAATGTCAAGAATGGGAGTATATGCATTGAAAATTATCCATATGTGTGAGATTCACAAATAATAAATAACATTAATTTTAAAATAATTAGAGTTTTAGAGTTATTAGCAGTTTTCCAGAATACATACATATGTATGTATGTATGTATGTATGTATGTATGTATGTATGTACGTACGTATGTATGTGTATATGTATTTATTTCCGACAGAAAAGATAGTTTCATGGGTACAGGTAGTTGACACCAAGCCTAGTAACTGGAGTACATTCACCAGAACACACACAGTATGAGGAGAGAGCCAAGTCCCACAAGTTGTTGTCTCTATTCCATACTTACTAGGGCAGTCACGTGACAACACACAACTGATTAGCTAAATCTAATTTTAAAAATGTAGTCTTTATAAATTGTTAAATTTATTCATTGTTTCATTTCTATGCATTGAAGTTTTACCTGTATGTATCTCTGCAGAGTGAATATGCCTGCTATTGTTCATGGGATATTTCTCATGGTACCTGAAGTATTCCTATACAACCATACCTGACAAAGAAAAATAGTCTTCTGAATACAACTGATTTACCAAACTTGTACTATCCAAGATCACCGGAAGCTCTTCTGAATCTTCTGTTGGATATTTTGGTTCAACTTTTATCTTCGGGTTTACACATTTCAATCAAAAAGCCATATTTTAAAATAATTATATACTCACAGATCAACTTTTACAAAACAGAATTCCTGAAATGTGCAGATATTTCTCTATAATTATTCAAATCAATGGCTTGGTAATCATGATTGTTCTAGCTGGGCTTGAAGTTTTTGCCAAGATAAAATTTACAAAATGTAAAGAATAACTGGCTATGTTACGTTCTGGGAGAAGTCACAGGGCTATAAAAATGTGAAAATTATATTCTGCATTCAGCTTTTCTATATAGTTCCTAGCTTTTCAGGTCCATATGAATTAACAAATGCTACTATCTCTTCATTGTGTACAATATAGTGAATAGTGTGACAGAGAAGCAGAGTCCTGCTGATTTTCCCTGTGTTTATCTAATGTTTCTCACATTAAAAATGGAGATAGGCACAATAACCAGAAAGATATCTCTCTCACTCCTCCTCCCATACCGCCTCTTTCTTTGTGTGTGTGTGTGTGTGTGTGTGTGTGTGTGTGTGTGTGTGTGTGTGTTAAGTGTAAAGATAGACTAGGATTTTTTATTTATCCTTGCCTGAGTATGTCCTAGTACTAATTCAGGCTGACCAAAATCTTAAGGCAATCTTCATTTCTCAAGTTTGTGAGTGTTGAGAATGTTAGGTACATAGTATCAAACAACGATTTAAAAAAAAAAAAAACTTTGTAGAAAACAGTCAGAAAGTGAAGAGAAAAATAAGTCTTTTCTAAATGCACTTTCATTTAATGTTGCATTTTCAAAAGACGTGAGTATACATGTTGAGATAAAAAATTATTATGTTGTACATTTTAAATCAATACTAAAATATGGAATGCCAAATCTATGCTTTAAAGGAACTATGATGTTACAAATCTTCAGCTAATATTAACAGCAAACAGAATCAGATTATGAATGAAAATTTTGGCCCATTTAGAAGATTATTAATGCTTTTATATAGACAAAACAGGGATGATTAAAGAGAACATGAAAAAGGCCAGAGATGGTCTTGAGAAAAGACAGAGAAAGAAAGAAAAAAAGGAGAGCTTGTATAAGAATTGGTCTTCAACCTCTCCATGATTGTTAACCGTACTTCCTTCCATCTTGGGATTATTAATTGGGTTATTTTTGCTTATTTCCTTTGGTCCCTGAGCCTTCAATAGCCTGACTAACTTTGTGAAACAACAGATAGATAATCTGATAGCAAAATCTATTCAGTTACATTATCATGTGTTAGTTTTGGAGGACCACGAGAGTCTAGATGAGGTTGTTTCTCTATCCAGGGTGTTCCTAAGTTCCATCTCCACCCATCCTAAAAGAGGAGGCTTCCACCCCTAGACCAAGCAGAGAGGGGCCACCCAGAACCCCCTCTGTCTGGCGATCTGAATTCTTGCTGAGGCTGCGAGGCTAAGCACTGCAAGGGAATATAAATAAAAGTTAAAAATATGTTTCTGGGTTCCCTGAGGGACAAGCCTGACTGCATAGGGGTTGATGTCAAAAGTATCCCCTCTCCAGGAAAAAGACATCGGGACGGGTATGGTCCTTATGCCTCACTGGACAACGACAGGAGGACTGGAGCCATTACAATGTCCCCTTTAATTACTGGAGGTCAGGCCTCTATCCCCACCTTGGCAAGATTAGAATCGCCACAGCCCTTCTATACTTGGAGAAGGGAGGAGATGTCAGGGACAGCCCTGCTTATACACTGAAAACCTAAAATCAGTCATAAGCCTAAAATCAGCAATAGGCCGGACATATATGCCTGCTAACACAAAGACTTGGGTCTCTATGGAAAAACACTGAAACAGAGGGCTATAAACTATTGTAAACAGACAGCTTTTGTTGAAAACTACTAGCCTGAGTAGTCATAAACCTTGTAAATAGGCAGCCTTTGGCAGATAGTACTAAATTAGATTATGACAAGGGAATCATAGGAAGAGTCATAGTGATCTGACCCCTAAACCTTCACCCAGATGATACTCTGTTCTGAAAGATATCTGTACTCCCCCTGAACATCTATGTTCCTGTGTCATCCCCTTCCCCACATTCTGCATTTTTGTGTTTATAACCCCTGTGTTAAAAAGTAAAAATTATGATTTGATAAAAAACAAACAAACAAACAAACAAACAAAAATTAACACACAGTGTACCCCTGGTTCTGCTGATTTAGTTCCTGACAATCTATTTTCTTGTTCTCAGAAATACTTTGAATTATAAAACGTTATTGTGGTTTGTGTTAGTATGCTGGGTGAAATAATTGTTTATTGATCTTATTTTGAACTTCAAAGTTTGTAGTGAGTTGAGGTGTCCTTCTACATGGTTGTAGGTCATATTTGCTTTCATATTGTGAAGTATTGGTTGGTCTGTTGAACATTTTGAAAAACTGGATTCCTTTTTGAGAATTTCATATATGAACACTAACTTTCCCCTTTCTCTCCTTCCTCCCACTCTTCTCAACCCCCCATACTTTTTGAATGCATTTTATTGTTTGATTATCATTTATATGTGTATGTATATATGTATGCATGTATGTGTTTATACAAATATTAATAAATAAAGTGTTTTAAAAAAAAGAAGATTATTAATGAATCTGTATATAAACTTTGTAAGTGGATAATGTGTTCTCTATCCATTGAAACTATGTTTTGATGTCCTATTAATATATTTACTTGTTATTCATACCAATGTAGTAGATCATTTTACTCTACTATGTAAAAAGAATCAATGAAATTGGGAAATTTAGTGTTCTATATTTAATATTTGTGAGGATTTTGATAAATTTAATTAAATATTTTCTTATGATAACTCACAAATCATAAATAAAGAAATGGGTGAGGTTGAACTTATACTTATTTTATCAGCAGAACATAGGAGGTAAAAAATAACATAGCGTCCATAATCATTCACTTCCCCTAATGGGAGAAAACTGCATCAACAAATGGGTCTGTGAAATTAAGTGCAAAACCTGTACTTTTGCATTTGTACATCCAATTGTTTTATTCTTGAGACTGCTGTAATTTTTGTGTGTGTGTGTGTGTGTGTGTGTGTGTGTGTGTGAGTACACTTTCTAACTATCCTTCAGTAGATGTCATTTGACAGTTAGCTACCTTGACACATGCTACAAGTCCTGAGAAATAATACAGGTCAAGGAAAAGGTTAGTGCAGGGAGGCAAGCCTTTTAAGCTTATAATAACCCACACTCAATAACTCTGTGCTATAATATGAAGACGCTGTCAAAACATTGTTTACTATTCTAATTTCCAATCAAAACTCCCTTTTATCCCTGGCTCCTAGACTGTTGTCACATGAGTTTGTCATTTAAAAAAAAAAAAAAAACATGTCCACATAATTGGAAACAATAGCATCTGATTGATTATCAGCATCTTATTATCATGGAAGACTGACTGTGCCAAGCTTAAGAAGTATGCATGGGGTCATCGTTCCTATGAGCATTTCTAGAGAGTAACATCTACTGTAAAGTATCACTGTGGCCTTACCCATCATCTTCTAGATTCTCTTCAACAGAAACAGTTTGCTCTTCAGTTTTTCCATCCTGTTTTTGTAGAACTAGGGCTGCAGCACTGTGATTCAGTTTGTCTGCTTCATACACCACACTGTTCATCAGGTTTTCAGGCACCTCAGTTTGACTCTCGTTTTCTGATGTGTGTTCCGAACTGGGATTCAGGTTTTCTGACACATGAATTGCACTGTGATTTCCACTTTCTGAAGCATGAACCACACTTTGAATCTGGCCTTCTGACGCACGCACCCAACTGTCATTCAGGTTTTCTGCTGATTGCAGCCTGATGCCTTTCTGCTTCTCAGCTTCCTCAGTGACCTTTAATGAAAATTAATATAACTGACTTTAATTCTTTTATTTCTCTTAAGGGAAAGAGTATCTTGTCTGTATGTATGTCTGTGTATGGGTGCTGGGAATTGATACCAGGACCATCAGAAGAACAGCAAGTGCTCTTAACTGCTGAGCCATCCCTCTAGCCCAAGTAACTGAAGTGTTTTAATATACAGTTTCCTTCATTAATTCTATCAATTCACTCATTAGTTTTCCTGATTTTCTTTTTTTAACTTAGAAATGGTTTGTTTACCCTAAAAGTCCAAGTTACAGTCCATTATCACAGGAAAGACAAAGGAGCAGGAACCTGTGGTAACTAGCCATAGTCCATCCACAGACAGGAACAATGAATGCATGCATGCTAACACTACAGTCACTCTAGACTGCAATAACCCTGGCCCCAGCCCAAGAATGGTGCAGTCCAAATTCATAGTAAGTCTTTCAAACCCAGTGACCCAAATTCAGAAAATCCTTCACAGGAATGACCTCAGGCCAACTTGATCTAGGGAATTTCTCATTGAAGACACACTTCCAAACTGATTCTACATTGTGTCAAAAAGACAATCAAAACTACCCATGACAATGTACTTATCCTTTCTATCAATAATTTTGAGTAATTCAGAGTTATTTGATGATAAATACAATACAGTTTGAGAAATTCTTTCTCACAATCCAAATTGCCTTTCTCTATATAAGCTGCTAAATGGAATTTGTATAGTGCATTACATTTTTACATTCATTGGTCAAATAATGGGCATTAAGTCAGACTCCATCTTTTGTCTATTATGAATAATACTGCCATGAACATCCATAATGCAAGACTTGGTATGGATATATTTATTTTTCCTCCTTGGAATGCAGTGAGTAGTAGAATCTTGATGTATTGGATTTCATTTATTTTAATTGTTAAAAAATTCACAACATTTTTGAAATGGAATATTCAATACTGCATTCACACAAGCTGTGTGGGGTGGGTCTACTTCTCCACATCTTTGGGAATACTTATATCTGCACTTAAAATAGAATTATAACTATCACAAAAGTATAAAATGGAATCTAATAGTTTAAAGTTACTTTTTCCTAAGGTTAATCATGTTAGGCAACTTTTGCTGTTTTTAATCGTAATTTCTGTTTCTTCAGGGAAATATATAGTCAAAATATTGAGTTTCAAATGGATTCTCTATTACACTATGGAAAATTTCTATATATATTATGACATATTTATGATATATAAATAACAATTATGAGAACATGACTTGTAAGTCTATTCAAAATCTTGTGTCTGGTTTCTTATCTATGTTTTATCATTTCATTTTTTTGACAGCTGTGTCAATATTTTCTATGGTATCTTCTGCACCTGAGATTCTCTCTTCTGTATCTTGTATTCTGTTGGTGATGCTTACGTCTATGACTCCTGATTTCTTCCCTAGGTTTTCTATCTCCAGAGTAATATTCCTTTGTGATTTCTTTATTGTTTCTACTTCCATTTTTATGTCCTAAACGGTTTTGTTCAAGTCGTTCACCTGTTTGGTTTTGTTCTCTTGTAATTCCTTAAGGGATTTTTGTGTTTCCTCTTTAAGGACTTCTGTTTATCTGTGTTCTCCTAAATTTCTTTGAGAGTGTTGTTGATGACCTTCTTAAAGTCCTCTATCATCATCATTAGAAGTGATTTTAGATCTGACTCTTGCTTTCCTGGTGATATGGGGAATTCAGGACTTTTTAGTGTGGAAGAACTAGGTTCTGATGATGCCAGGTTCCCTTGGTTGCTGATGTTTATGTTCTTACACAGGCCTTTTGCCATCTGTATTTCCTTACCTGCCCTGTCTGACTAGAGCTTATCTTTCCTATTATCTTGTTTGTGTCAGAACTGTGTGGGGTGGGTGTTGCTACTAGGGTTAGAATTGAGGCCCAAGATCTGCTCAGTGCTCCGGCCCAGACTGGAAGGAAACATTGCTCTAGGCCAGGAGTGAATTCCTGGGTCGCAGTGGGTCCCAGTTACTCCATGTTTGGGGCAGGTGTTGCTGTCTCCTTACCTAAGATACTGCCCGGGTTAGAGCTTCTGGGAGACCCTCTTCCTTTGGGTTCTGAGGGACTGGGTGCAAGGCTGCCTCTTGGGATCTGCTGAGTGCTCTGTCCCAGACCAAAAGGCTATCATTTCATTTCTATCATGAAGCTCACAAATTCTTAATTTGTTGAAGCTCAAGTTAACAATTTATTTTTTCCCCATAGGCACTATTTTATTGAAAAATTCATGTATACATATAATGTTTTTATCAAACTCACTCTACATTTTCTTCCTTCCAGTTTCTCCTCTATTCCATCCAATTTCAAGTTTCTCCAAGCCCACATGTGTCTTTGTGTATGCGCGCGCGCGTGTGTGTGCGCACATACTACTAGAAGGCAGTATTGTGTGCATGTCTGTTGCAAAACCAAGGAATCCAATAAGTTCTACTACTGTATGCAAGAGTGTAGAACCATCTATTGGACACGAGTAGCTTCGCAGTGGCAGCATATTTGAAGAAAAGTTACTCAACCTTGTTCAGAAGCCATTAATTACCACATAAATTCTCAGACAGGGATGGAACTTTTTGATTGGGATTTTTGATGGCTTCATCTTACACGGGTGTTGTGCATGAAGTCATAAGCTCTATGAGCTCATGTACACAATTGTCCTACCATGATCAATAAATATATCTCTATTGCAGATGTTCACTATCTACCTCTTACAGTCCTTCTGTCCTCTATTCAATAATCCCAAAATCTTGGGAGGAAAATGAGTGGTATTGACTGTAATGCACTCAACAGCTCCAGTTCTCCGTATTAATCAACATCTACAAAAGGAAATTCCTCTAATGAGGATTGATAGATACACTAATCTATGGGTATAAAGATGGGAACTTAAGGAACAATTTAGTACAATGTTCATTTTGAAAAATAATAGTATTAGATCTCCCATATACCTGTGGCCATGACAGTCAGAAAGCTTTGGCCTGGTTTTCAATATCAGAAATGGATTCCATCTTGCAGAGTGAGTATTAAATCCATGCCATTTATGCCACTATCACACCAGTGGGCATAGCTTGCCAGTTCAATCACTGCTAGGCTGTTCATTTTAAAAATCAAGGTTTAGTGGCATATCTAGGAACTCTTTCTGACACAGAATCATAAAGATTTTCTTCTTTCACAACTTCAAGTTTTGTAATTCTAGCTCTTGAATTTACATCCATGAGTTAATTTTTATGGATGGCATGAGACAAATATTTACAATATATAAGTACAATATATATATAATTATAATATATAAGTAGAATATATAAGTGTGGTCTAAGCACCTTATGCAGCTTTGCCAAACTGCCTTGCTACTTCTGTAAATGCCAACTGACCAAAAATCAGGTTTAATTTTCTGGGCTCCCAGTTATATTCCATTGGTCTACAAGTCATTATCAGAGTCTCTTCCTCATTAGATTTTGAACAGTAAATTTGAA
>JANHMN010000006.1:60836839-60859788 GCA_030674055.1 Rhabdomys pumilio
CCTATACTCAAAAGATAAACAGGCTGAGAAAGAAATTAGGGAAATGACACCCTTCACAATAGTCACAAACAATATAAAACATCTTGGAGTGAACCTAACCAAGCAAGTGAAAGATCTGTATGACAAGAACTTCAAGTCTCTGAAGAAAGAAATAGAAGAAGACCTCAGAAGATGGAAAGATCTCCCATGCTCCTGGATTGGCAGGACTAATTTAGTAAAAATGGCCATCTTGCCAAAAGCAATCTATAGATTCAATGCAATCCCCATCAAAATTCCAAATCAATTCTTCATAGAGATAGAAAGAGCAATTTGCAAATTTATTTGGAACAACAAAAAACCAAGAATAGCGAGAGAACTATTCTCAACAACAAAAGAATTTCTGGGGGAATCACTGTCCCTGACCTCAAACTGTACTACAGGGCAATAGTAATAAACACTACATGGTATTGGTACAGAGACAGGCAGGAAGATCAATGGAATAGAATTGAAGACCCAGAAATGAGCCCACATACCTATGGTCACTTGATCTTTGACAAAGGAGCTAAAACCATCCAGTGAGAAAAGGACAGCATTTTCAGCAAATGGTGCTGGTTCAACTGGAGGTCAACATGTAGAAGGATGCAAATTGATCCATGCTTATCTCCTTGTACAAAGGTCAAATCCAAGTGGATAGAAGACCTTCACTGAAAACCAGATACACTGAAACTAATAGAAGAGAAGGTGGGGAAGACCCTTGAATACCTAGGCACAGGGGAAAAGTTTCTGAACAGAACACCAATGGCTTATGCTCTAAGATCAAGAATTGACAAATGGGACCTCATAAAATTGCAAAGCTTCTGTAAGGCAAAGGACACTGTCAATAAGACAAAATGGCAACTAACAGATTGGGAAAAGATCTTAATCAATCCCACATCCAATAGAGGGCTAATATCCAAGATTTACAAAGAACTCAAGAAATTATACTTCAGAAAACCATATAACCCTATTAAAAAATGGGGTACAGAGCTAAACAAAGAATTCTCAACAGAGGAAACTCGAATGGCTGAGAAGCACCTTAAGAAATGCTCAACTTCCTTAGTCATCAGGGAAATGCAAATCAAAACAACCCTGAGATACCATCTCACACCAGTCAGAATGGCTAAGATCAAAAACTCAGGTGATAGTAGATGCTGGCGAGGATGCAGAGAAAGAGGAACACTCCTCCACTGTTGGTGGGATTGCAAGCTGGTACAACCACTCTGGAAATCAGTCTGGCGGTTCCTCAGAAAACTGGACATAGCATTACCTGAGGATCCAGCTTTACCACTCCTGGGCATATACCCAGAAGATGCTCCAAGGACATATGCTCCACTATGTTCATAGCAGCCCTATTTATAATAGCCAGAAGCTGGAAAGAGCTATGATGTCCCTCAACAGAGGAATGGATACAAAAACTGTGGTACATCTACACAGTGAAGTATTACTCAGCTATTAAAAATAATGAATTTGAGAAATTTTTAGGTAAATGGATCTATTTAGATCCATCCATTAGTTAGTTAGAAATTATCATCCTGAGTGAGTTAACCCAATCACAAAAGAACACACATGGTATTTACTCACTGTTAAGTGGATGTTAGCTCAAAAGCTTAGAATAGCAAAGACTCAACTCACAGATGACATGAAGCTCATGAAGAAGGAAGATCAAGAGGGGATGCCTCAATTCTACTTAGAATGAGTAACAAAAATACTCAAGGGAGCAAATATGAAAACAAAACATGGGACAGAAACTGAAGGAGGAGCCATCAGGAGACCATTCCACCTGGGCATCCATCCCATGTACTGTCACCTAAGCTAGACGTTGATGTGGATGGCTGGAAGTGCACGCTGTCAAGAACCTGATATAGCTGTCTCCTTAGAGGTCTGCCAGAGACTGACACATTCAGAGGACTTTGCTCACAGCTAACCACTGATATGATCAAGGGTTTCCCAATGGACAACTTGGATCGAAGACTGAAGGAGCAGGAAGAGTTTGTGACCCCAAGAGGAAAGCAACAATACCAAACAACCAGAGCCCCCCAGGGTCTAAACCACCAGCCTGGGAGCACATACGGAGGGACCTACGACTCCAGCGGTATATGTAGGAGAGGACGGCCTTGTTGGGCATAGGTGGGAGAGGAGATTCTTGGTCCCATGGAAAACGAACACAGAAGTGGGGGGGGAGGGGAATGTGAGGGTGGGAAGGTGGGGGGGTGGGGGTGGGGGTAGGTGCAGGCACAGCCTCATAGAAGCACAAGGAGCGGGGATGGGATAAGGGGTTCCTGGGTGGTGGGGGAAATGGGATAAAAGGATAAAACTTGAAATGTAAATATTATAACCAACTACAAAAAAATGGGGGAGTTGTTAGAACCAACATCTTTAAAAAAATGTCAGCCCTCTAGGAAAAAAAAATGATTTTTTTTCTTGACACTAAAACTTGTTCTGAGAACTGTATATTGCAGAATACACAGCCTTGGTGTATCTACTCATCAAGCAAAATGAGCAGACCTACTCAAACCTCCGGTGTCCGGGAATTCCATCTGGATACAGTGAAGACACAGCGTCAGAGGCTTATCAATTTACTCTTACCCCCACCCCTCTTCTAATGTCTCAATGCTCATAATCAGCTTGAAGAAGTTAAAGAAGAGTCAGTGCCCCTATTTCCTGGGTTGGGGACTAAGGTGGTTAATATTGGGCTGTCTTTCTGGGGAAAAGTAGTGATTTTGTTGGAACAGGGAGGATTAGTTAGGATTTATGACATAGCCATAACCTATTGGTAGAAATCTGTATAATTAGTATCAAGATGAAGTTATAATTTCTTAAATGGTACAAAATTCACTTGAATTTCAAATTTAAGGTTTTCACTGGTATGAGCTTCTTATTGATATGAAAGTGAAATGAATATTGATACTCTCATGGGCATTGTGCCTGTATAACACATTTAGAAATACAAGGCTTAGATCCAGTCCTTCTTTAACTTTTTTAACTGATTTGGAATGGTTATCCTGTGAGTTAAGGGACTATAGCAAATTCATGACTTTGAGTTTATTGTTAGGGTGTTTTCTATATTTTATTTAGAAATAGCTGACAGGAGTTAACAGACAACAGTTCAGGCTACCTTACATGGATAGTTGGATTTCAAAACATCAGAAATCCATAGAATTGACATCACAAATATTTCTATATTAATGTTCATTTTGATTAGAGACCTGTCTGCTCCTGACAGCTTCCTGTCTTGGATTCTAAGAAGAAATTGAGCATCCTTGGAATTACTCCAGTTGTGGTGAGACAGCCACTAGGCAAGAATTGCCTCTCTCCATCTACAGAGAAATTACTGTCCAGAAAAGGACACACTTGCAGAATAGTCGACTGATTATATCTGCCTAGACAGAGTAATCAGCCCTTAATAATTCTGCATCACTATGGTCTGTCAGATGAGTTTGGGTCAGAAGGCTGAAGATTTGATGCTCCAACGTTCAGTAGTATAGGGGCTGTCCAGGTGTTCAGTGGTCTCTATAAATTGGCTAAGTTTTAGAAGCTATGCTTAGTGCTTCCCATAACTTTAGTTAACTCAGTCATTCTGGATTTCTGACGGGGTTGAAGACCTATAGTCTCATAGCAAATCCTGGCTATTTACTTTGAGAGAAAAGATCTGAGTGGATGGTTTTCAGGTGACATTCATTCTAAAGCCAAGAAAAAGCCAGGTTCAAAACTAAGTGTTTTAGTCAAGAGAGATGACAGAGGTTCTGGTTAGTCAACAAAAGGATGAACTGGGTATGAATACTATCTTGTACCTCACTGGTACAAATAGGAATAATTATGCTCTAATTGTATTTTGAGAGAAAAGTTTTATTTTAACAGGAAGGATGATATGTAGGAGGAACTAAGGGGGAAGGAGCACCAAGAGGAAAAAATGGAGTAAGGAGAGGAGAAGATGAAGTAGAGGAGAAGCTAGGTGATGAGAGAGAGAAAGTGAGAGGGGGCATGGAGGCAGAAGTTCACGTGTCTCCACCAGTCAAAGATAGTTTATGTATCTAGGTTGGGTATTGGGTTACACTTCTGATTGAGCATTACCATACTTATAAAGCCTTTGATTAACATTTTTGAAAAATTGTATAAAAGCAAAATGGAAAAGGGGGTACAGGATATGGGGTTTTCTAGGGAAGGCAAATGAGGAAAGAGGATGGGATCTGAAATGTAAATAAAATATCCAATAAAAAAAAGAATTTAATGAAAATAAAAACACATCATACCAAAACTTGTGGGACACAATGAAAGCAGTGCTAAGAGGAAAAATTATAGCTCTAAGTGCCTACAAAAAGAAACTGGAGAGAGCATGCACTAGCAGCTTGACCAGCACATCTGATAGCTCTAAAATAAAAAGAAGCAAAAGCACCCAACAGGAGTAGACGGCAGAAAATAATCAAACTCAGGACTGAAATGAACCAATTAGAAACAAAAAGAACTGTACAAAGAATCAACAAAACTAGGAGCTGGTTCTTTGAGAAAATCAACAAGAAAGATAAACCCTTAGCCAGACTAACCAAAGGGCACAGAAACAGTATCCAGATTAATAAAATCCGAAATGAAAAGGGAGACATAACAAGAAAAACTGAGGAAATTCAAAAAAATCGTAAGATCCTACTCCAAAAACCTATACTCAACAAAACTGGAAAATTTGGATGAAATGGACAATTTCCTAGACAGACACCAGGTACCAAAGTTAAGTCAGGATCAGATAAACCATCTAAATAGTCCTATAACCCCTAAAGCAAAAACAGCAGTCATTAAAAGTCTCTCTACCATAAAAAGCCCAGGACCAGATGGTTTTAGTGCAGAATTCTCTCAGACTCTCCAAGAAGACCAAAAACCAATTCTCTATAAATGATTCCACAAAATAGAAACAGAGGAAACACTACCCAATTTGTTCTATGAAGCCACAATTATGCTCACACCTAAACCCCACAAAGATCCAATAATAAAAGAGAACTTCAGATCAATCTCCCTTATGAATATCGATGCAAAAACACTCAATAAAATTCTCACAAACTGAACCTAAGAACACATCAAAACTATCATCCACCATGATCAAGTAGGCATGAATCCAGGGATGGTTCAATATTAAATATTCAATATTCAAAATCTGTCAATGTAATCCAGCATATAAACAAACTCAAAGATAAAAAAAACTGCATGATCATCTCACTAGATGCTGAGAAATCATTTGACAAAATTCAACACCCCTTCATGGTAAAAGTCTTGGAAAGAATAGGAATTCAAGGCCCATTCCTAAACATAGTAAATGCAATATACAGCAAACTAGTAGCAAACAAAAAACTAAATTAGAGAAACATGAAGCAATCCCACTAAAATCAGGCACTGCCCACTCTCTCCCTACTCATTCAATATAGTACTTGAAATTCTACCCAGAGAAATTTGACAATGAAAGGAGATCAAAGGGATACAAATTGGAAAGGAAGAAGTCACAATATCACTATTTGCAGATAATATGATAGTATACTTAAGTGACCCCAAAGCATCCACCAAGCACTGAGCAGATCCCGGCCAGTAGCTCTGCACCCAATCTCACAAACCCCAGAGGAAGCAGGCCTCCCAGGAGCTCTAACCCAGACAGTATCTTAGGTAAGGAGACAGCAACACCCGCCCCAAACAAGAAGTAACTGGGACCCACTAAGATCCAGGAATTCACTCCTGGCCCAGAGTACTGATTCCTTCTGGTCTGCACCTGAGCACTGAGCAGATCATGGGCCTCAGCTCTAACCTCAGTAGTAACACCCACCCCACACAGTTCTGAAACAACCAAGATAATAGGAAAGACAGGCTCCAGTCAGAGACAGTGACTACAGGTAGCACTCAGGAGATAAGGATGGCAAAAGGCAAGCACAAGAACATAAGCATTAGAAACCCAGGGTACTTGGCATCATTAGAACCTAGTTCTCCCACACTAGAAAGTCCTGAATTCCCCATATCACCAGGAAAGCAGGAGTCAGATCTAAATTCACTTCTAATGATGACAATAGAAGGACATAACACTCTCAAAAAAATTGAGGAGAGCACAGGTAAACAGGTAGAGGTCCTTAAAGAGGAAACACAAAAATCCCTTAAAGAATTACAAGAGAACACAATCAAACAGGTGAAGGAATTGAACAAAACCATCCAGGACATGAAAATGGGAGTAAAAAAAAAAAAATAAAGAAATCTCAACGAGAGACTACCCTGGAGATAGAAAACCTAGGAAAAAGATAAGGAGTCACAGATGCAAGCATCACCAACAGAATACAAGAGATAGAAGAGAGAATCTCAGGTGCAGAAGATACCATAGAAAATATTGACACAACTGTCAAAGAAAATGCAAAATGCAAAAGTTCTTAATACAAACATCCAGGAAATCCAGGACACATTGAGAAGACCAAAGCTAAAGATAATAAGTATAGATGAGAGTGAAGATTTCCAAATTTAAGGGCCAATAAATATCTTCAACAAAATTCTACAAGAAAACTTCCCTAACCTAAAGAATGAGATGCCCATAAACATACAGAAGGCTACAGAATGCCAAATAGACTAGACCAGAAAAGAAATACCGCCCATCACATAATAATCAAAACACCAAATGCACAAAACAAACAAAGAATATTAAAAGCCATAAGGGAAAAAGGCCAAGTAACATATAAAGGCAGACCTATCAGAATTATACCAGATTTCTCAACAGATACTATAAAAGCTAGAGGATGCTGGACAGATGTTGTACAGATCCTAAGAGAACACAAATGCCAGCCCAGGCTACTTTACCCAGAAAAAACTCTCAATTACCTTAGATGGAGAAACCAAGATATTCCATGACAAAACCAAATTTACACAATATTTTTCCACAAACCCAGCATTACAAAGGATAATAGAGGGAAAGCTCCAATACAAAGAAAGTAATTATACCCTATACCTTAAAAAGAACATGAAAGTAATCCTCTTCCAACAAATTCAAAAGAAGATAGCCACACAAAGATAATTCCACCTCTAATAACAAAAATAACAGGAAGCAACAATCATTTTTCCTTAATATCTCTTAACATCAATGGACTCAATTCAACAATAAAATGATATAGGCTAATGGACTGGATATGTAGACAGGTCCCAGCATTTTGCTCCATACAGGAAAACCACCTCAGTGACAAAGACAAACACTATGTTAGAGTAAAAGCAAATGGTCCTAAGACGCAAGCTGTAGTAGCCATTCAAAAACCTCCAGCCTGAGAACACAAAGAGAGGGACTCATGGTTCCACCTGTATAGGTAGTTGAGGGTAGCCTTGTCAGGCTTCAGTGGAAGTGGACAGCCTTGGTGCCTGGAAGTTTGGATTCCCTAGTGTTGGGGAATTTGAGAGCAGGGAGGTGAAAATGGGAGGATGGTGGGAGTACACCCTCATAGAAACTCCCAGAATTATATGGATTAGACATGACAGAGGCAGGCCTCCAGAAGACTAGATTCCAGAATTCAAACAAAAATTTTCTTGATACTAAAATCTGTTTTGAGAATTATATATTGCAGAATACGCAGCCTTGATGTATCTACTCATCAAGCAAGCTGAGCAGACCTGCTCGAACCTCTGATGTCCTGGAATTCCAGCTGGATGCAGTGAAGATACAGTGTCAGAGGCTTATCAATTTACTCTTTCCCCCGCCCCTTTTCTAATATCTCAATGCTCATAATCACCTTGAAGAAGTTAGTGAAGAGTCGGCACCCCTACTCCCTGGGCTTGGGGACTGAGGTGGTTAATATTGAGCTGTCTCTCTAGGGAAAAGTAGTGGTTTTGTTGGAACAGGGAGTATTAGCTAGGATTTATTGCATAGCCATAACCTATTAGTAGAAATATGTATAATTGTTATTAAGATGAAGTTATAATTTCTTAAATGGTACAAAATTTACTTTGACTTTATATTTAAGGTTTACATTGTTATGAGTTTCTTATTGGTATAAAAGTGAGATTAATAGTGTTACTATCATGGGCATTGTGCCTGTATAACACATTTAGAAATACAAGGCTTAGACCCAGTCCTTCTTTAACTTTTTTAACTGATTTGAGATGGTTAGCCTGTGAGTTAAGGGCCTATTGCAAATTCATGGCTCTGACTTTATTGTTAGGGTATTTTCTATATTTTATTTAGAAATAGCTGAGAGGAGTTAACAGACAGCAGTCCAGATTACCTTACATGAATAGTTGGTTTTCAGAGCATCAGAAGTCCACAGAATTGATCTTACAAACATTTCTATATTAATGTTCATTTTGATTAGAGACCTTTCTGCTCCTGACAGCTTCCTGTCTTGGATTCTAAGAAGAAATTGAGCATCTTTGGAGTTACTCCAGTTGTGGTGAGACAGCCACTAGGCAAGAATTGCCTCTTTTCATCTACAGACAAATTACTGTCCAGAAAAGGACACACTTGAGAAATAGTCGACTGATTATATCTGCCAATACAGAGTAATCAGCTCTTAATAATTCTGCATCACTAGGTTTGTCAGATGATCCTGGGCCAGAAGGCTGAAGATCAGATGCTCTGATGTTTTGTAGTATAGGGACTGTCCAGTTGTTCAGCAGCCCCTATAAATTGTCTAAGTTTTAGAAGCTATGCTTTGTGCTTCCCATAAGTTCAGTTAATTCATTCATTTGGATTTCTGATGGGGTTGAAGACTTATAGTCTCATAGCCAATCTTGGCTACTTACTTTGAAAGAAAAGATTTGAGACGATGGTTTTCAGCTGACATTCATTCTAAAGCCAAGAAAAAAGTCAGGTTCAGGACTAAGTCTTTTAGTTTAGAGAGATGACAGAGGTTCTAGTTAGTCAACAAAATGATGGACTGGACATTAGGTCTATTTTGTACCTTACTGATACAAGTTGGTATAGTTATGTCTAATTGTATTTTGAGAGAAAAGTTTTATTTTAACAAGAAGGGTGTTATGTAAGAGGAGCTAAGATGGGAGGAGTAAGGAAAGGAAGAAGAGGAGAAGGAGAGGAGGAGCTAGGAGATGAGAGAGAGGGGGTTGAGAGGAGAGGGGATGTCGAGTGTCTCTGCCAGTCAAAGATAGTTGGTATATCTAGGTTGGGTATTGGGTTACACTTCTGATTGTATGGGCATCTTGTTATTGAGCATTACCAAACTCATAAAGCCTTTGATTAACATTTTTTAAGTTACTAATAAAAAAAGAAAGAAATTTTTTTTAAAAAGAAAAATAAAATTAACTAAAAGAAATCAGTAACCTTCCTCTATTTAAAGAATAAAAGGCTGAGAAAAAAATTAGAGAAATGACACCCTTCATAATAGTCACAAATAATATATAATACCTTGTTGTGAATCTAACCAAGAAAGTGACAGATCTGTACAACAGAACTTCAAGTCTTGAAGAAAGAAAATGAAGATCTCAGAAGATGGAAAGATCTCCCGTGCTCATGGATTGGCAGGATTAATATAGTAAAACATGGTCATCTTGCTGAGAGCAACCTGCAGATTCAATGCAATCCACATCAAAATTCCAACTAAATTCTTCACAGAGATAGAAAGAGCAAGTCTTCAAATTCATTTGGAATTATAAAAAAAAAAAAAAACCAACAAAAAAAAATAGCAAAAACTATTCTCAACAATAAAAGAACTTCTGGAGGAACCACCATCCATGACCTCAAGCTGTACTACAGAGCAGTACTGATAAAAATTGCATGGTATTGGAACAGAGACAGGCAGGAAGATCAATGGAATAAAACTGTAGAGTCTGATTAACCCCTATACCTATGGTCATTTGATATTTGACAAAGAAACTAAAATGATTCTGTGTATAAAAGACAGCATTTTCAACAAATGGTGCTGGTTCATCTGACGATCAGCATGTAGAAAGATGAAAATTGATCCATTCTTATCTCCTTGTACAAAACTCAAGTCCAAGTAGGTCAAGGACTTCCACATAAAACCACACCCTCTGAAACTAATAGAAGAGGAGGTGGGGAAGACCCTTGAACACATGGGCACAGGGGAGAAGTTTCTGAACATGACACCAATGGCTTATGCTCGAAGATCATGAAATGACAAATGGGACCTCATAAAATTGCAAATCTTCTGTAAGGTAAAGGTCATTGTCAATAAACAAAACAGCTAATATCCAAAATATCCAAAAACCTCAAGAAGCTAGACTCTAGACAATCAAATAATCTTATTTAAAAATGGGGTACAAAGATCAACAAGGAATTTTCAATGGAAGAATATAGAATGGCAGAGAAGCACCTAAAGAAATATTCAACATCTTTAGTAATCAGGAAAATGCAAATCAAAACAAACCAGAGATTCCACCTCATACCAGTCAGAATGGCTAAGATTAAAAACTCAGATGACAGTAGATGCTGGCAAGGATGTGGAGAAAGAGGAACACTCCTCTATTGTTGGTGGGATTGTAAGCTGGTACAACCACTATGGAAATCAGTCTGGCAGTTCATCATAAAATTGGACATAGCATTATCTGAGGACACAGCTGTACCACTACTGGGCATATACCCAGAAGATGCTCCAATATATAACAAATCCACATCTCCACTATGTTCATAGCAGCCTTATTTATAATAGCCAGAAGCTAGAAAGAACCCAGATGTCCTTCAATAGAGGAATGGATACAGAGAATGTGATACATTTACACAATGGAGTACTAGTCAGCTATTTAAACACAATGAATTCATGAAATTTTTAGGCAAATGATGGAACTAGAAAATATCATCCTGAGTGAGGTAACCCAGTCACAAAAGAACACAGATGGAATGCATTCATTGATAAGTGGGATATTAGCCCTAAAGCTCATAATAACCAAGACATAACTCACAGACCACATGAAGCCCATGAAGAACAAATACCAAAGTGTGGGTGCATCAGTCCTTCTTAGGAGGAGTAACAAAATACTAACTGGAGCAAATATGGAGATAATGTGTGGAGCAGAGACTGGAAGAGGGACCGTCCAGGTAGTGCCCTACTTGGGGATCCATCCCAGGTGCAGTCAACAAAGGCAAACACTGTTGTGGATGTCAGGAAGTACATACTGGCAGGAGCCTGATATACCTGTCTCCTGAGAGACTCTGCCAGAGCCTGACATACACAGAGGTGGGTGCTAGTATATAATCACTGAACTGATTACAGGATCCTCAATGGAGGAGTTAGAGAGAAGACTGAAGGAGTTGAAAGAGCTTGCAGAATATGATAATAGCAAATTGTATCTGAAAAATAACTCTTTGAGTTATAAATCTTTAACTAAAGAAAAACCAGGACTCAAATGAGAAAGTATGGGTCATTTTATTACTTACTTAAATGTATACAGTGTGCAAAAATGAGAGGTTTCGATGATTAATGAGTAGGAGATTTTAATACTGCTGTAATTTTTCAAAATACCTACTCTTTAATTTCCTAATTTTAGAAATATTGTTAATTGAAAGGAAAGAGGTAGAGGTCCAATTAGACTTGAGGCCTATTTCTCTAAACTTTCTACACAGGGCAGAAAACCTGGACAGGGTGAGAGGCATTTAGAGGCCATAGAATAAATGTGATACCTAAATAATAGAGAATCAATGTGTACTTGGTGAACTACTGTGTAAAAAGAATAAATAAAGTTGAGAAGTTCAGTGTTTTATATTTAATAATTGTGAGGCTTCTGATAAATTTAATTAATTATTTTATTAATTATAACTAAGAACTCATAAATCAAGAAATTGGTGAGATTGAACTTATAGTTATTTTATCAGTGAGCTGTAGGAGGTATGAAGTAACATACCATCAATAATCATTATCTTCCCCTAATGTGAGAAAATTGCCTCAACAAATGGGTCCATGAAGTTAAGTGAAAACCACTACATTTGCATTTGTATATCCAACAGTTTTATTTTGTAGACTGCTGTCATTTTTGTGTGTCTGTGTACGTGTGTGGGTATGTGTATGTTGTAGGTGTGTGCACGTGTACAGTGTGTGTGTGCATGCACATGTATGCATGTGGGGAGTATTTGTATGTTTCTTGTGTTAGTGTGTGTGTGTGTGTGTGTGTGTGTGTGTGTTTGTACAGGTGTGTCTATGTGTGTTCTGGATTAATGATGTTAGCTAATCTTTAAGTCTCTATTTTATTATCTTCAAATCAAAGCCCACAGATATGGAAAGTCTTTCATTTAAATAGCTACAATATGGGTCATTTATTTTTTTATTTATTGAAATAAACATGTATTTCAACACCCAGGAAGCTATGTTGAATTATCTTAAATTACAACTTGCCACAGCTTAAAATCACCTAGAACTAGAGCCTTAACTGAGAAATTCTGTACATCAGGTTTGCTGTGGGGATGTCTGTAGGGTATTTTCTTGTTAACTGTAGAAGGACACACTACGGGTACCAATGTTCCACAGGCTGAGTACTGAGAGCTAACTGTGAGCAAACAGCTTGCTTTTGTTTCATTCCTTTCTTGTCTGTGGATGTGGTGTGACCAGATCCTGACTCTGATTTCCCCACTGTGATGAACTATATCCTAGAACTGTAAGCCAAGTACTCCCTTTTCTCCAGGATGTTGCTTTATTGGGGTGTTTGATCACAGTAACAGAAATGAAGAAGTGACAATAGTAAAGTGACCCTTAAAAAGTTTTGTGATGAGTACCTGATGTTCAAGATAAAATACAGTGTACCAGAGATATAAATATGGCAATGGCCAGTGAAAAATATAAAGAGCATTCTGCAGACTCTCTAAGAAAGAATGAAGTTCTCACAGAGTATGCCAACTGGATTTTCAAACTGCTGGTATTCGTATACAGATGTATATAACCATCTGGTGTTTATCAAGCATAATGAGAGGTAAATGATCATCCTGTCCAAAATTTTCCCACATGCAAATGCACACAACTTTATAAAGCTCACACTTATTCTCTTGTGCCTATATTTATCATTTCCTAATTTCACAAAGCCACTTTTGCTTTTTCTGTGAATATTTCTGATTATCCTTCAACATATCTCTAACCTAAGCTTTTGTCTTCCTCCTATTCTAGAACAAGGCACTATACATGATTCGTGTATCTCAGCTTTAAAAAACTTTCTTTTAAAGGTTGACAAAAGTAATGAGCATGTTTAAGACAGATTTTCAGTTTGAAGTCATTTTTCCTTCTCGCTATTGTGACTGCAGTCATTATACCTCTTGAAGGAAAACTTGTATAAATGGAGAGAAAACCTGTATTTGAGAAAAACATCTTCAATGTCTTATTTTCAGAAAACTTCAACTAAAATGATGTCTAATTATTCATGTGTAATAAACTTGTAAGTATATATGACTGCATAATAAACTTTCAGTTTTGCATCAAGATTTATTCTTTAACTCTAAAGGCATTAACTGCTTTTAGAATATATTAATATACAGTATAAATAATATACAATAATTATTATGTGAAAATAGTCATAAACTTGCAAGTCACAAGGAATATTTTATTACCAATAAATGCATAATAATACTCTATATGTTCATGGCAGAATTCACAGATAAATAAAAAATTAAGGTGCCATTTAACAAGGATGGCGTTTTGGATATTAATTTTTTGGGATGTAAAGATTGAGAAAAATGAAGGTAACAACACACTCTACACAAAAGAGCTGAGGGAAAACCAAAGCTACAGTACAGTTTGCAGATGATGAAAAACACAAGAAATATCAAGGAGTGAAGGGGTTGTAGCCTGTGTGGCTTTCCAAGGCCGAAGAGAACTAATACAATCAAAAGATAAACCATGTGGTCCTGAATTTCTGCTCTGGGCTGCATGATAAGATCATAGTTTCCAGAAGCCTGGAATTCAGCTAGAGATAGCCTTTGAAAATGACTCCAAAGATTAACTTTATCATTGCAGGAGTTCAGGTTGATTCTCTGTATACTTCCCTTAGGTGAACTCAGATGCCAAATTGAGAGGTTATTACTATTAAGTGAGTTTCTTTGGGGCACTCTAGGAATGAAATTTAATGACATGAACATATCAACCTACTATAGAGCCTGGGAGAGAAACAGGTACATCAGGCAATCACAGAAAAGAGGAGGGCTGGATATCAAAACATAAAGAAATTCAAGAATCAAGGGAGTTGAGTGGTGAACAGTTCTAGGTCAGCAGCGCCCCCACCCCACCCCCACCCCGCATTCACAGTAGAATAACTGTCAAGCTCAGAGATGACCACCTTTGACTCCCAAGACATCTTAATGACAAAGGTCAATATACTAGTCATCAGAACTGAAGGCATTGGCAGTTCCCTCCTCGCTCTAGTTTTCTGGGCTACTTAGGAAAGCTGACACATCTTTCTCCACATGACTCCCAACCTGTACCTTGGCCCTGACTCCCAGTCACAGTTACCTGTCATTCTTGTCTCGCTCATTGACGCTAGTTTTTTCAAGTATGAGTCTGCTCTGAACCATGGCAACAGCACCTCGGCTCGCAGCCTTGTGTATCTTTCCAAAAGCTTTGTAGCTTTTGGGCTTTCTGAAGGAGTGGACAGCTATAGCATCCCAGCACTGCCCATCAGGGCCCAGGAAGGACTCCCTCTGGCTGGTGGAGGGACCAGAGGAAGAATGCCTTTGGTTCCAGTTGCCAAAGAACTTCTTCATGGTGGAGCTCCCCCATCCACCACCTCAAGTCACCAGACCCCTGCCCCTCCCCCTTGGTTGTTGGCCACTCTCAACCAACACACTGTTATATGTCAAAAGGAAGCCAAGTGAGTTTTGTCACCACAACCACCACCACAAAGCACCCACAAGCAAGCTCAGTAGGATAGAGTCCAGGCAGCACAGGTACTCCTATCAACTGAAGTCCAATCCCACTGTTGCCAAGCAACGCATCAAAACACAGGCATGCGCACTCTGACCAATTGGAACGCCTGGATCAAACTACTATGATAGGAGTTCTCAGCATGTTTGTTGTTTATGCTCATGGCCTCATCTGGGAAATTGGATTGCTATCTCAGTCTAGCCTTGGTTCTGAGAAACCAAACATCTGCTGGGGACTGCTAGAGCCTGCTGGAGCCGGTTGGAGCCAGCACTGGTTTAGTCTCCAAGAGCAAGAGCAATTTCCTAAAAACCTGTCAGTCAAGCTGCCCTTTCTTTGACTTCCTTCCAAAAAAAAAAAAAAAAAAAAAAAAAAAAAAAAAAAGCCACTGTGCCCCCACTGTTGTCTATAGGGATTGAGCAGGAGCCTTTAGGCAAGGAAGACAACTTTGGTGACTCCAAAAGCAGTGACATTATTTTGGGTTTTTGGTTTGCTTGTTTGTTTAGTTGGTTGGTTTGGTTTGGTTTGGTTTGGTTTGGTTTGGTTTGGTTTGGTTTGGTTTGGTTTGGTTTGGTTTGGTTTGGTTTGGTGTGGTTTGGTTTGGTTTGGTTTGGGGGTTTTTTATTTTTGTTGTTTTTTGTTGTTGATGGAGAGGTATTTTTGATTCCAAAAGGGGATTTCACTAACAGAGAGCTGGATGAGCTCACTTCCTAGACAGCTGGCCCAGAAATGAAAGAAGTCTGCCTGCCTCTGCCTCCCATATGCCAGGATTAACAATATGCACCACCACACCCAGCCATATTTGCATTTTTTTTTTGGCAGAAACAAGCACCAGTTAGCCTGATAAATGAGAAGCCATCCAGTCTTTTTTCTGCCCTTCGGAGCAGCCTTTCCTTCACTGTATCTATGCTGTTGGATGTGTCTGCTTGAGTTAGGAACGTTATCAACACTATAATTATTTACTCCTTTGCTTCTCGTGACTCCTGTAATTTCTTTAATCTCTAGGTAATAATGTCAATGTGATATGTGACTGAACATGAGCCTGAAACAAGACAGGAAAGAATGTTAGTCTTCCATGGACTCTTCTGGAGTTTCTGCTTCCAATTTTCTGCCTCCAGCTCAAGCCTTGGCTTCCATTATAAACAGAAATGAACACTTTCCTTCTCAGACCTGGTTATTGTCAATGTTTTATTAGAGCAATATTGGGACACCCAACTATTAAGATTGTAGTCTCCCGTGTATGGACATCTTTCCTGAGGAAAAATGCAAAATGGAGGACTGTCTTGTCTTAGGGGGACTTCCTCTTCTCTGCCTGATTTGGGGAACATGATCCCAACACTCTCTTCTTAAAGAATGTCACATAGCCTTGTTGAGATTACAGGTTCAACTCCCTGTCTCTTAATAAGAACCTTACAGCAAGCACTAGGGATTCCTGCAATGCCTCGCCATGCAAATGAGGCATTCCTAGTACATTAAGCTCCAGCCAATAATGCATACTCAACCTGGAAATACATACCCTATTCCAAAAACTATGTAGCCCTTCGTCATCCCATATAAAACAGAGCTGCCTCACTGAAGCTCATCCTGGAAGTCAGACATTCTGTAACACCCATACTTTCTGGCTACCCAAACACTGCTCACCTAACTTCAGCAACCCAGCACTCAAGGACTAGTGGCGAATGGCCCACAAGGAAGGAAGACACACACAGCAACAGAACCATGAACTGGGACAAGAAACTAGCTAAAAGCACTCTCATTCTGATGTCCACAGGAGAGAATCTTCCTCCCACATTTACAGCTCTCACATTGGAGTTTCCCTTGGGAGCCTGTAAACATCTGCAAATTGGAAGAGCGTCATCAACATGTGGGTCAAACAAACGTCTCACCAGGATCTCACTGGAAACTGCTCTCTTATTTTCTCCCCACTGTTTTTTGCACAATCTTAATGGGTGACATTCTCCTTTGCCCAGTTACTAATAACCAATAAACAGTTCAGCTCAAAAGCAAGCCTTCATTAGCACTACTACGTGATCTACCTCTGCATTGTTCACAGTGTAGAGTGTGAGTTAGTGCTGCGTGTGCCATTGTAGTCTCGTTCACTGTTACACTATGTGCACCACTTGTAAAACAAAAGTACTGATGACCAGATAAAAGTCCTGTACAAGGTGTTGACTCCATTTGGTCAGTAGCTGACTGTGCTCTAACCTCAATGTTTTGTGATTAATGACCTTTGCTGCATATGTTTTAAACTCTCCCAGTTATCTTCACTGTTGTATGCATAATTGTTCTTTGTTGCTATGGTATGTCTTCATGTTAGCAAAATATGAAACTCTGTGAAGAAAACCCTTCACTCTTAAGAAACTAAAAGCACCTCTTTGCATAGCAGAAAAAAATTGCTTGTCCTTGAGGATTTTCCATCAGGAAATTAAAATGAGGCATCCCCTGTCACTTTGATCTTTGGTGACTTTTGCAGCACACTCAGAACCAGAATCACTAGTTGTGTTTCTGGCACTTCTGATGTTCTTCCTCACTCAGTGATCAGACTGAGATAGAACTGCCTCCACCATGGCCTGCCTGCAGGAACTAAGTAAGATCTTACTGTAAGTTGAAGGAAGATCTGCCCTAAAAGAAGGACTGTGAAAAATGAATCACTATATCTAGTTGTAGACAAATTGTGTTACAATTAGCCCAGGGGCGATGGAATGCAAACTATTAGTCATCATAAAAAATATTTACTCCGGAAAAAACCCAGAGGGGTACAGCCAGCAGAGGTGAGCTGTGTACTGTCTCATGAGCTCCATCCTCTGTCCCAGACTCTGCCTGCCTTTCCAAGGATGCTTTCTGGGACCCAGGAAAATTTAGGTGAGAACCCCTCCCCTCAATCCTCTTGACGTTTGGTACAACTGAGGCACAGCCAGCAAGCTCCTTCATGCTAAAAGTCTTGAAGTGATGGATAAATGGCACATATCTAAACATAATAAAGGAACCATACACTAAGCCAATAGCAAACATCAAATTAAAGGAAGAAAACTTAAAACAATCCCACAAAACTCAGGGACAGATAAGGCTGTCCACTCGCTCCCTATCTATTCAGTATAGTCCTTGGAGTTCTAGCTAGAGCAATAAGACAACTGAAAGAGATCAACTGGATACAAATTGGAAAGGAAGAAGTCCAAGTGTTTCTCTTCACAGATGATTTGATAGTATACATACGTGACACCAAAAATCTTTACCAGGCAGCTGCTAGACCTGATACACATGTTCAACAATGTGGCAGGACACAAAATACACTCACGTGAGTAGTAGTGCTAAATAGGAAAAATAAGTGGGCTGAGAAAAAAGTTACAGAAGCAACATTTTTCACTATCACCACAAAAATATAAAATACCTTGATGTAACTCTAAGCAAGCTGAAGACCTGCATGACAAGAAATTCGAGTCTCTGAAGTAAGAAATTAAAAAAGATATCAGAAGATGGAAAGATCTCCCCTGCTGATGAATCAAAAGAATTAGCCTAGAAAAATGGCCATCTTACAAAAAGCAATCTAGAGATCCAATGCAATACCCATTATAATTTCAATACAATCCCTTACCTTGAAAGAACAATTCTTACATATATATAGCAAAAACTCAGGGCAGCTAAAACAATCCTGTACAATAAAAGAACTCTGTAAGGATCATGCCTGATTTCAAGTTGTACTACAAAGAAACACTTGCAAAAACTGCATAATATTTGCAAAAGAGCAGACAGGTTGGCCAATGAAACTGACCTGAAGACACAGAAAACAACCCTCATACCTACTGACACTAGATTTTGACAAAGAAGCCAAAACCATACAATGAGGAAAAAACAAAGTATCTTCAATAAATGCTCCTAGTCTAACTGGATGTCTTCATGTTACAAAATGCAAATAGATTCAAAACTCAAGTCCAAGTAGATCAAAGAACTCAACATAAAACCAGATACAGTAAATCTAATAGAAGGGAAAGTGGGGAGTAGCCTTGAATGCATTGGTATAGGAGACAACTTCCTGGACAGAATACCAACAGCTCAGTCACTGAGATCAACACTTAATAAATGGGACCTCAGGTAGTGGAAAATCTTCTGTAAGGCAAAGGGCACCATCAACAGGACAAAACAGCTTATAGAATTGAAAAAGATCTTCACCAACTCTACATCCAACACAGGGAGCAATACCCAAAATATATAAAGAACACAAGAAATTAGACACCAACAAACCAAATAACCCAATGAGAAGATAAGGTACAGAACTGAACAAGGAATTCTCAACAGAGGAATCTCTAATGGCCGAGGAGCACTTAAAGAAATATTTAATGTCCTTAGTCACTGGGGCAATGCAAATCAAAAAGACTCCACTATTCCATCTTACAACCAATAAAATGGCTAAGTTTAAAATCTCAAGTGACATTCCCATGCCATTGGTGAGCATGAATCCCTGACACTATTAATGATACTCTGTTGTAATTACAAATGAGATACTAGCATGGCTGTTATCTGAAAGGTTCCATGCAGTATCTGACTAAGACAAGTGTGGAAACCCACAGGCACAGTGATTGGAGTTTGGGGACTCTTAAGGAAGAGTGAGAGGAAGGTTTTTAGCACCTAAGGGGTTATGAACTCCATAGGAAGACCAACAGTGTCAACTGACCTAGATCTTTGGGGCTCTCAGAAACTGAACCAAAACATACATGGGCTGAACCTAGGCTATCTCAGAAATATGTCGCAGATGTAAAGCTAGGCCTTCATGTGAGTTTCAAACAACTGGAGAAAGGACTGTTCCAACAGCTGTTATCTGCGCTAGGAATATGTTCTTCTACCTGAGCTGCTTTGTTGGCCTCAGTGGATAAGGATGTGCCTGGCCTCAAGAGACTTGATATGCCTGGGTAGGGGGATAATAAGGAGGCCCCCAACCACCCAGAAGAGACGGGGAGGTGGAATAGGAGAAGAATTGTGGGAGGGGGTGTCAGGGAAGTAGGCAGTAGCGAGATGTAAATAATCAACAAAAATAATAATAATGAATGAAATTTATTTTTTAATTTATTATTTTATTTATTTACATTTCAAATACTGTCCCACATTCCACTATCCCCTCTGCAAACCCTCTATCCAATCCCCTCTCACCTTTGCCTCTAAGAGGGTGTGCCCCCACCCACCTACTCACTCATGTCTCACCCTTCTAGCATATAGCATCTCCCTTTGCTGGAGCAACAAGCATCCACAGGACCAAGCACCTTCCCTGCCATTGACACCAGATAAGGCAATCCTCGGCTAAGTAGTATCGGGAGCCATGGACACCCTCATGTACACTTTTGGTTGTTGGTTTAGTCCCTGGCCACTCTGAGGGGTCCAGTTGGTTGATATTGTTGCTCTTCCAAGAGATTATAAACCCCTTCAGCTCCTTCAATGCTTCCCCTAACTCTTCCATTGGGGTCCTAGAGCTCAATCCAATGGTTGGCTGTGAGTATCTGCATCTGCCTTAGTCATTTGGTGGCAGAGCCTCTCAGAGGACAGTCATATTAAGCTCCTGTCTACAAGCACTTCTTGGCATCAACAATAGTGTCAGAGTTTGGTGGCAGCAAATTAGATGGATCCCAAGGCGGGGCAGTCTCTGGATGGCTTTTTTTTTTTTTTTTTTTTGTCTCTGCTTTGTCTCTGCTCCATTTTTTTGTCCCTGTGTTGTCTTTAGACAGGAACAAAATTGGGTTAAAAATTATGAAATGGATGGGAGGACCCACCCCTCAACTGGGGGCCATGCCTGTCTACTGGAGGTAATCTCTTCAGGTTTTATCTTCCTGCTGTAGTGTATTTCAGATCATGCCATCCCCATTGGTCCTGGAAGACTCTTGCAACCCTGGCGTCTGGGACTTTGTAGCAGTTCCCCTCATTTCTCACCCCCAGTGTTACATATTTCTATTCATTCTCCTGACACTCTGGGCTTCTTTCCTGTCTCCTCTTATATCTGATCCTGCCCTCTGTTTTCCCTCCCAGTCCCCACTCCCACGCAGGCCGCCCCCTCTCTCTACCCGCAATGATTATTTTGTTCCCCCTTCTAAATGGGAATGAAGCATCCAGACATTGGCCTTCCTAATTCTAAGCTCTATATGGTCTGTGAGTTGTATTATGGATAATCAGAGCTTTAGGCTAATATCCACTTATCAGTGAGTATATACCATATATGTCCTTCTGAGTCTCTGTTACCTCACTCAGGATGACATTTTCTACTTCCTTCCATTTGCCTGCAAAATTCATGATGTTGTCACTTTTAGTAGCTGAGTAGCATTTCATCCTGTAAATGTACCACAATTGATGGGGATTGTATTAAATCTGTAAATTGCTTTTGACGAGATGGTCATTTTTAGTATATTAATCCTACCGATCCATGAGCATGGGAAATCTTTCCATATTCTGAGGCTTCAATTCCAAGGTCTTCTTCAATTTTTTTCTTCAGGGACTTGAAGTTCTTGTCATATGGATCTTTCACTTGCTTGATTAGAGTTACACCAAGATATTTTCTATTATTTGTGATTATTATAAAGAATGTTGTTTCCCTAATTTCTTTTTTAGCCTGTGTGTCCTTTGTATAGAGGAAGTCTACTGATTTGTTTGAGTTAATTTTATATCCAGCCACATTGCTGAAGTTGTTTATCACCTGTAGGAATTCTCTGATAGAATTTTGAGGGTTCATTATGTATATTATCATATCATCTACAAATACTGATATCTTGACTTCTTCCTTTCCAATTTGTATCCCTTTGACCTCCTTTTGTTGTCTTATTTCTCTAGCTAGAATTTCAAGTATTGTATTGAATAGATAAGCCAAGAGTAAGCAGCCACATTTTGTCACTGATTTTAATGGGATTGCATCAGGTTTCTCTTCGCTTAATTTGATGTTGGCTATTGGTTTGCTGTATATTGCCTTCATTATGTTTAGGTATGTGCCTTAAATTCCTGGTCTTTCCAAGATGTTTAACGTGAAGGATGTTGTACTCTGTCAAAGGTTTTTTCAGCATCTAGTGAGATGATCATGTTTTTTTTTCCTTCAGTTTGTTTATATGGTGTATTGTGTTGATGAATATCGAACCACCTCTGCATTTCTGGAATGAAGCTTAATGGCTCCTGGTGGGTGTTGTTTTTGATGTGTTCTTGAATTCCGTTTACCAGTATTCTCTTTTCTTTTCTCTTCTTTTCTTTCTGTCATTTTGTTGTTGAGTATTTGTTTTTGTTCATAGTGGAATTTGGCCAGAAATTCTCTTTGTATGTTGAGTCTTTATATGATTTAGGTATCAAGGTTGCTGTAGCCTCATAGAATGAGTTGGCAATGTTCCTTCTGCTTGCATTTTGTGGAATAATTTGAGCAGTATTGGAATTAGCTTTTCCTTGAAAACCTGGTAAAATTCTGAGCTAAAGTGACCTGACCCTGGGCTCTTTTTGTTGATAAACAAAGGAGAGAGAACTAAGATAGAGGAGTGAAATCAATGGAGTTGGAGATCACATCTCTGGAACTAAGCAGAGACCTGGGATTTGTAAAGCTCGAGAGAGTCTATGAGATTGACCCTAGCTGTGATGATTAGCACTGGGGAATATGGAATCTGAAGTGGCCTCCTTCGATGGCCAGGCAGGGCTTTCAGTGTAGGGGTAATGACACCAACCCATCCACAAAACCTTTGACTCAAATTTGTCCTGCCTACAAGATTGCAGAGATAAAGATGGAGCACGGATTGAGGAAATGGCCAACCAATGAATGGCCCAACTTGAACCTCAAGCCCTGGGTAAGGTCCAATTATTAATTGGCTCTATTAATGAGTCTCTGCTCTGCTTGCAGACAGGAGCCTAGCATAACTGTCCTATGAGAGGCTTGACCCAGAAACTGATGGAAACCATTAGCCAGAGCCAAACATTAGACAGAGAACAGGGAGTCTTGTGGAAGAGTTGGTGGGGAGGAATAAGGAACCTGGAGGGCTCATGGACACTGCAAAAAGACCTGCAGAGTCCACTAATCTGGGCCCTTGAGTGCTCACAGAGACTGAACAACCAACCAAAGAGCATACATGGGCTGGAACTTAGCACACACACACACACACACACACACACACACACACACACACACACACA
>JANHMN010000006.1:60859798-60892782 GCA_030674055.1 Rhabdomys pumilio
CACACACACACACACACACACACACACACACACACACACACACACACGTAGCATATGTCCAGATTGGTCTTCATTTGGTTTCCCAATAAATGGGTTGGGGCTGTCACTGACTCTGTTGCCTGCCTTTGAATCCCTTTCTCTGTGTTGAACTGCCTTGTCTGCCCTCAGTGGGAGAAGATGTGCCTTGTCCTGCAGCAAGTTGATATGCCAGGGCAGGATTGCCACCAAAAGGGCCTCTCCCTTCTCTCATAAAAAAAGGAAAGATGAACTGGGGAAAAGGGAGGTTTTGGGGGAGGTAAGCTAGAAGGAGAATAGGTAGGGGACCTGTGATTGGGATGTACACTTAATGAACAAATTGGTGGGAAAAAATAAATTCTAACTAAGGAAAACAAAAGGAAAAGGAAGGAAGAAAGGAAGGAAGGAAGAAAAAAGACAGAAAGAGAAAATCCTAACAAAATAAATATTGTGTAATTTTCCTTTTAATTTATTTTTATTGAATATTTTATTGATTAAAATTTCAAATGTTATCCAATTTTCCAGTTTGCCCTTCTCAAAACCCCTATCCCAAAGCCCCTCCACACTGCTTCTATTAGGGTGTGCCCCCACTCACCCTCCCACCCTCCCCCTTCACTGCCCTAGCATTTCTCTAGCCTGGGGCATGGAGAGTACACAGGACCAAAGACCTCTCTTCCCATTGATACCAGATAAGGCAATCCTCCCCTTCTTATGCAGCTGGAGCCATGGGTCCTTTTGCTTGGTGGTTTTGTCCTTGGGAGATGTGGTGGTGGGGAGGGGGTTGGTTGGTTGATATTGTTGTTCTTGCTATGCAGTTGAAAATCCCTTCAGCTCCTTCAGTCCTTCTCCTAATTCCTCCATTGGGGTCCCCGTGCTCATTCTGATGGTTAGCTACAAGCATCTGCATCTGTATTTGTCAGGTTCTGGCAGAGACTCTCAGGAGACAGCTATTTCAGGCTTCTGCCACCAACCACTTCTTGGCATAAGCAATAGTATCTGGGTTTGGTGTCTGCATATGGGATGGATCCACAGGTGGGGCATTCTCTGGATGGCCTTTCATTCAGTTTCTGCTCTGCTCTTTGTCCCTGTATTTCCTTTAGAAAGGAGCAAATTTGGATGAACATTTTTAAGAAGGGTGAGTGGCCCCATCCCCAGAGACTGTGCCAAACCTCTGGATATGGTCTCTACAAGTTCTCTCCCCCTTTGTTGGGTATTTCAGCTAATGTCATCCGCATTGTGTCCTAGGAGCCTCTTGCTTTCCTGGCATCTGGGACTTTGGTAGCTACCCCCAGTTCCTCATCCCCCACAGCTACACATCTCTGTTTAATTTCCTGACCCTCTGTACATCTTCCCTGTCTCCTCCCACAACTGGTCCTGCCCCTCTTTTCCCTTCCCCTTCTCTCTCCCTCTCAACTCCCTCCTTCTACCTCCTGTGATGATTTTCTTTCCCCTTCTAAGTAAAACTGAAGCATCTACATTTTGGGCTTCCTTCTTCTTGAGCTTCACATGATCTATAAGTTGTATCATGGGTATTCTGAGCTTTTTGCCTAATATCCACTTATCAGTGAGTACATACCATGTATGTCTTATTGTGACTGGGTTACCACACCCAGGATGATATTTTCTAGTTCCATTGATTTGCATGTGAATTTCATGAAGTCATTGCTTACAATAGCAGAGTAGTACTCCATTGTGTAAATGTACCACAATTTCTGTATCCGTTCCTCTATTGAGGGAACATGTTGGTCATTTCCAACTTCTGACAGTTATAAATAAGGTTGCTATGATTACAGTGGAGTATGTGTCCTTGTTGTATGTTGGAGCATCTTTTGGGTATACACCCAGGAATGGTATAGATAGGTTCTCAGGTAGTACTATTTTCTGAGGAACCACCAGATTGATTTCCAGAGTGGTTGTATCTGTTTGCAATCCTATGAGCCATGGAAACATATTCCTTTTTCTCCACATCCTCACCAGCATCTAGTGTCACCTGAGTTTTTCATTCTAGCCATTCTGACTGGTGTGAGGTAGAACCTCAGAGTCATTTTGATTTGCATTTCCCTGATCACTAAAGATGTTGAACATTTCCTTAGGTGCTTCTTGGCTATTCAAGATTCCTCAGTTGAGAATTCTCTGTTTAGCCCTGTACCCCATTTTTAGTATGGTTATTTGGTTCTCTGGAGCCTATCTTTTTAAGTTCTTTGTATATATTGGGTATTAGTCCTCTATCAGATATAAAACTCGTAAAGATCTTTCCCCAATCTGTAGGTTGCTGTTTTGTCCTGATGACAATGTCCTTTGCCTTACAGAAGCTTTTCAATTTTATGAGATCCCATTTGTCTATAGTTGATCTTAGAGTTTGAGCCAACGGTGTTTTGTTCAGGAGATTTCCCCTGTGCGGATGTGTTTGAGGCTGTTTCCTACTTTCTCTTCTATTAGATTCAGTGTATCTGGTTTTATATGGAGGTCCTTGATCCACTTGAAATTGAGCTTTGTACAAGGAGATATGAACATGTCTATTTGCATTCTTCTACATGCTGACTGCCACTTAAGCCAGCACCATTTGTTGAATATGCTGTCTTTTTTCCACTATATGGTTTTGGCTTCTTTGTCAATGATCAGGTGACCATAGGTGTATGGCTTTAATTCTAAGTCTTCAATTTTATTCCGTTGATCTACCTGCCTGTCTCTGTACCAATACAATGTGGTTTTTATCACTAATGCTCTGTTGTAGAGCTTGAGGTCAAGAATGGTGATTCCCCTGGAAGTTCTCTGTTGTTGAGAGTATTTTTCACTCTCTTGGGTTTTTTATTGTTCCAAATAAATTTGAGAATTGCTCTTTCTATCTCTGTGAAGAATTGAGTTGGGTATTTATGGGGATTGCACTGAATCTGTAGATTGCTTTTGGTAAGATGGCCATCCTATGGCTATGTTAATCCTGCTGATGCATGACCACAGGAGATCCTTCTATCTTCAGAGGTCTTCTCCAATTTCTTTCTTCAGAGACATGAAGTTCTTGTCACACCGATCTTTCACTTGCTTGGTTAGAGTTACTCTGGGGTATTTTATATTATTGTAGTGGTTGGAGGTCTTTGAGACCTCCCTCACCAACAACCACAAAAGAGGTCATTCATTCCTTGGATTGAACGTTTTGTTTCAATGTGATACCAGAAAGAACATTGTCATCCTATTATGAGATCACCACACTTTTTTTTTCTTACAAGTGCATGTCTTTAGGGAGCTCCTCCAAAGAATGCTTATGTGCAGCTTTTTTGAAAGGTCTTTAGTGTTCATGTACTTAAACATTCCTATGGTCCTTCATTCATGTCTGTTTTATTTACCTTACTGTAACTGTGTAAGTACTTTTTTAAATGCTGTTCATTCTGCAGAGTCATCACATTACTGGACAGAAAATTGTCTATATTTTTGTTATCCCTCCTACTAGAGGCTTCTTTCAATTATTTATACTAAATTTTGTTGCCATTATCTCTGCTGGATCCAGGGTGAGCCTCTGTAGACCTTCTATTTTTCTTTATTAGCCTTCTCTAGCTAATCTTTATTTATGATTTGAAATCCAGTTCTGAGTTATATAATATTTTCCACTTCCTTCCAGAAACCCACAAATATTATCATTCTACCTTTTATACCTCTATAAAATTCCATTGTGGGTGAATCTTGCGATTTCATATTCTCAAGTTTCAAAAGAAAATAGTTTCTTCTGTGGAACTTGTGGATGTGGAGCCAATTGGCAAAGTATTGACCAGTGATGGCTCCTCGCTTGTCAATACTAGGAACTAAGTGAACTGTACACATAAGCCAGGGCACAGAGTCCTTTTGTTGACCCAGTCCCTACTTTTGTCACAGAATTCTGTCCTTGCCACTGGCAGGTGATTTGGGTTTCAGCTTAATTCTCTATGAGGTGAAAGATTTAGGTTAAAGACTCTTTTCTTCCATAAGTGGCCAGAAGTGAAATTCACACTCCCAAATTTCAAAAAAAAAAAAAAAAAAATCACTTTAATTTGGAATTCCACTTGACTCTCTGCACTACACCCATACATTTTCCTTTTATTTGTTTCTTAGTATGTAAGTACAAATAACCTGGTAAGATTTGGAATTATACTGGCCAAATTAGAGAGCCTTTGGAGGCCCCCAAATTAGTGATAACTACTTATAGTGAGCCTGTTTTAGAACAGACGAGTAGGTAGGTGTCTTGATTTTACAGGTGTGCTGAAGCATTCAAAAACACATTGGAAAAGATTGTCTCTAACTGCACTACAGCTAAATATAGTCTTTAAGACAACATGTGTCCTAGGGCTGCCATCTATTCTGAAGATGTTTTTCCTGCTCTGGCCTAAGTTCCATTACTTCTCCTTTACTTTCTCCTCCTCCTCTTACTCCTCCTCATCTTACTCCTCCTCCTCCTGCTCCTCCTCTTAGTCCTACTCCTCCTCTACCTCCTCCTTCTCCCCCTCCTTCTATCCTCCTATCCATACCTCCCTCTATGATTCTCCTCTTCTTTTTTTCATCTTCCTCCAACTCCCAACTCAGGTTTTGTATACCATCACAGGTCCAAGCTGTAATGTTTCAAGGACCCTCCTAGGTTTTCCATATAGCAGTGATTTAGCTAAAGTGCTTGTTCTTTCTGGTGGGTCACGCTTCCAACCACCCACCCAAGAGCTCTCTGGATTTGAGAAAGAATCACACACACACACACACACACACACACACACACACACACACACACACTTCAGTTAATTTTGATAAACCTTGACTAACTGAATGGCTGAGCACCTTTAAATCTCACCACTGCTATTCTCACCTTCAACTTTCCTGAGTCAACTTGCAAAAACAGTATTTCATCTCTGCTGCCTCAGACCCAATCTGGGAAGTGACACTAAGAGCCACTTACTGAAATTCTTATATGGCTGGCTGGTTGGCTTTTTCTCCTGTAGCTCTTATGTCTCATGCCTCTTCCATCCAAGTCATGAAGATTCTCCTTCCTTTCTCCAATTCTTTCTCTCTCTCTCTCTCTCTCTCTCTCTCTCTCTCTCTCTCTCTTTCTCCCCGCCCCCAGCATTGGAGACAAGCACATTTAGCATTTTACAAGAAAACAAGGGAATTCCCATGTAATTTGGGAATCAATTAAATCAAGTCCCCAACATTTCCCTTTTATATCATTTGTGTTGCCATTTTAATGGTAGATTTATTAGAAATACACATTTCTCAAAATACACATATTTTATTCCCTGAAAGGGTAGCACCTTTTTAATGGAGTATTCTGAGAAAATAAAAACAGCTACAACAACCAAAATACTCAGATTCACATATTATTTTTCCATAACTCAACAACAAAAACACCAGAAAACAGGCTTTCACAAAGCTTATGACACTAAACCTCATATTCACAGATATTGTAAGAATTCATTCAGCTACCCTAATTAAAATAGAAACCCCTCCACACTCCCTTCTGAGTTTGAAAACATCCATCAGGCAGAATCTCTTGTTCTAGTCAAGAGAGACGGCAGAGGTTCTGGCTAGTCAACAAAAGGATGGACTGGGTATTAAGACTATCTTGTACCTCACTGGTACAAATAGGAATAATTATGCTCTAATTGTATTCTGAGAGAAAAGCTTTATTTTAACAGGAAGGGTAATATGTAGGAGGAGCTAAGGGGAAAGGAGCACCGAGAGGAAAAGATGGAGTAAGGAGAGGAGAAGATGAAGTAGATGAGAAGCTCGGTAATGAGAGAGAAAAACAGAGAGAAAGAGAGAGGGGGCATGGAGGCAGAAGTTCATGTGTCTCCACTAGTCAAAGATAGTTTACATAGCTAGGTTGGGTATTAGGTTACACTTCTGATTGAGCATTACCATACTTACAAAGCCCTTGATTAACATTTAAAAAATTGTATAAAAGCCAAATGGAAAAGGGGGGGGGCACGGGATAGGGGTTTTCTGGGGAAGGGAAATGGGGAAAGGGATTGGCATCTGAAATGTAAATAAAATATCCAATAAAATAAAAAATTAAAAAAAAAAAAAAACATTTTTTCCTTCCGTGTCTCTCAGGGATCTGAGGCCTGCTGCAGACTCGTGCGTCCACTTCTTCCCTGACACCGGACTCCTCCTGAGACTTCCTAGAGGGCCCACTGAATACAGAATGGTAGGTAAGAAGACCCAAACATTGCCCTACGCCCATAGCTGGCTGCGGGAAGTGCTCAGATTCCAGCAAAAACCCAAATCTGCCCCTGCGGAGTGGCAATCCCCTTCCGCCTCTGTCCAGGGTCTGAGGCCTGGTGCAGACCTGCACCAGGTCCACTCCTGTGTGGACACCAGACTCCTCCTGAGACAACCTAGAGGGTCCACTGAACCCAGAGAGGTAGAGGTTCCACTAAACCCAGAGCAGCAGAGGTACCACTGAACCCACAGTGGCAGAGCAACAACTGAACTCAGAGGGACAGACAACATATCCCAAGACATCCTAGAGGAACCACTGCACTCAGAGCATGGACACCTTATCCTGAGACATCCTAGAGGAGACACTGCACCCAGAACAGCAGACACCTAGCTAGTCTGCTACCTTGGAGGCACCATATCCTGAGGCATCCTAGAGTTACCACTATACTCAAAGCAGCTGGAGAAGATGACAGAGACATCTGGACCCCGAGGAGATCATATAAAAGCAACATAACTGGAAAGGAAGGCTTCAGTCAGAGACAGCGGGTACAGGTAGCACTAGAGTTACCCAGATGATGAAAGGCAAGTGCAAAAAACGTAAGCAACAAAATCCACAGTTACATGGCATCATCAGAACCCAGTTCCCCCATCATAGCAAGCCCTGAACACCCCATCACACTGGAAAAGCAGGATTCAGAATTAAAATCACTTCTCATGATAATTATACAGGACTTTAATAAGGACATAAATAACACTCTCAAAGAATTTAAAAAGAACACTGGTAGACAGATAGAAGCCCTTAAAGAGGAAATACAAAAAATCCCTTAATGAATTGCAAGAAAACACAACCAAACAGGTGAAGGAATTAAACAAAACCATCCAAGATCTAAAAAATGGAAGTAGAAACAATAAAGAAATCACAACAGGAGATTACTCTGGAGATAAAAAACCTAAAAAAAAAGATCAGGAGTCATAGACACAAGTATCACGAACAGAATACAAGAGATAGAAGAGAGAATCTCATGTGCAGAAGATACCATGGAAAACATTGACACAACTGTAAAAGAAAATGCAAAGTACAAAAAGCTACTAACCCAAAACATACAGGAAATCCAGGACACAATGAGAAGGCCAAACCTAAGGATAATAGATATAGATGAGGGGGAAGACTACCAACTTAAAGAACCAGTAAATATTTTCAACAAAATTATAGAGGAAAACTTCCCTAACCTAAAGAAAGAGATGTCCATAAATATACAATAAGCCTACAAATAAACAAATAGTTTAGACCAGAAAAGAAATACCTCCTGTCACATAATAATCAAAACATCAAATGTACAAAACAAAGAAAAAACACTAAAAGCAGTAAGGGAAAAAGGTAAAGTAACATATAAAGGCAGACCTATGAGAATTACACCAGACTTCTCACCAGAGACTATAAAAGCCAGAAGATCCTGGACTGATATCATACAGACCCTAAGAGAACACAAATGCCAGCCCAGACTACTATACCCAGCAAAACTCTCAATCAATATTGATGGAGAAACCAAAATATTCCACGACAAAACCAAATTTTCACAATATCTTACCACAAACCCAGCACTTCAAAGGGTAATAGGTGGAAAACTCCAACACAAGGAGAGAAACTACAACCTAGAAAAAGCAAGAAAGTCATCTTCCAACAACCCTAAAAGAAGGTATCTATACAAACATAAGTCCACTGCCAATAACAAAAATAACAGGAAACAACATTCATTTTTCCTTAATATCTCTTAATATCAACAGACTCAATTCTCCAATAAAAAGACATAGACTATCAGGCTGAATACATAAACAGGACACAACATTTTGCTGCATACAAGAAATGCACCTTTGTGAAAAAGACAGACACTACTTCAGAGTAAAAGAATGGAAAATAATCTTCCAAGCAAACGGTCCCAAGAAACAAGCTGGAGTAGCGATTCTAATATCAAATAAAATCATTTTTCAACCAAAAGTAATCAAAAAAATAAAGAAGGACACTTCATATTCATCAAAGGAAAAATGTACCAAGAGGAACTCACAATTCTGAACATCTATGCCCCAAATGCAAGGGCACCCACATACATAAAAGAAACTTTGCTAAAACTTAAAGCATACATTGCACCTCACACAATAATAGTGGGAGATTTCAACACCCAACTCTCAGCTATGGACAGATCATAGAAACAGAAACTAAACCAAGACACAATGAAACTAACAGAAGTTATGAACCAATTGGATTTAACCAACATCTATATAACATTTCATCCTAAAACAAAAGAATATACCTTCTTCTCAGCATCTCATGGTATTTTCTCCAAAATAGACCATATAATCAGTCACAAAACAGGCCTCAACAGATACAAAAAGATTGAAATAATCCCTTGTACCCTATCAGATCACGATGGACTAAGACTCGTCTTTGATATGGACAAAAACAACGGAAAGTCCACATACACGTGGAAACTGAACAATGCTCTACTCAATGATAACTTGGTCAAGGAAGAAATAAAGAAAGAAATTAAAGACTTTTTAGAATTTAATGAAAATAAGGACACATCATATCAAAACTTGTGGGACTCCATGAAAGCAGTACTACGAGAAAAACTCATAGCTCTAAGTGCCCACAAAAAGAAACTGGAAAAAGCATACACTAACAACTTGACAGCACACCTGAAAGCATTAGAACAAAAAGAAGCTAACATACCCAAGAGGAGTAGATGGCAGGAAATAATCAAACTCAGGGCTGAAATCAACCAAGTTGAAACAGAAAGAACTATACAAAATATCAAGAAAATCAGGAGCTGGTTCTTTGAGAAAATCAACAAGATAGACAAACCCTTAGCCAGACTAAACAACGGGCACAGAGACAGTACTCAAATTAATAAAATCAGAACTGAAAAGGGAGACATAACAACAGAAACAGAGGAAATTTTAAAAAATCATCAGATCCTACTACAAAGGCTTATACTCAACAAAATTGGAAAATCTGGATGAAATGAACAATTTTCTAGATAGATACCAGGTACCAAAGTTAAACAAGGAGTAGATAAACCATCTAAACAGCCCATAACCCCTAAAGAAATAGAAGCAGTCATTAAAAATCTCCCCACCAAAAAAAGTCTGGGGCCAGATGGTTTTAGTGCAGAATTCTACCAGACCTGCCAGGAAGACCTAATACCAATTCTCTTCAAACTATTCCACAGAATAGAAACAAAAGGAACAATACCCAATTTGTTCTACGAAGCTATAATTATGCTCATACCAAAGTCTCACAAAGACCCAACAAAGAAAGAGAACTACAGAACAATCTCTCTTATGAATATTGATGCAAAAATACTCAATAAAATTCTCACAAACCGAATCCAAGAACACATCAAAGCAATCATCCATCATGATCAAGTAGGCTTTATCCCAGGAATGCAGGGTTGGTTCAATATTCGAAAATCCATCAATATAATCCACTACATAAATAAACTCAAAGAAAAAACCACATGATCATCTCACTAGATGCTGAGAAAGCATTTAACAAAATTCAACATCCCTTCATGTTAAAAGTCTTGGAAAGAGCAGGAATTCAAGGTCCATACCTAAACATAGTAAAAGCAATATACAGCAAGCCAGTAGCCAACATCAAACTAAATGGAGAGAACCTTGAAGCAATCCCACTAAGATCAGGGACTAGACAAGGCTGCCCACTCTCACCCTACCTATTCAATATAGTACTGGAAGTCCTAGCTAGAGCGATTAGACAACAAAAGGAAGTCAAAGGGATACAAATAGGAAAAGAAGAAGTCAAAATTTCTCTATTTGCAGATGATATGATAGTATACTTAGGTGACCCTAAAATTTCCACCAGAGAACTCCTAAACCTGATAAACAACTTCAGTAAAGTGGCTGGATATAAAATCAACTCAAACAAATCAGTAGCCTTCCTATACTCAAAAGATAAACAGGCTGAGAAAGAAATTAGGGAAATGATACCCTTCACATAAAAGCAAATACACTGAAACTAATAGAAGAGAAGTTGGGGAAGAACCTCAAATACCTAGGCACAGGGGAAAAGTTCCTGAACAGAACACCAATGGCTTATGCTCTAAGGTCAAGAATTGACAAATGGGACCTCATAAAATTGCAAAGCTTCTGTAAGGCAAAGGACACTGTCAATAGGACAAATCGGCAACCAACAGATTGGGAAAAGATCTTTACCAATCCTACATCAGATAGAGGGCTAATATCCAAGATTTACAAAGAACTCAAGAAACTAGACTCCAGACAATCAAATAACCCTATTAAAAAATGAGGTACAGACCTAAACAAGAATTCTCAACTGAGGAAACTTGAATGGTTGAAAAGCACCTAAAGAAATGTTCAACATCCTTAGTCTTCAGGGAAATGCAAATCAAAACAACCCTGAAATTCCACCTCACACCAGTCTGAATAGCTAAGATCAGAAACTCAGGTGATAGTAGATGCTGGCGAGGATGTGGAGAAAGAGGAACACTCCTCCATTGTTGGTGGGATTGCAAGCTAGTACAACCACTCTGGAAATCAGTCTGGCGGTTCCTCAGAAAACTGGACATAGCATTACCTGAGGATCCAGCTATACCACTCCTGGGCATATACCCAGAAGATGCTCCAACATATAACAAGGACATATGCTCCACTATGTTCATAGCAGCCTTATTTATAATAGCCAGAAGCTGGAAAGAACCAAGATGTCCCTCAACAGAGGAATGGATACAAAAAATGTGGTACATTTACACAATGGAGTATTACTCAGCTATTAAAAATAATGAATTCGAGAAATTTTTAGGTAAATGGATGGAACTAGAAATTATCATCCTGAGTGAGTTAACCCAATCACAAAAGAACACACACGGTATTTACTCACTGATAAGCGGATGTTAGCCCAAAAGCTTGGAATAGTGAAGACTCAACTCACAGACCACATGAAGCTCATGGAGAAGGAAGACCAAGTGGGGATGCCTCAGTTCTACTTAGAATGAGTAACAAAAATACTCAAGGGAGCAAATATGGAAACAAAACATTGGTCAGAAACTGAAGGAGGGGCCATCTGGAGACCATTCCACCTGGGTATCCATCCCATGTATAGTCACCTAAGCTAGACGTTGATGTGGATGGCTGGAAGTGCATGCTGTCAAGAACATGATATAGCTGTCCCCTTAGAGGTCTGCCAAAGACTAACACATTCATAGGACGATGCTCACAGCTAACCACTGATCTGATCAAGAGTTACCCAATGGAGAAATTAGAGAGAAGACTGAAAGAGGAGAAAGGGTTTGTGAACCCATGAGGAGAGCAACAATACCAACCTACCAGAGCTCGCCAGGGTCTAAACCACCAGCCTGGGAGCACATAGGGAGGGACCCATGACTCCAGCTGTATATGTAGGGGAGGATGGCCTTGCTGGGAATAGGTGGGAGAGGAGATTCTTGGTCACATGAAAAATGAACACAGAGTGGGGGGGGAATATGAGAGTGGGGAGGGGGTAGTGAGGGTGGGTGTAGGTGGGGGCATAGCCTTATAGAAGTATGAGGAGGGGGGATGGGATAGGAGGTTTCTAGATGGTGGGAGAAAGTGAGGTAAGGGGATAAAATCTGAAATGTAAATATAATACCCAATTTAAAAAATTTTTTAAATTAAAAAAAGTATCTTGATACTAAAATTTGTTTTGAGAATTGTATACTGCAGAGTACACAGCCTTGATGTATCTACTCATCAGGCAAGGTAAGCAGACCTACTCAAACCTCTGGTGTCCTGGAAGTCCATCTGGATGCAGTGAAGACACATTGTCAGAGGCTTATCAATTTACTCTTCCTCCCACCCCTCTTCTAATATCTCAACACCCGTAATCAGCTTGAAGAAGTTAATGAAGAGTCAGCGCCCCTATGCCCTGGGCTTGGGGACTAAGGTAGTTAATATTGGGCTGCCTCTCTAGGGAAAAGCAGTGGTTCTGTTGGAACAGGGAGGATTAGTTAGGATTTATGGCATAAATCTGTATAATTTAGTATCAAGATGAAGTTATAATTTCTTAAATGGTACAAAATTCACTTGGATTTCAAATTTAAGGTTTCCATGGGTACGAGCTTCTTATTGATATAAAAGTGAGATTAATATTGTTACTCTCATAGGCATTGTGCTTGTATAATACATTTAGGAATACAAGGCTTAGATCCAGTCCTTCTTTAACTTTCTTAACTAATTTGAGATGGTTAGCCTATGAGTTAAGGGCCTATAGCAAATTCATGGCTCTAAGTTTATTATTAGGGTATTCTCTATATTTTATTTAGCTGAGAGGAGTTAAAAAACAATAATCCAGATTGCCTTACATGGATAGTTGGTTTTTAAAATGTCAGAAGTCCAAAGAATTGACATTACAAACATTTCTGTATTAATGTTCATTTTGATTAGAGACCTGTCTGCTCCTGACAGCTTCCTGTCTTGGATCCTAAGAAGAAATTGAGAGGAGTTAACAGACAACAGTCCAGATTACCTTACATGGATAGTTGATTTTCAAAACGTCAGACGTCCACAGAATTGACGTTCCAAACATTCCTGTAGTAATGTTCATTTTGATTAGAGACCTGTCTGCTCCTGACAGCTTCCTGTCTTGTATTCTAAGAAGAAATTGAGCATCTTTGGAGTTACTCCAGTTATGGTGAGATAGCCACTAGGCAAGAATTGCCTCTTTCCATCTACAGACAAATTACTGTCCAGAAAAGGACACAATTGCAGAATAGTCGACTGATTATATCTGCCTAGACAGAGTAATCAGCCCTTAATAATTCTGCATCACTAAGGTCTGTCAGATGATCCTGGGTCAGAAGGCTGAAGATCAGATGCTCCAACATTTTGTAGTATAGGGACTGTCCAGGTATTCAGCAGTCTCTATAAATGGGCTAAGATTTAGAAGCTATGCATTGTACTTCCCATAATTTCAGTTAAATCAGTCATTCTGGATTTCTGGCAGGGTTGAAAACTTATAGTCTCATAGCCAATCCTGGCTATTTACTTTGAGAGAAAAGATTTGAGAGGATGGTTTTCAGGTGACATTCATTCTAAAGTCAAGAAAAAAGCCAGGTTCAAAACTAAGTATTTTAGTTAGGAGAGATGACAGAGGTTCTGGTTAGTCAACAAAATGATGGACTGGATATTAGGACTATCTTGTACCTCACTGGTACAAATTGGTATAATTATGCTCTAATTGTGTTTTGAGAGAAAAGTTTTATTTTAACAGGAAGGGTGATATATAGGAGGAGCTAAGGTGAGAGGAAGACAAGGAGTAAAGAGAGGAGGAGAAGGAGAGGAGAAGCCAGGTGATGAGAGAGAGAAAGAGAGAGGGGGACATGGAGGCAGATGTTCATGTGTCTCCACCAGTCAAAGATAGTTGATATATCTAGGTTGCATATTGGGTTACACTTCTGATTGAGCATTACCAAACTTATAAAGTCTTTGATTAACATTTTTAAAAAATTGTATAAAGGCAAAAAGAAGGGCCGGGCGGTGGTGGCGCATGCCTTTAATCCCAGCACTTGGGAGGCAGAGGCAGGCGAATTTCGAGTTCGAGGCCAGCCTGGTCTACAGAGTGAGTTCCAGGACAGCCAGGACTACACAGAGAAACCCTGTCTCAAACAAACAAACAAACAAACAAACAAACAAAAAAAGGCAGAAAGGAAAAGGGGGCATGGGATAGAGGTTTTCTAGGGAGGAGAATTGGGAAAAGGGGATGGCATCTGAAATGTAAATAAAATATCCAATTAAAAAAAGAAAAAAAAAGAATGTTAATCCAATAATTTATAAAATAAAAAATAAGTAAATAAAATAAGAATCTTCAGATATTTCAAAAATAAATAATGTGTTAGGAAATAGAATATCTCACAAACTTAAGATAACATATATTGTACACAAATACAAATATATACTATATAAGCTAATACATATATATTATGTATTACGCATTAGGTATTAGGCACTTAGCACTTGGAGGAAGAACTTAGAAAGGCATTAGACACTAGGGTTAGACACTCGAGACAGAGAATTAGACACTAGACATTAGGTAGTAGGCACTTGAGACTTGAGACAGGCAACTAGGAATTAGACACTTGGGTTAGACACTTGGACTTGGATGAGACTCGAGACTAGAACTTGGAACTGGAAACTTTGAACTTGGAGGCACTAGGGACTAGGAACAAGGGAGTAGGAACTCAAGACTTGGGACTTGGACTAGGAAGAGAGACTGAAGAATAAGTGGGATTGAATCACACCGTCTGGTCTCCATTCTTCGAGTCTGTCCTCACTCTCTCTCTTGCTGAACCCCTACTCGAGGACTGGAGCAGCTTGGGGCAGTTCAGGCTCTAACAATTTAGCCCCCAAGGCTTTTTGGCAGTGCGGGTTCCAACACTGATAGAGCAGTCCCCGACATTTTGACCCCCAAACATGGAGTAGAGCAGCTCAACATTTTTGGCACCCAACATTGGGGCAGCTCGGGCCGCAACAATTAAATGAATACTAACTAAATAATACATTTAAATTCATACACCATTTCATGCAATACCCAAACTCTTCATGCTAAAATGACAAATGCCAAAGGATGGCAGTTAGCAGCCTAAGGGCAATTAGCATCAGCATACCACAGCTTCCAACCATTCCCAACTTCCATACCTTCCTGTCCATGCCAAGAAACCATGCACAGCTGTGTATATTGTGGCCAGCACATGTCCCTTCAGTATCTACGTGGACTCCAATAGCCAAAGTTTTGTTTCCACTTGAAGCAACTACCACCACATCTGAGCTGGCATTTCCTAGGACCATATTCAAAAACTCAACTCTCACAAATTCTCCTCTGAACTGGTAGGTGTAGCCCTTTTTTTAAATCAATGCTCTCAGAACATAAAGATTACTCTCTTCTCTGTACATTAAGTACAACAAATTCACATGAGTACAGCCTCCACCTTTGAAGGCAATCAGCATTGAAGGAGCAAAAACCTCTGAGGATAAACTCCAATTTATAACTCACTTAAGTACTAGGACAGCCTAATGTCTCCATTCAGAGAAGGAAAAACAACTGGTCCTATAGGGCTGTGCTGAGTGTAGGGGACTGTGTGCTTGGCAAAAACAGAAACTTGCCACAAGAAGAGTATGTTATCCACAAACTCCTCTCCTCGTCATATGCCACATTCTCGTGCCCTCTAAGCATGCTTCAGAAATGGCCACACATGCCTCATGCCCCCAAATACAAGAAGACTTGTGTTGACAAACCAGACATACTTGTTGTAATAGTTCATCCTACAGGAAAGACGCAGCAGCACTGAGCGTTTAGTGGCTCACTCCCTATTCCAGGTTTCCACTCCATGCCTGAGGTAGGAGAGCAAATTCAAGACCAGCCTGAGCAACATCCCAAGACTCTGTCTCAAAAATAAGCATGTGCCAAGAGGTTAGCAAGCATTTGTTTCTCCAGCTCTGAATAATGTCAGCTTAATATCAGATTCATGCCAAACCTGATAAAGTTTAGCGCATTGTGAGGCTGAATTACAACAAACAGTGCAATTAAACTACATATGTATTGTTTTCCTTGTACCTCCATGTTCCCTCCTCTAATTCTGTAAGCGTCCTTTTACATATGCAGGGTTATATATCAGGATTATCATTATTATTACTGAAAGGCAAATACAAAATCTCTGAATGTAAAATGAAACACAAGTATGGGATCAGAACAGTGATTTAGTTAATTTGTGAGGAAAACATATTATTATTATTATTATTATTATTATTATTATTATTATTATTATTGATTTCAAGAGGAATCTTCATAAGGAGTCCCAGGACAGCTAGGGCCTGTCTTTCAACAAGACCTGTCTCCTCAATAACCAGTAAATAGATAGATGACAGACAGATAGACACACAGGTACACAAACAGATGATGAGTTTTTTAGAAAAAATTTTAAATAACACTGAAGTTTACACTAAGCCACAACTTATGGACTCCCATGACTGGGAGGGGGCAACCCAGGAGGTCATAATTTTTCCCTTGTAGAAAGATCTTTCTGTGAGATAAATGGAGAGAGAGGGGACACACTGGACATCAAGGAAACTCACTTTGGAGAGTCCCCATACATTTTCCACACAGATTCACAAAATCACTGTTCAGATCCCATTCTTACGTTTCCCATTCTTACATATAATTTTAAGTTCTGAGCACTATGTAAATAATGTTAGTTATTCAGGTATTTCCTGAGGCTTCACTAGCCAGGGGACTCCTGCCTCCAACTCCATCCATAGGCAAGTAGAAAAAGATTAACACAAAAGGGTCTTTCAGGATGTGTGTGTCACATTTTCAGATACTGAACAAGTTTATTATGTGTTTTGCCAAGGAAGCAAAAGCCCTATTTTGAGGAAAACAATTGTTTACTTTTTCTTTTTTTTTATTAAGTTATTTATTTTACACTTTACATACTGATCGATGCCCCCTCCTACCGGTGACCCCCACAAACAGTACTTTACCATCTCCCCTCTGCTTCTCTAAGAGGGTGGAGGGCCCCTGGATATTCTCTCATCCTGGCACATCAAATTCCATTACAGTTTCACACTGAGGTAAGAACAATGTCATTTCAATTTCTTTAATAACACTCTGCCTCCCTCTACTGGTCAGTTTTAAATTTTTAGTAGGAATCCCCCCCCCCTTTTTTTATTGGTTATTTTATTTATTTACATTTCAAAACTTATCCCCCTTCCAGATTTTCCATTCTCAAATCCCCTATCCCATTCTCCCTCACTCTGTTTCTATGAGAGTACTCCCCCACCCACCATCCCACTCCCACCTCGCTGCCCTTGCATTCCCTTACTTTGAGAAATCAAGCCTTCACTGGACCAAGGGCTTCTCTCCCATTGATGCCAGATAAGGCAATCCTCTGCTACATACTCATCTGGAGACATGGGTCCCTCCATGCAAAATGACACCCTTCACAATAGTTATGATATAAAATATCTTGGTGTGACTCTAACCAAGCAAGGAAAGATCTACACATTCCATTCTAAAAACACAAGGCAGTCACTTCACATAGGAGAGCTTAAAGGAAAGTGAATGGAGCTGATTCTTTGTATAAACTATTTTAACAAACATTAGATACACTTTTTATGTTAATTGCTAACATTTGTATATATAGAGTGACATAATAACATGTCTCCCAGAAAATTTTAAGCTTTAGATTTAAAAAATCAGGGGCATAAAAATACCACTAATACATTAATTTGACATCTCTCTTTATACATTTAGGGGAAATTATATCTTGGTTAGAAAATAAAGATTCACTTTAATCCTAGCACTTTGGAGACAGAGGGATGTAGATCTCTATAAATTTGAGGCCAGCCTGAACTACAAAGAAAGGTTCCGGATAGCCAGAGCTGTTACAGAGGAAAACCTGGTCTTGAAAAAGAAAAAGGAAAATAATGTTACATGAAGATTCTAAAGACCAAAACCCAAGTCTAAACCATTGCTACCTATTATCATAATCTAAAAGTTACCAAAGGTCAACCCAGAGGTCCCTCTGATGGCACTCTGGCTTAAGCTCCAGGGATGTGGAGCAATGTGTCTTCACACGAGAGTAAAATGATCTGACTTTCACTTATCCAATTACAAGATGCAGTTGTCCATTTCTCTTTGATCCCCCCTCTTCCCATTACTGACCGGCTTGTCAGGTAAGGAATTAGGACTCAATATTCATTCTCCCAAGATGTACAGCCACTGAAATGGTAGCAAAACTATAGGTCTCACAGGTAAACACTAGACTTCCAGTGCTGTTACCCTCAAAAGAATCACAGCAAATGGGACATATTTTGTGGTTCAGTTTGGCAGAGTGTTCACCTACCATGCTTGAACCCTGAGTCCAGTACCTGGCACCACCTAAAACTAGATATTGTGGAGCTTACTTATGAGGTCATCCTCAACTACCACAGCAAGTTTCAAGCCAGCCTGAGCTATGAGACCATATCTGATACCATACCAGGTATCCCCAGTGCTGGCTGCTGCTTAGAATCCTGGGGAGTAGAGTGGGGGTTTCATGTATCCTGATGTGATCAGACTTTCCACAGACCAATTAACACAATATTGGTAAAGCTTTCCGAAGAGTTCCACAATTGAAAACTACTGCTCCAGGATGGAGGGTAATAAGCATTCTCCCTGGAGGAACAGCATAAGCACTTAGTCTTTGTAGGCTATATAATCTTGTTACAATTGTCATAATTACATAACCAGTTATGACCAAACATGAACAATGCGTAAATGAGCACTGAAAATTGAATTGTGCAGAATTTTCATATCTTTGTATATTACTATTCCTTTCACTTTTTGCAATCTCTTTCTTCCTTTTCTTTCTTTTGTCATCCTTCTCTCTCCCTTTTTCTCTTTTTGTCATTTCTTCTTTTTTGTCCCTCCAAGCTCTATTTCCATCCATTCTGTTTTATACAGGCCCCCACCACTCACCATATGTCTTAGTTAAGGTTTTTGTGCTGTAAAGAGACACCATGACCAATACAACTCTTATAAAAAGTTATGATACTTATAAAAATATTTAATTGAGACTGGTTTACGCTTTCAGAGGTTCAGTCGGCCTACGCTTTCAGAGGTTCAGTCCATTATTAACACTGGGGGAAGCATTGCAGTGTGCAGGTAGATATGGTAATGGAGGAGGCAAGAATTCTACATCTTGATCCTGGTACACATGATCCTTGATCATGTGCTTGAACACTTGGTCCTGGGTTTTTGTTAATGTTACAGAAGATTCTGAAACCTTTAATGGGCAGAGCCCCACTGAAGGAATAGGTTCCCTAGAAATAGGCCTTGAGGTTTTGTCACCTAGCTCCACTTCCTGTTTGTTCCTGGTTCCTGCTCCTATGCCTTCCCAGACACTAAAGGTCTTGTCCCCTTCCTATACTACGAGGTAAAGCACATCCTTCCCCTCCCTCCTTGTTTCTTACCAGGTCATAGCAATGAAGAAAGTAATACCACTGAATAGATAGATGATAGATAGATAGATAGATAGATAGATAGATAGATAGATAGATAGATAGATAAGCAGGCAGAGCCATCTCTCACACTGACATTTTGTGGGTAGTAGGGCTGGTGTTTCTGGCTGGCCATTTCTAGCTGCAGCATGCATGTGGCCTCTGGCCATGGAACATGGTAGCTGAGCTAGGCAGAGCCACTGCAGCTTAGATAGTTGCCTTGACCAGAGAGAGAAAGAGAGAGATAGAAAGAGAGAGAGAGAGAGAGAGAGAGAGAGAGAGAGAGAGAGTGATTGGCGCTGATAGGAGTCACGTGACTCCAGTGCAGAAACTGTGACCAAAGAAAATGTTGGTGAGCAGGTCCTCTGCTGAGAGAAATTTGTAGGCTGCTCTGAGCCAAGAGAGCCAAATAAATAAGCCTCCGTTGTGGAGCAGTTACTGATTTAAGTATAAAGTTAAAATATAGGGATTATTTGCTTTTAGGAAAGATTTATAAACAGATTTGTCTGAATCAGGTGGGGATTATCGCCCGTGGTTTGGAACTTAGATAGAGAAAATTGTCACTGGCTCTAGAGTAGAGAGTACAGTGTATAAGTGGAAGCTGCTCTGGAGTACAGGACCAAACAGATAGATGGTATAAATAAAAAACTGTTCTAGGCAAAGGGCAGAACAGAAAGATAGTGTAAATCAGATGTATTCAGATGATATAAAGTTATATTGCCTCACAGGAGACTTGGGTTCTGTCTAACGTGGGCCCCACAGGAATTCTGGGTTTATTTCCTGCTTGGCAAAATAGGGGAAGCCTAAGAATAGGCACATATAGTGCTTTAGTTAAGATAGGGAAAATTGTCACTGACTCTAGAGTAGAGAGTTAAATAGAGACTATTCTGGTAGAGGGCCGAACAGAAAAACAGTGTAAATCAGGTGTATTCAGATGATATAAAGCTATATTGTCTCACAGGAGACTCGGGTTCTGTGTAACATGGACTCCACGGGAATTTTGGGTTCATTTCCTGCTTGGCAAAATAGGAAAAGCCTAAAAATAGGCAAATACAGTACTTTAGTTATTAAATTGATTTCATTTTTCAAGATGGGTGTGATTTTCAGTTTTTTGGTTATATTTTTCTTCTGGGAAAGAGGTCAAGATAAAGGTTTTTCTGGCTCAAGGATGCGCTGTTTAGGAAAAATGTTTTGTCTGTGTGTTGTCAGAAGAGATGATTAAGATATTTCTACCTCCCAGAATTATATGCATTAGACAGGACAGAGTCAGGCCACCAGAAGACCAGATTCCAGAATTCAAACAAAAAATTATCTTGATACTAAAATCTGTTTTGAGAATTGTATATTGCAGAATATGCAGCCTTGGTGTATCTACTCATCAAGCAAGCTGAGCAGACCTGCTCGAACCTCTGATATCTTGGAATTTCAGCTGGATGCAGTGAAGACACAGACATCAGAGGCTTATCAATTTACCCTTCCCACTGCCCCTCTTCTAATATCTCAATGCCCAAACTCAGCTTGAAGAAGTTAATGAAGAGTCGATGCTCCTATTCCCTGGGATTGGGAACTGAGGTGGTTAATATTAGGCTGTCTTTCTAGGGAAAAGTAATGATTTTATTGGAACAGGTAGGAATAGTTAAAATTGATTACTTAGCTATAACCAATTTGGTAGAAATCTGTATAATTGTTATTAAGCTAAAGTTATATTTCTTAAATGGCACAAAATTTACTTTGATTTCAAACTTAAGGTTTTCATTGGTACAAGTCTCTTATTAATATAAAAGTGAGATTAATATTGTTACTCTCATAGGCATTGTGCCTATATAACACATTTAGGAATACAAGGCTTAGGCCCAGTCCTTCTTTAACTTTTTTTAACTGATTTGAGATGGTTAGCCTGTGAGTTAAGGGACTATAGCAGATTCATGGCTCTGAGTTTGTTGTTAGAGTGTTTTCTATATTTTATTTAGAAATAGCTGAGAGGAGTTAACAGACAACTGTCCAGATTGCCTTACATGGATAGTTGGTTTTCAAAACATCAGAAGTCCACAGAATTGACTTTACAAACATTCCTGTATTGGTGTTTATTTTGATTAGAGACCTGTCTGCTCTTGACAGCTTCCCTGTCTTGGGTTCTAAGAAGAAATTGAGCATCTTTGGAGTTACTCCAGTTGTGGTGAGACAGACACTAGGCAAGAATTGCCTCTTTCCATCTACAGACAAATTACTGTCTAAAAAAGGAAACACTTGCAGAATAGTTGGCTGATTATATCTGCCTAGACAGAATAATCAGCCCTTAATAATTCTGCATTACTAGGCCTGTCAGATGATCCTGGGCCAGAAGGCTGAAGATCAGATGCTCCAACGTTTTGAGGTTTAGGAACTGTCCAGGTGTTCCACAGTCTCTATAAATTGGCTAAGTTTTAGAAGCTATGCTTTGTGCTTCCCATAATTTCAGTTAATTCAGTCATTCTGGATTTCTGATGGGGTTGAAGAGTTATAGTCTCATAGCCAATCCTGGCTATTTACTTTGAGAGAACATATTTGAGAGGATGGTTTTCAGCTGACATTCATTCTAAAGTCAAGAAAAAGGCCAGGTCAGAACTAAGTCTTTTAGTTAGGAGAAATGAAGGTTCTGTTTAATCGACAAAATTGATGGACTGGGTATTAGGTCTATCTTGTACCTTACTGATACAAATTGGTATAGTTATGCTCTAATTGTATTTTGAGAGAAAGTTTTTTTTATTTTAACAGGAAGGGTAATATGTAGGAGGAGCTAAGGTGGGAGGAGTAAGGAGAGGAAGAGGAAGAAGAGGAGCTAGAGAGAGAGAGAATAGAGAGAGGGGGGAACATGGAGGCAGATGTTCACGTGTCTCCTGCAGTCAAAGGTAATTGGTATATCTAGGTTGGCCATTGGGTTACACCTCTGATTGAGTGGGCATCTTGTTATTGATCATTACCAAATATATAAAGCCTTTGGATAATCTAAGCATTAGAGTCTCATCTGTACTAAGTCTGCGTGGTTGGCAGGATGATCTGGGCAATGCTCAGCCTTGTGGAGACAGCATGGAAGATTGGCAGAGCCATTTCCCTCCCATGCTGGCATCTTGTGGGTGGCAGGGCTGGTGTTTCTGGCTGGCCATTTCTAGCTGCGGCACACACGTGGCCTCTGGCCATGGAACATGGTGGGTGAGGTAGTCAGAGCCGCTGCAGCTTAGATAGTCAGTTTGACCAGAGGCCGTTTTTAATAATTAATTCAACACCTGAGTGCAAAGATTAAAACACATGCATTACCATGCCTGGATTTTATTTATGTATAAGAGTTAGTAAGTATATAACACGCATGTAGGTGTCTGTAGAGGACAGTAGAGACCATTGTGTAAGAGTCAGTAAGCTTATAACACATATGTAGGTGTCTGTAGAGGACAGTAGAGTCCATTGTGTAAGAGTTAGTAAGCATATAACATGTATGTAGGTGTCTGTAGAGGACAGTAGAGACCATTGTGTAAGAGTTAGTAAGCATATAACATGTATGTAGGTGTCTGTAGAGGACAGTAGAGTCCATTGTGTAAGAGTCAGTAAGCATATAACATGTATGTAGGTGTCTGTAGAGGACAGTAGAGACCATTGGATCGCTTGGAGCTGGTGCTATAGGGTTTAGGATCCTCCCAGTGTGGTTTATGTACACAAACAAACATTTAAAAAAATAATGCACACTTTAAATGCAACTTTAAAAATCAATTGCATTTTCTTTCTGGTAGGAAAATAGACATCAATAAAACTAAATTTTTAACATCTATTTGAGAGTAGGTGCATAGGGCAGAATATATACGTAAAATTCCTAAAACAACTTCCTGGAGTCAGTTCACTCCTTCCACCATGTGAGTCCCAAGGAACTCAGGTTGTCAGGCTTGGCAGTAAGTGCCTCCAGTAGTCCCAAGGAACTCAGGTTGTCAGGCTTGGCAGTAAGTGCCTCTACCTACTGGCCCATCTTGTCTGCCCTAATAAAGCTTTCCAAATGACTGGAGAACATGGAGATATCCTCTAAACAGTGACCCCTTCCTTCCTGCACTATTTTAGCTTTTAAAGAACATTTAAAATAAGAAGTCAAGTAGTGAGAGGGTAACCTGCGGGGCTGTAGCTCATGCATGGGCGTGGGTCCCTGGCGTTGTCTGCCAGGGCTCAGGGAGGCAGAAGCACAGGAATTTGACTGAGTTCCCTCCACATGGTGCCAGGCAGACACTGGGCTGTAAAAAGCCACCAAGCTCCACTCAGGTGTGAAATTCTCAACTTGAAGTCCCGAGGGGGCAGAGCTCCTGAGTGGGAGTCTCCAGGCCGAAGTGGCTGACAGGGAAACTGGTGGTCTCTGTCTTTGGGCTCCCAGATGCCATTGGGAGCCACAGAAGAACTGAAACAGAGGGCATACGAGCTGGACCAGCCCACAGCCGAGAGGGACAAGAAAGAGAAGCTCTGACACCGCCCCGTGAGGTGAGAGACTCTTGGTTATGGCAATCGCTTGGCTGGATCACCTCTTGCTCTGCTAGCTCGCTTGAGTTGGTGGCCTTCGTGGCTGGAAAGTAGAAAAGTCTTCTAGCAGGAGATTAAGCAGCGGCTTGGTAATCAAATGCCTTCTCAACGGTTCTCCATGCAGGCCCCAAAGACACGAGGAAGTTCATGGTTTTAAAAGGTTTATTGTCATGCCAGAAAGTGGATGAAGCCATACCCTTGCACCCCCAGGGTGGGCCTTTGGTTAAGTACTGTGTGTAAGGAGGAGGGTCTTGGAAGGAATGCTTAATTGGTTATGTCCTCTGGCCTTCAGGTATCTCATTAATAGGGAAATCTCTTGAGGCTCTGAGGCCTGTAGTCATGCCCTCTACCTGTGGAGGAGCTGGTAGGGGCATTGCCCTACATGACTGAAAGGCAAGGATCAATGGAGGTCTTTGGCCTTGTGTCAGGAGCATGGAGTCTGGGAGTGTGGCGAAATGTATGCCGTTCCTTGCAGAAATACCTGTTGGGTCTCTGGCCATCTCTAGCCAGTGCTCCATCAGAAACCAAGCTATCCTTTCATGGTCCCACAGTAACCCTTCATGTGAAATATGAGCCAGCACCTTTTCAGCCAGGACAATTCCACTCAAGCTCAGACGTGCTCAAGTTGAATAGGCTGGGGAAATTTGCCAGTTACAGTCTGAGTATATTTAAGAGTATCTGTGAATGTTATGTTTCTAAACCTCAACCTAAGTCAACAGCGACCTCTGTCTTTGTCCACAAAGCCACTGAAGTCTAAAACCCTTTGTTTTGAACTCTGATTAAGTTTTAAGACACTCCTCATATTGAGAAAATAATGGTAGATAATGACGATGATGACGATGACGATGACAATTTTTCTGAAGGATTTTGAAAGTTAGTCCTCTGATTAATGACTCACCCACACAGAGATTAAAAAACCAGTCTGAACAGATCTTTATAGTAACACTTCTTTGAAATTTAACCGTCTGTTTTCTTTACAATATCAGCAAATATCATGGCCAAAGTAGAGAAAACAGAGGTTCAGATGGGTTAGATGTCCATGCCTGAGCAGCAGAGAAAGTTAATACAAACACTAAGAGCACATCCCAGGGACCCTGTCCCTGGCCACAAGACTCCAGTGAAACAGGCCTTCGTTACTCTTCCTATTCTTACAGCCATAGTGGGTTTGTTTCAGCAGTCATCTTCAAACAAGATGTATTCGAAAAAACAATAATCAGACACAGTGGCCTATGCTAATGTCCCATCTACTGAGGAAAGGGAAAGTGAAGGCAAATTAATATTACCATCAATAAATAGTTTCAGCCCAGGAACTGCTGTCCTTTTTCCCGTTAATTTCATGTTTCATATCAAAACTCACTGCATTTGAGATGTTCAAAGGCTTGTTACTGTCATTACTGTCACTTACGGAGTCACCAAAGGCTACTAGTGCTTTCATCTGCATATACATATTCTCAATTTGTTATAATATGCAGAACTCGGCATCTTCTAAGCAACAGAATATAGTTTCAAAATGTATAGTCAAAATATACCATTACACTCACAATTAATAGTTTCTATGTAACATCATTAACTTCTAGCGTCGGGATATACTCATCAGAACCACCACCACACCGGCTTCGATAGCAAATAAAAACTAAACAACCAAGCAGACAAAGTAGTAGAGAAGGGGATCCTATGGCAGGGAACAGAGACTAAGACAGTCCCTGTTCTACTTGACAGCAGACCCTCATGAAGACCAAGTTGCACATTTTGCTACAATGTGTAGTATGTCTAGGTCCAGCTCTCGCATGCTCTGGTTGGTGATCCAGTCTTTACGAGGCCCCATGGTCCCAGGTTAATGACTCTGTGGGTCTTCTCGTAGTGTTCTTTAGACTTCCAACTTCCTCACTTCTATCTCCTACTCTTCCACAAAACTCCCTAGATTCCACCTGAAGTTTGGCTGTGGGTTTCTGCATCTGCCTCCATCCTCTGCTGGATGAAGCCTCTCAGTAGACATTTATGCTAGGGGAGAGGATGTGTCTAGACTGCTGGGACTAGATGCCCGCCATAGGGTGGTATCCAAGGTGGGGCTTCCCTTCTCTGAGGAAAAGGAAAAGGGAAAGTAGGAGAGGGATTAGTAAGGGTGGGACTGGAAAGAAAGGAGGGAGGGGACTGTGATCAGGATGCAAAATAAAAAGTCAGGACTCTGCAGGTAGAGGTTTAAAATATCCAGTACAACACCAGACCTGACAACCAGTTCATCCCCAGGATTCACACAAGTTATCCTGTGACATCCACATGTGGCCTATGAAATACATGCCTACACAAATGCATGCATAAGCTACATGAATAAAATGTTTAAATGATTGAAGAGCCATCCCTGGTTGAGTGACGGGTGCACAAGCACTTTGACCTTTATACCTAATTTTCCAGTTTGTTCTAGTCACCTAAAGTAATCAGGGGGGAAAAAGGTAAGCAACATTTCTAACTTTGCTAAGTAAGTACTGGCTTTAAAGCCATTTGTTGGCTAAAAATATATATGCCTTGGAAGCAACTTATATGCTAGCTACATCTAATAGCTCACTCCACTTCCAAGTTGATCTGCACCTCTGTGCCCTTGGAGAAAAAGCTACAGTTGAAGGATTTCCTTTTTGAATTTTGCCCAGTATCCCCTCCCTCATACTATTTCACCCAGACTCATCCATCACTGTAAGACTAGCTCACTAAACTTGAGAAAACTTCTTTGACCCTTCTGCCTTCATGGGACTAGGGCATACTTGGAGAGTCTGTAATGAGAAAGAAATGGTGCCCATTGCTTGTTTTCTGGTATCCAGTAGAAGATTTATTTCTTGAGGGTTCAATCCCAACCACTCATTCAGGAACCAAGTAACACAGACCATAGGGGCTAGGCCTGTGGATTCCCACTGATGTGGACAGCAATGGAAAATAAGGAGGACTAGAGTGGTTGAGCCCTGGCTCCATACACAGCTCCCCAGTGGGGATGTCTCCCTCTGGTTGATTAGAATAGATAGAGTAGACCCTGACAAGAACATTAGAATGCTCAATCAACTTCAAGGATTTCTTGAGGCTTTTATCTTCCCTCCTCCATCCAAACTACGCCCACTCTGTCACTTACCTGTATCTCAGAGGTGCCATTGTCACACTCACAATTAACAGCATCTCCTCATGGTAGACACCCCTCCTTTTAGGCTGAGTATGACAACTGGTAATATAATTGTCAGGGATGGCCATGACACTGAGTTTAGGTGCAAGCTGTGGGTAGGTTCCTGCTCATGGATGCTGCAGTGTAATATATGTATGGAACATAAAGGATAACCCCAAGAACACAGTTCTCTCCTAGAATGTGAGTTTGAGAGGCCAAACTCAGGTCACCAGACTTGGAGGCAAGGGCCTTATCTACAGAGCTCCCTCACTGAAAGAAAAGAAGCTGAAAAAATTCTCCTAGTCCTCTTAAAATTAGAAATAACACGAGCTCATTTTACTTGAGCAAGTATAATCAAGTATAGCAAAGCTCAGCTCATTTTCTCCTTTGTTCATTATTTTCTGTCCCTGATAGAATTGTGTTTGAAGAAATTGGTTGTGAAGATTTTTAAATCTCATAACTAAACTGTCATACAGTAGTTTCAGACAAAAGATCTCTCAAGAGTAAATACTGTATTGAAAATGGTTTGTGGAACAGAAAGCATACATATAGTTTAGTAGTCAAATGCTTGATTAGCATGTGTGGGATTCTGATTTACACACAAAAACATACACTTTACATTAAAATATTTAAGCCCCTAGAATATGCTAGGTGTAGTGACATGTGTATATAATCCCAACACTCAGAAAGCTGAAGTAGAGTTCGAGGCCAATTTGAACCATCTAGCAAGTACCAGGCCAGGCAGAGGCTAATAGCAAAGACCCTGTCTCATAAAACAAAAAAGTTCTATAATACAAAGTGCATGCATGAGAAAATATTTTATAGAAAAAGTCACAAAGTATAAAAGATACTGTGGCTCACAGATTCATGGCTTGGTAAGATTAATGACTCTTTTTTCCTCTAGTAACATACACAGCACTTTCCAGTGCTATGAAAGCTAGCCAATAGAAATGAAGCTTCTGGGTCAGAAACAGCTTGATTTGTCCATATTCCATGACTAAAAGTGTATGGAGTCTACAGCAATGGAGTCTTACCATCAAGTACTGGAGGGTAGCCAAGAGAACTGGCCAATAATGTTTAGGGATATATGAGACCTCAGTGGGCAACAACTCCAAAAAAAAGCAACCCATTCCTGGCACTGAACTTTTTATTTATTGTTTGGCAAAGACATGCCAGTGGAGCAGCAATCACAGAATTGTCATGGGAGTAGTCAACCATTTTATGGCCAGATGTAAGGCCTGCTCCATAAGAGAGATCCTACACCTAGAACTGTCGCTATGGCCAGGAAGTTGGACTTAGACAGTTCATGGGCCATTAGAGGAGAATCGGCTAATATTACTCTCCTAAATTGTCATAGTATTAAATCAAGTCCTAGTGACTTATCATTACACTCATAAATTAGTGCATCTCTCAATTCTCCTCAGACAAACTTTTTTTTACAGTAGATGGAGATTAACTGGTCAAAGTGCAGAGAATGAGACACTTTACTCAGCTCTAAAACACATACACACACACACACACACACACACACACGTCATCATCATCATCATCATCATCATCATCATCATGATGTCACTTCCATGACATCACATCCTCTCTCCCAAGAGTCAGGGAAAAGGGGTGCAAAATGATTTTAAAAGCCAGAGGTGGAGGTGTATATCTTATAAAGATGTGTTTTCTAGACACAGAAGGTAAGAACTCATTGTGGTTGTAACTGCATGCACAATTTCAATGCAGGCAAAATTCCCAAAATGGAGAGGGGAGGTAAACAGGTCAACACAGAGCCTCATCCCTAGCTATTATGAATCAGTAGTTGCTGTGATATGGAGAGTCAGTTGTCTCTAATGGTGTGGCTCCTATTAAGTCAACCATGTTCTGATAAGTCACACACTCAAGAGTATACGAGAAAGCTGAAGATATTGCCTAGTGGTTAAGAGCACTGACTGATCTTTCAGATGACCTGAATTAGATTCTCAGCACCCACATGGCAGCTTGCAACCACTATAGCTCCAGTTCTAGGAGATCCAATGACCTCTTCTGGCCTTCAGAGTTACTGCATGCACACATGTGGGGCACAGATCACATGCTTATGTGCAGGCAAAACACTCTCACGTACATAAAGAACAAAAGAAATTTTGAGACAGGCTTTATCTGTGTAGACTTGGCTGTCTGGGGACTCACTCTATAGACCAGGCTAGCCTTGAACTCAAGAGACCACCTGCCTTTGCCTCCCAAGTACAAGATTAAAAGTGTGCACCACCACTACCCCAACTTAATCTTTAACCAAAAAAGGGGGGAATATGGTTAACAAAAAATGTGGTTGATAGATTTTTTTTTTTCTTAAGGACACAAAGTTGGGTTGGTAGAAAAGTGGGGAGTGGATCGGAGAGGGAATTAGGAAAGGGTGTAAATATACTGTATAAATTCTCAAAAACTATCAAAAATATATCCCTTGTATAACACACACACACACCACCATTTATAATCTCATCTGTGTCCTTTGGAATTGTCAGTTTTAATTATCAATTTGACCAATGTAGAATCAGCTGGGAAGACAGTGCCACTGAGGGATTGTTTAGGGCCAGATTGCATGTCAACATGTCTGTGGGGGATTGTCTGAACTGCCTTAACTGACAAAAGGAAGATATAGCTTCAAAGTGGGCAGCATGATCCCTGGTTTGGACCATGTAGCAGAGTACAGAAAAATTGAGCCTCAGACATGCATGAGATCATTTCTCTCTGCTCTTGACCCAATGTGATGTGTCTGTTTGAAGTTCCAGCCACCTCAACTTCCCTGCTATGATTGACTGTAACTTGGAATTACAAGCTAAAACAAGCTCCTCCAATGTTTAGTCAGTTTGTTTTATCACAACAGAAATGAAACTGGAACAGAAACAAATAGAAAAGATGTGAGCTTGCTGCTGTGACAAACCTGACCATGAGACCTTTAAGCTTTGAAACTGTCAGAGAAAGGTGGAACCATTTGGTATGTTGGACTAGAAAAGCCATAAATGTTAAGACGAGACACATGGACTGTTCTTATGTGAGCTTCAAGACAGTGATGCTGAGAGACAGACAGACAGAAAAGGCCTGCCTCATGGTTCAGAGGGGAACAGGACTAGGTTTGGGACCATTCCTGTGTTATTTTAGACAAGAATTTTCCTTTATTGTCTGTGTTCTGGAAACCCAGTGAAGTTGAATTTAAAGGTAATGGACTAGCTTGTTTGACAGAGAAAATGTTGGGTGGGAGAGCATTTAGGCCAGTGCTGCAGAAGCAGCTGTCATTGATAGGTCTGTACCATCACACAAAACCTTGTTCACTGCACCAACAGTGTGCTTTTCTAAGGGTCAGCACCCAAGAGGGCTCAGCTTCCCACATGGCAGCAGAACTTGGTAATGCTGTGTATGTCATCCATGTTGTTTTGGTTTTGATAGTATGAAAGATGAGAAAGGATGAAAGGGCATCCTGGATAGCAGGCACCCTGGGGCAAGAGTTGCTGCAGAGGCACTGGGAGGCCATGGCACAAAAAAAAAGTGCCAGTGAAGCCTCAGTTACGATGGAGATACTAAGATACTAAAGACTGTGGGATGTTCACCAAGAAGAAATCGGGTGTAGAGCTGGCCTAAGCCTGCAAGTGAAGTCATCTGTGCTGCAAGTGGCAGAGCTAGATGGGTGGAGCTATCAAAGCCCTTCAGAACCAGAAGACAGCGTCATGAGCTCCACATGCTACACATGCAGCTGTAAGACCTGGTGTTCTGACTGCTGATTTGTGGAGGTGTGATGATTCATTTTCTATAGTGTATTATTCCTGCTTAGAAGAAGGCTGTGAACATGTAAACATGTGGAAAGTGTGTAACTTGTTTTTCATTTTTAAAGGTTCTCAGTTAAGATATTTTGGGCTTTCAAAGTTTTCAAGTTGGCCTATATTTCTTGAGGTAAATGGGAGACTTTGGGTAAAAGTAAAAGACTGTGCTTTAAAGTAATATTTTTGCATGTCAAGTTCACAAAGGATCAGGTTGTGACCATTCCTTTTCATTGTCAATTTGATACAACCTGAGAAGATAGTCTCAAGTGAGGGGTTGCAGTAGCAGCCAGGAACTCTCTCTGCTGTGATTGTAGATGTAACATGGCAGCATCAAGCTCCTGCTGCCTTGGCGTTCCTGCTTTAATGAATTACAACCTGGACTTGAGATAAAATGAGCTCCTTCAACTCACTAGTTGCTTTTTGTCAGTATATTATACCACAGCAACAGAAACAAAACTAGGACGTGAGCGATCTCAAAACATAATTAAGGTACATTGGATTTGAGTTTCTAGAAACAAAGAGCTGCTACAGTAAAGCAGAATGAAATCAGCTATATTGTGGAGAGCCAAGTGCTAACACCTATGCTTGCCTTACATGTCAAAACTATCTGGTTTTGGTATGTGGTTCTGGTTAGTCAACAAAATGATGGACTGGGTATTAGGATTATCTTGTACCTCACTGGTACAAATTGGTATAATTATGTTCTAATTGTATTTTGAGAGAAAAGTTTTATTTTAACAGGAAGGGTGATATGTAGGAGGAGCTAAGGTGGGAGGAGTATGAAGAGGAAGAGAAGGAGTAAGGAGAGGAGGAGAAGAAGGAGAGGAGAAGCTAGGTGATGAGAGAGAGAAAGAAAGAAAAAGGGGGGGGGGGACATGGAGGCAGATGTTAACATGTCTCCACCAGTTCAAGATAGTTGATATATCTAGGTTGGGTATTGGGTTACACTTCTAACTGAGCATTACCAAACTTATAAAGCCTTTGATTAACATTTTAAAAGAATTGTATAAAAGCAAAAAGGAAAAGGGGGCATAGGATAGGGGTTTTCTAGGGAGGGGAAATGGGGAAAGGGGATGGCATCTGAAATGTAAATAAAATATCCAATAAAAAAAATTAAAAAGAAAAAGAAAAACAAACCTAAAAAAAAAGTGACTGAATTAAGCAATTTGTGGGATCTCCTGATTGTGGACTTTTTTGTGTGAGATTAAAAAATATATCCTTACTATTTAAGCCATTGGCCTTGAGTGGCTGAATAGTTCCTACCCTCTGAAATAACATGACACTATAAATCACATATATGCATTCATACACAAACATTCACCTCCCTACTTTATGAATGGAACCAAGTCTTGTAGGAGTGCTAACATTATTACCTCCTTGAACCCTGAAACCCAGCTTGAGGTGAAATGCAGGTTCTGCTCTCCATCTGGAATCATTCCTCCCGGCACTCCCAGGTCAAAATCAAACTCCTCCATGAAGCCTCCTCTTTAATGACCCTGAATCTCTAACTCAAAATACCTCACAGGTCCACATCTGGACTACCAATTCTTATGTCTTGCAATATTAACCACAAGCACACAATTGCACTGGCCAAGGGATGCACTTTACTTCACCTGAAACCTGGGCTTTCCTTTCCCATTTCTTTTTGTATTGTCTCCTCAACTGACCATAAAAGAAATCACAGAAAGGAGATAAAAGAAATTTAAAGATGAGACACCACAGAAAAAAATAATTTAGAATAAAGCCCAAATCGGTATTTCTACTAAGGTTATAATGTTTCAAAGATTTATTTATTTTTATTTTGTGAATGAATGTTTTGCCTGCATGCATATATGTGCACCACGTGCATGCCAGGTGTCCATAGGGATCAGAAAACTGCATCAGACCCTCTGGAGCTAGAGTTATAAACAGATTTGAGCACCATGTGGGTGTTGGAACCCAAGCACAGGTCCTCTGAAAGAGCATCATATGCTTATAACTGCTGAGACACATCTCTAGTCCCTAAGCTGGTGAGTTTTAATTGTTAACCTGATACGGTCTAGATTCACCTGTGGAGAGAGTAACAGTGAAATATTGTCCAGATGTGGTTGGCCTGTGGGCATGTCTGTAGAAGGTTACCTTGATTCTGTTACTAGATGCACACCATTCACTGGTTTTGAGTCTTGGATTTTATAAGAAAATGAGCTGAATATTGGTAACCAGGTATGCATATATGCATATTCCCCCTCCTTTTCTCTCTCTCTCTCTCTCTCTCTCTCTCTCTCTCTCTCTCTCTCTCT